>JASPKZ010008876.1:1417500-1844675 GCA_030220185.1 Diploptera punctata
TGTGAAGCAATTGTGGGGGAGGGGAAGACACGGCATACAGTAGTTGGTTAAAGCAATTGTGCTACTAACTGAATAACGCTGGTTCGATTCTCCCTACATCATCTGGTGGCACAATGGACTTAGTGTCGACTCAGTGTTTAACTGAAATGAGTACCAGACGCATTCTCTGAGAGTAAAGGCGGTTTTCATGCAGGAATAATTACCCGGCTGGTATCTCGTGCCGATAGATTTCAAAAGTGAAAGGATTGAACTCCTACTACTCCAGGCTGCTAAGGTCTGCAATGGGATTACTTCAATAACAGTTAATATTTCAAATGAATGATAATAATAATAACAATAATAATAATAATAATAATAATAATAATAATAATAATAATAATAATAATAATAATAATAATAATAATAATAACAACTCTAACTCACTGGCACTATGGCCGTGCGGACATAAGCTCTCCATATATCCCTATCCTGAGCCAGTGTTTTCCAATCATCCCCTGTATAATCTACTTCCCTCAAATCATAGTTAATGTTATTCCCCACCTCATTCTTGGTCTATCAACTGGGCGTTTTCCTTCTGGTTTTCCTACAAGAAGCTTCCACGTATGTCTTTCATTCCCCATTCGTGCCACATGTCCTGCCCAAATCAGTCCACGAGACTTAACTGTTCTCATTATATCTGGCTTCCTATAAAGACCATGTACTTCACTGTTATGCAGTCTTCTCCATTCACCTGTCTGTTCATCTCTCTTTGGTCCAAACATTTTCCTAAGAACTTTATTCTCAAATACCCCTAATCTCCTTTCCTCCTAAAGTAAGAGTCCATGTTTCGCATCCATATAACTGGTAGAATAATAGTTTTATATATTTTTAGTTTAACGCTTTTTGAAAGGAGTTGGAAAGTCAAGAGTCTCTGTAATAGGCCTACATAATAACACGCATTTCCAGAATTGAGCCTATGTTTAATGTTCTTGTGCATCTCATTCCTGTTTGTGATTATATAATATAATAATAATAATAATAATAATAATAATAATAATAATAATAATAATAATAATAATAATAATATGATAATGTAATTATAAATTAATACCATGACTAATATTACATAATTTTATATAACTCCAGCGAACCTACATGAAATAATTCAAATTATTAGACTATATCTAATTTGTGACGGAGAAGAATATTCGATGGCGTAACACTGGTGTATCTGCGCGGGATAGTGATTTCACAATAAGAGCCACTACACTTATGCAATATGCAAGGCTTTGCCCAATGCGCAATTTCGGCGACCTCCAGCTACGCAAAAAAACTAAAATAAAATAAGACACTGAAAGAAACTGTTCACCAAATATTTTAGAAAATAGCTACTTTCTTTACAAAGTATTCGCACAATTAATAACTACGTGTTCATTTAAATTTATTGTTTACGGATTAAAATAAATAGCCAATTCTTTAGTTCTATTGCCAGCCAGCATTCCTGGCTACAGGACAAGACACTCCATGCTCGATTCCCGATCTTGGAAATGTGGATATTTCTCCAATGGGAATTGTCCACTTTCCAGTAGATCTGATGAATGCTAATGTGTATCCGTGTAACATTAAGCGTAATAAAACATTGTGGACAATATATTTACTTTCAGTTGCTTACAAATGTGATCTCAAGAAAGAGATATAGTGACAAGGATTCCAACCCAAAGATACACGTATATAAATCAAAGACGAAATTACGATCAAACTTTTAATGCCATTTCTGCAAAAGGAAACTCATAAAAAATATTATGATTATCACTATAGAAATCCATAGCAATTTGACATCTAGTAATATGTAAAGGGCCCTCAACAGAAAATATGAACTGAAAGATAGCATTCAAAATCTCAGTTTAAAAGGACTTTCTTTATCGTCTTCTTCTTCTTCTTCTTCCTTTCCAGGATTAGGTCAATGCGACCTGTTCCGGTCTCAAGTCCATCGTTTCCTTGGCCGTCCCGAAGATCTTTTTCCATATGGTTTGTAGGTGTTGATCTTTTTGGGTAATCTCGTATTGTCCATTCTGTCTAAACGTTCTTTTCATTGGTATTTGTGCTCTTCTAGTTTATCGATTATTCAAAATATCTCCAGTTCATTTCTTATTGATTCATTGTGTAATCTACCCCTGCGTGTAATCTTTTACGGATCTTAAAAATTTTATTTCAGTGGCTTGAATGTGTGAGATATTTTTTTTGTAAGCACCCAAGATTCAGATCCATATAAAAGAACAGGAACAGCCATAATGTTATAAAACCTGAGCTGAGTTTCTCTTCGAGTCTTTCGGAGGGTTCTTCTTATGGTGCCACACATCATTTGATATCGGTTTAATTTATTATTTATATCAATCATAGCTATATGTTATATCTGAATCAAGATAGTTAAAGTGTGCTATCTGTTCTATTATTTCATTATTGATTACTATTTTTGCTCTGACTGACATTTTGTCCTGAAAAGCCATAATTATAGTTTTTGAAGTTGAGACTTTGAGATTATAATGGAGTCCTAACTGATTCAACATGTAAATGTCTCTTTGTAAATCATCCTCTGACGTCTGTATAATTACCAGATCGTCTGCTTCTTTATCGTCGAGTAAATAATTATATAATATTCTTGTAATCTAGAATACCGTGCATCATATAATACACTTTCCTCTCTCTCTTAGTTTAATCCGGCTCTTGTATATCATTTTGTGTGTCCCACTCCCATGGGCCTTTATAAGGATAGGGCCTATAGGAAGAGGATTTTTAACTTTGATAATCCATGTAAGGACACATTGGCCTTCATCTAAACTTTATTTTCGTTCTTCTAAAACAATCTGGCTATTATGTAATATCAGTGTTCAGATTTATTATCCAAATCATAGTCAACAGTTAACTATTAAAGATAAGGGAATGTGTTACTCAATAGATGGGAATTTTAATAGGCTATAGTGCAATTATTGTTATATGTAAGCTATGAGTTTCATGTTGTGTTAATTATACAAATAACAAAGCTGATACCCGTATGTCCCAGAATAAAAGTCTTTACACAGTTTGTTCTTTGTTATTTGTAAATGCTAAGACAAGTTTTAGACTGAGAGGGGTTTTCCATAAACACTTTTTTTAAAAGTTGAAATAATAAATTACTAGAAAACTGGAAAGCACCAAATACAAAGATTTGATACGAGTATTTTAATGTCGGTATTCTCTTGAGGCAATAAAAAGACGAAAGCTCTATTAACGATATCTAAGACTCTGCCATAAATAACTCCCCACTCTAATGAAACGTATTTAATTAATTTCAAATTTTAACATAGACTGGAAGTTATCTGACAGTTTATCACCACAAAATGGACCAAACCCCACTCAATCCTATGAGAGAATGGATGGGGGAGGATGATAATGAAAATGGCGCGGGAAGATGAAGGGTAACGATCCATGACGTCACATGGCAGGATCGATCCGGCCCAAAACGTACACAAGCTGGCTAGACATGACGTCTAAGCGACGCGACGCCAGCCACGCCTAACCCCTACAGATAGTTCGGCATCTCGCCACGGGATGCGTCACGTGCATCGATACTACGCTAAATTATCAGCTATCATCAAATCTTAAATCTAACTCCATATCTCACATGATAACGTAATGTTGTAGGCCTATTTGATAACATCCCACTCTCTCATTATTCAATACATAACATCATGGGAATTGAATGTAATTAATCGTTACCATAAATATCAATTCAACAGTTATTACATCTAAAGTAATCTTCAATATATACACATGTCATAATTAAATGTTTAACATTGAGCAACATACCATATATATATATATATATATATATATATATATATATATATATATATATCGGCAATCTATAATTTGCTCGATGGTAACAACAATCATTTTTTGTTTAGATTGTGTTGTCCGTTTGAAGTGACCAAAACAAAGAACCATAAGTAATAATAATTTTACTAATTAATCAATTGAGTTGGTGTTTACTTGATGAAAATCCATATTTATTAATTAAATAAAAATAAAACGTAGTTTTATTTGATTTTCATATTTATTATATAATTCAGTGACAGCTGTTTCGGTACACTGTACCTTCTTCAGACATGTTAACAAATTATGAATTGTGTTCCAACTGATCTAAGCAACAATACAACAATATTTATTTAAATTTTTAAATTTAACAAAGGGGATTCATTCAAATCAAGTTGAGAATTGAACAGTTTTTTACTACTTTTAAACTTATTAATTTCTACAGCCTCCAAAAGATCTAACTTCTTACCCTTATCACAAATATGTAAAATTTCAAAATTTGGATCGAAACAATGGTTAAATTGGAATAGGTGGTTAGCATAGTTTGAATTTTCTAAATTTCTGTTATATGCTCTCATGTGTTCCTTTATCCGAGTTAGATCTTTTGGAGGCTGTAGAAATTAATAAGTTTAAAAGTAGTAAAAAACTGTTAAATTCTCAACTTGATTTGAATGAATCCCCTTTGTTAAATTAAAAAAATTAAATAAATATTGTTGTATTGTTGCTTAGATCAGTTGGAACACAATTCATAATTTGTTAACATGTCTGAAGAAGGTACAGTGTACCGAAACAGCTGTCACTGATTTATATAATAAATATGAAAATCAAATAAAACTGCGTTTTATTTTTATTTAATTAATAAATACTTTTACTGTATAAACATTATTAAAGCAAGGTTGATCTATTTCGAATAATCTAAATTACTGTCCAGAGTTTTTATCAAATATTTTATTTAAAGAATTTCGATCCTATTATATCAACGATGGTAATGTAACTGGAGAAAATCCGCAACTTCCAACACATTATTCAACAACTCGAAGTATAAAGCAATTGATATCATAATGGATCATAAATACTGTCAAATTTTTGGTAACGATGCTTCAGATCAATTAGGATATTAAGGCACCTCTTTACGTACTCCTATATAGAACCTCTCGTCAAATATCTAAACAAGCAATCAAAATAATCACCTAATAAGAGGCGCAAGGCAGAACACAAAATAAATATGGAATAAAATAGTAAAAATACACAAAATGGGTAGTATTTTATTTAATGTCGTTCTTTAACACGTATCAGGGCGACAACGTGCCGACAAACGATGCTCATTATCAACAGTTATTTTAAGGGTTGGTGCTGTAAATTTACAATACGGGACTCACGGCTTTAATTCAATTCTGAAGGAAGCCACATTCACAAGGGAACTGTCAACCATTTCATGCCGAAACCTACCTTGCAATTTCTCCCGGAGAAGCGTTGCGATGTACCAAAGCAGTACCAAAAAATTAAACGCTAAAAGGCACAGACATCGAAGTCAGAATCTAACAATGGCTAATGGCTAACCACTGTACAGAGCAGATGGACTCCCTGCATAAATAAGACCAGAATGGAGTTATGCTTGACGCGGCGTGGACGGCAGATAGTGAGAGTTATCCAATCTACAATTCAGCAGTTCTAAAAATTCCCTAGAGCTTAAACGAGAGATCTAGTGTTTGATTTTAGTGCTTTGGAGTTAAAAATGGCAGTTTTTTTTTTGGGCAGGCTTTTTTTCATCACAACGCTTATCTGGAAGAAATTTCAAGGTAGGTTTCGGCATGTAATGATTGACAGTTCCCTCCTCAGTATTTTTACGCCCTGAACACGCGAATTTCGGAACCAGAAGCTATCGAGATAACCACTAGTTCAACAGGCACTTAATACAGCAGATGAACCAAGATCTTAGTTGCAACATTCTACGCCAACCTCGGAATAGTGCCAATATCAGTCGTATGCTATGCAACTCTCGATGATACGGACAGTTCTCAACAGAGGATCTCTGGTAGTGGTATTCAAGATTAAAAATGGGTGTAATGAGATGACAAATATTAAAAATTTCCCGTATTAACTAAATGTTTATTTTTGTGTTACTAGAGGACTCCTATACCTATAAAAATAAATTTATTTTCTCTCATTGACAAGATTATTAAAACTGTCAGTTTTAATACCGAAACAAAATAATAATGGGATACCAACTTTCTGACACACTGTAGTATTGTAATTATCCAGGAATGAAACAACATGTAAAATATTAATATTTAAATATATATTTTTTTAATTTTATTTAAACATGAAAAAATAATCGGCCATTCCATGTGGGTTTCGTGGTGCACGAAACAGAGCATGGAAAGGGTTTTCTCGGGGTCTTTCTCGTTTTCCTCTATCACAATTCCACTCCACCATTTCTCCATACACATCCCATCCACTTAATTTCGTTCATCTGCCCTTGTGATGGTACGTTAGACGTGGTCGGCCGGCGCCCTTGTCATTCACAGACCTCTAGGTTATATATAGGGGCTGATTTCATCTCATCCCTCGACCCGACCCTGATTTGGACACGAGTTGAGGATATTTATTTTTATTCTACATTATTTAAACAATTTAATCTAAATATTTACAAAAACTGCACGCTTATTTACATAAAATGTGGAATTATGCTACACTATCTTGAAAAATAAATTTACAAAAAACTTATAATGTTGATGAGGGACTTTTTTTCATCAGAACTTCGGTGTGATGTAAATACATTCAATATATTTACCGGTATTTAATTAGTTCTTTCAAAAATATTTACTAAATATAAATATGCAATTTAATCTAAATATTTACAAAATTGTATGCTTATTTATATAAAATGTAGAATTATGCTCCAGTATCTTGAAATATAGGTTTACAAAAACACTTCTATGTTGAGGGATTTTTTCATCAGAACTTCGGTGTAATGTAAATATATTCAACATATTTATTTCATCAGTCCTTTGAAAAATATTTATCGGATATTATGAATGGAATTAAGTCATTCAAACTTTGCCACTTACAACTATATACACAGAACAATATTATTTATCCATTTTTTAATTTTTTAAACACTGTTGAGGTAACTAAGTTAAATTGTACCTGGGTAACCCAATCGTCCTCAAACTATGACTTTAAATTGCGGAAGCGTACACATCTCAGGGAATATTCAAGAACTCAACTTGAATAAACGCTGATGATGGACGATATGAAACTAATAGTTGACGAATGGGTCTTCTCTCACGTTAGTACAATTTAACAAAAAAAAATCCATACAATTATCCGCATATTAGGAAAGAAAATCACTTCAAGAATCGTTTAGTAATTAATCTATGTAAAATATTAATTTAGTTACAGGTCAAAATATGTGCAACAATATATGGCAACAATGCCAAAACCACTACCACAGCGGTACGGTATAAAATACATTTCAATTATTTATTTAGCAGGTTTCACAACACCGTCCTGTGCCCAATTAATCTACTGTCATTCTCTTCCACATCTTCTCTGTCATTCCAATCTCCATCGTCCAATCCTTTCTTCCCCTCATGCTGCTCAAAACGCCACCAATCCACGTCCTCCTCCTCCTCCTCTTCTTCTTTTTCTACCACGTGGCACCTATTTAGTATTCTTCTTGGGAATCTGCCTTCTGCCATTATTTTTACATCACCATACAATTTGAATTGTTCCGTTTGTTTATGAAATCCACAACTGAAGTTTCAAAATTCACCATTTGTTTAATTAAGCTGTTTATTTTATCTCTTCTTGAAATTCCAGCTGAACGCCTCCAAAAATCCATTTCTGCAGAATTTAATTTAGTGACTGTTTTAAATTTTAATTACCATGAACTCATTATTGTAACAAAAATGTTTGTTTTTGAACATAATTATTATTCGGATAATAACGAATCAGGTAAGATAATTAACAGATTTACATTATGATATATTTGGGTCACACTGATGTTTTGAAATAACTTTACGTTAGAATGCACACAGTCCGCCGCGGTGGTTTAGTGCTTATGTTCCATGTTTCTAGTCCCGAATTCGCGGGTAAAAAACCCGCCGAGTCGATGGATTTTTTAGGATGAAAAATGCAAGGGACAAGTCTCCGGGAGGAATTTTAAGCCGTGAGTCGAGTCTAAAAAATGTCAGGCTCGTAAAACAAACCGCAAGCCCGAAAATATAAAAGAGGCATCTATGCAAAATTTCACCGACCTTCATTCATCCAAGTAATACCTTAGTTGCCTACTAGATGCCTCATTGAGGCGATGTGCTAACCACGCGTCACTCGTTGACATCTGTAGGTAAATAAGCGTAATTAAATTAGGTTAAGAAACTGCCACTAGAGAGCATCTGTGTACCCACGCGGGACATATGGAGTACATACATACATACATACATACATTATAAATCAGATAGTTATATGTAGGTCTACTAGTACCTTTCCTGCTTCATTATCATACAAGTTAAAGTCAACAAAATAGATTTTTTTGCATTGAGTCAAATTAATCTTAGTATACATTTTAAGGCTTAAAATTTGATTCTTGTTAGTACATTTCACTCATTTGTACATGCATAATCAATGCACCAATAGGCCTATACCGAAAAGTTTTATAAAAAAATACTTTATATATCCTATAGCTTAGGCTGGATTTTATAACACCTACTTATATTATTACCAATGATATCCAAATCTGTGTATTATCGTCTCACTATGATGTTGTCCATTTATATAAAAGCGGGTGCCGCGCGACAATGTTCTACAATGATTAACATGCGGAATTATTATAGTGGCGGTAGTCGGCATCTTTGTATTTAATTATAGGCCTATATAACAGTTGCGGGAAAACAAAGCGAACCGCTGGATAACCATCACAGTGAGGCGAGAAATATGAACAAATTATGTAATCTGAATTACGCCATGAATACAGTGCTACGGCTGGACTTGTTAATGGATATTGAAGTTACGAAGCTGGAGTAGTATTGATCCAATTCTATTCTGGAAGCGATTCCCAGAATCTTCAAGAGTATCTCGCACTCTACAAAGCCCTTTGCTGGGAGGACAACTTTCCCGACGCGCGCGCGTGTCTAGCGGCTTGTCTTGCACAACGCCCTGCAGGGTAAACAACATTGCGTACTCGTACAGAACTAAACTTGTGTTTACAACATAGCCTATGTTCTCTATTAGTTCGCTTTACATCAAGCGAAAGGAAGATTTTATTCAAATTCTTCTTTTTCTTCTTCCTCTCCAGGATTAGATCAATGGACATGTTACGGTCTCAAGTCCATCGTAGATTTTATTTAACTGTATACAATTCCATTAGCTCATTATCCGGCTGTTGATCTCACATCCTCATCCCAGGGTAGTATATGGGCAACATGTGGTTAGTATATCAGATCCCACAGCATTAAGGCTGGTTTTATGGTAACTACGAACATTCAATCACTATGCTGAGTTGAAACAGGTTCCAGACACTGGCAAAAATTCCATAAGAAAATTTTCTACCCCATGAGGATTTGGGCCAGAGAACGACCCACACCTATTATACTCGTACAAGGCATGAAGCCTTAAGACAGCTAGTCCAAGATACAGGATTAAAATTAATTTTGCGAATAGCAAGTGCGTACCTAAGCGGTCTCCCATCCAAATACTAACCATACCCATTATTGCTCAGGTTAGGGGATCCGACGAGAACTGATGTTTAAAATATGGTATATATATATATATATATATATATATATATATATATATATATACACAATGACATTCTTGGGGGACGCTACCGTTTACCTACTCTCCCATTTATGAGAGAGGATGGTTGCGCATGGAGAGAGGCAAGCGGTTGCGTCGTTCAAGATGCTCACTGTGTATATATATATATATATATATATATATGTGTGTGTGTGTGAAAACTATATTTTTGTCTTAGATTATATTATTAGTAGTAGTAGTATTATTAATAATGTCTAACTTGTTAAAACCCTAGATTGACAATTTTAATATACGCAAAATGAAATTTATGTTGGTATCATGTCCAATTAATATTTCTCCGCCCCATTTATCTACGGTAGGCCTACATGCATTCTACTCTATTTTTCACTTCAGATTACTCCGTTCAAGAATTCATAAAAATGTTAAACAAGTAAAGCTAGGGGCCCTCAGGATCACCGGAACTTGCACCAAACAATGCAACATGTGCATTGATTGTTCAAGTACTGTGGAACAACAGGGGTCGGAAGTGTGTACAATTTCTTGAATTCCTTATATCCGACTATTGCGAAAGGAGAGTTAATTGCAAATACAAATCTAGCAAATTTGTTCATGCAGCATGTTCTCCTTCAGTAACAATTATTTTTATCCGTTATTGATTTTCTTTTAGTGGTGTGTTGGACTGATTCTGAATCTGAACATATTTTTTTTATCTGGAAAGAAGAACCAAACTGAATATAATCAACAAGCAATCACTGCTAATTTCAAATATCTGGAGACTGCATTTTATAATGAACTTGTATGATTAAAGAAATTTTAAAAATATACAATAAAATGTATTTGTTTACCTGTACTGTCTGATGTTGATGGAATGTTAACAAAATTATATGGATTTCTTCCTTCTCACTTTCTAGATCACAAGTTTGATTTAGCTTTTTCATCTTCTCCAAAACATTTACTTCTGTGTGATTTCGACCTGGCTACAAGTCCTTGCTTCTCGAGTTTACACTTTACATCTAGCTCTTACACCGTTTTACTTGTTAATATGGGTATTTGGACAAAATATGCCCATATAGGACCACGTTTGCGACCAGTAGATAACATTTTTTTGAGAAACTATATGCACTGCAAATCAACTCTGCTAAAGTGAAATCAATATCAGAACACAGTACTCAGTCTGATCTCGGTCAACAAAACTGTTTTTTCTGCATCGACGACTTAACTCCGTTTAAATTTGGATTTTAAACTGCTACCATGCTTGCGCATTGTTAGATTGACAAAATTTAAAAAGATCAAACTGCAATTAGAAAAAAAACTTCAAGCGCGACAGGTCTAGAAGGCCCTTGGCCTACCAGCCGGCTGCTGGCCCCACATCCACATGTGTTAATCACAGAGGTAGACGATCATCTAACTACTGTAGGGTTGACATGTGGTCAGCATGTCGGGTCCCCAGCCGTTGCAGCTGGTCTTCTCAACCTGGAGTCGCTACTTATTGTAGCTACCCAAATGCCTAACGATGCTGGGTGGGCACCGGTCCCATACTGGCCGAACTTCCATGAGACAATTTCTTCCCCCATGGGGACTCGAACCAGCGCAAGTCCCGTAGCTCTGGGCCATGGCTTCTTGTCTTAACCACTCGGCTACGGCGCGGGACCAAATTGCAATTACATTTTTTAAAAACAATTTGATTTAAATCATGACCACCCGGATAAAAACACAGAAACGTGGACTTTTTACTCATGGTGATTAGGATGGATGCAATTGGAACTGAATAATGATAATGATAAGGCTCAAGTGTTACAGGATAATGTAGCTCTATATCATCATACACACCTTACAGTTGAGAGACCACGCAATTGACCATGATGGGATAACGCTATTGATAGATTGGACCGGAAACTCTCCTTCTAGCGTCTGCACTATAACGATTATCAAAATGAGACCATTGCTCGCGGGTTTATTTAGTACAAGTAAATTTCTAATATAATGTTAAGTTATATCCGGCATTTTACCCAGCTCTAGCATGGTACATACTTAGGTTGGTAATGATCCAGTATTTGAAATATTTTACGAAATTAACCAAAAGTTCTGATTTTATTGTTTAGTTCTATTAGGATCTTTACCATTTTTATGTTCATGGATAAATCAAAATTACTTCATTTGCTTTTTACTAAACAAACTTACCTAGGTATTACAAAAAGTTAATAAAACATCCCTTAAGATGGGGTGTAGTAACTTATTAAGTTGTGCTTGTCAATACTACAACATTTCATGATAAAATTCCTTCGAGGAATAAGTCATAATATAAAATTATGCATATTGTATGCAGTATTCTCAACCAATAAAAGTTATTAAAACATTGTAAGCCTTTCGCGACAATCCCATTCTCAGCCGAAGGTTGTATCGCTACTGGCAGATTTGTGATCATGATCATCTTGTAGATAGGACTACGTGTAGTAGGTGTGTTCTCCTTAAAAATCAAGCTGATATCGATTTCCTTTAAAATATCTAACTCCTCCACACAAAATAAAGATTATCACATGCGAAATTGCTGATATTCCTACCCCTTCTAGAACTGATGAGCTTGAAATTTTAGTGTTTGATACGTTACCAGAATATTGAAAAGTCCAATGATGCTAGTAACTTACACAATGTTTAATTTCTTACGACCTTCAGTGTTAAAACCCCTAGATTTTAAAATAGTTCTAATGTGTTTTGTATATCAGAATTTTAAAGTAGCCTAGTCTATTTAAATGAGGCACAGAAATAGATATTCAACTAATTGTCGTTTTATTTCATTGCATCTGCGTCTCGTATCATTTCTCATAGGACTACACGTAAGCATCCTGGATTATTTCAACAGACTTAATTGCATTGTTATTCTGTGTTCGGTTAATATAATAAAACACAGCTGAGTGTAGAATTGTCGCACTTCCTTCAAGAAAGTTACTTTCTATTAAAATAGTTTTAGGTACTAATAAAATTCTCTAACACTCGAGTCAATCATTTATTATTTAACTTTATATATTCATTCAGAGCCCCGCGCCGTAGCCGAGTGGTTAAAACAAGAAACCTTGGTGCAGAGCTTCGGGACTTTAGCTGGTTCGGGTCCGCATGAGGGAAGAAATTTTCTCATGGAATTTCGGCTGGTGAGACATTTGGATAGCTACAATAAGTAGCGACCCCCGGTTGAGAAGACCAGCTATAACGGTTGGGGGAACTTACATGTTGACCACATGTCACTCCTACACTGGCTAGATGATCGTCTACCTCTGTGATTAACACATGTGGATATGAAGCCAGCAGCCGGCTGGTAGGCCATGGACCTTCTAGGCCTGTCGCGCTTGGAGTTCTATTAATTCAGAACAAATAATTTCTACAATAAATTTGCGTTCGGCATATCGAGTCCCCAGTCGTTATACCTGGGTTTTCTCAACTTGATACAATTAGTATATTATTAACAGCTTAAAATAAATAAAATATCACAGCTTTAAGCCAAATGATTAACCAAATTTTTATAAATAAGAATATTCATTAAGATCCAAGAACTTCAATGTTGGTTTAACGTTTTCCAAGTTATAGGTCCTAATATTGCACAATTTCAAGGAAGCTGATGTAATATAATTTTTAATCGAAGTATTGTAAATAAATAACACGAAGCAAACAAAACAATAAATATCTGGCAGAAAATCGTGGGGCCTACTCCTTAATAAACGTTCAGGTTCCAGAGTGAAAACGCCCAGTTGCTAAGTCAAGAATTAGATTGGAGAATAACATTAACCGTAATTTGAGGGAAGTAGATTATACAGGGGATCATTGGAAAACAGCTCAGGTCAGGGATGTATGGACAGCTTATGTCCACGCAGCCTTGAACCTACGGGTTCTATAGTGCCACTTAATTAGTTATCTACACTATAATCATGCCGATACAGTACTGTATATTAAATAATATTTCGGCATGTGTTTTTATAAAGACCAGACTTGTATATAAATATTTTTAAAACACATTATAAATCTCCGTTGAGGCCACTACATAAAACTTTTAAAATATAAAATTAGTACTCAACTATCAGCATTGCAATTTTTATGAGAGGCCTTTCGAAAACGTGTTTAATCTTCTGTGTGTTTCATCGCCTACATTGTTTAATATATATTTTGACGACGTTATACGAAAATGGAGAAAATCAAGTCCAATAGAAAAACAAATTAATAAGGAAATGTATATGAATATTTTAATGTATGCAGACGATCTGGTAATTATACAAAAGTCAGAGGATGATTTACAAAGAGCCATTTACATGTTGAATCAATGAGGACTCTATTATAATCTCAGTCTCAATTTCAAAAACTAGAATTATGGCTTTTCAGGGCAAAGGACCAGTCAGAGCAAAAATAGTAATCAATAATGAAATAATAGAACAGATAGCCCATTTAACTATCTTGATTCAGATATAACATATAGCTATGATTGATATAAATAATAAATTAAACTGATATCAAATGATGTGTGGCACCATAAGAAGAACCCTCCGAAAGACTCGAAGAGAAACTCAGCTCAGGTTTTATAAAATTATGGCTATTCCTGTTCTTTTATATGGATCTGAATCTTGGGTACTTACAAAAAAGATATCTCACACATTCAAGCCACTGAAATTAAATGTTTAAGATCCGTAAAATATTACACGCATGGGTAGATTACACAATGAATCAATAAGAAATAACTGGATATATTTTGAATAGTCGATAAACTAGAAGAGCACAAATACCAATGGAAAGAACATTTAGACAGAATGGACAATACAAGATTACCCAAAAAGATCAACACCTACAAACCACATGGAAAAAGATATTTGGGACGGCCAAGGAAACGATGGTCTTGAGACCGGAACAGGTCGCATTGACCTATCCTGGAAAGGAAGAAGAAAAATCTTGTCTGTAGTTTGGCACCATATATACATTCACAACTGTTATGTTGGCTCGAATTACGACCTGAATGTTTTAAAGAAAACACTTGGGGATAGATTCGAACCTTAATAGAATCTCTATAACGCTTTAAGTTAGTACACAAATAGTGATTCAGTTTCAGTTTTAATAATGTTTCGTACTTCTATGTTTTCACTAAGTTATAATTACGCGCCTATGCTTGGGGTCAGAGTCTCATGGATCGTATTTTCATGCACGATATGAGAAGAGTACTATATTCAGTACATGATATTCGTAACTCAACCAATAATTTGATCAACTTGTTACACTTAAAAAGTTTTAATGCTTGTTATAACTGTCATCCCTGGTTAAAAGAATTGCTGGCTACGCTAGATGGTCTCTGGGTCCTGGTGCACTTAAAACAACTCCATGACCTTGATACCAGATTTCCACCCCGCATATCCTGTTCAAGTAGTAGTAGTAAACATGACGTATCTGTTGGCATGAATGAACCTCACAATCACGTGATTACCACGTGGCTAAACCATTCGCGTCATCAAATCTCATTCCAAATGTAACAGAATGGAAAAATAACAGAATACAATTATCACTACATAATATGCATTCCATTCATAAATATCTCATCACCCAGCAATAGTTTCGATAACTTGCGTAAGATATTTACGCATTTAATAACTATTATCGTGTTCCATTCATAATGAAGTAATGTAAGAAATAACATTCCAGATCTACATATTGTATGGAGTTTCCTTTTTTCTTTATTATATAAACAGTAATAATCATGTGAAAATTGTATTATCATAAGTAATGCCACGAGTGATTTCCAAATTATCGATAAATTTGGAAATCAAGGCATTTGTTAGGACTATTTAACGAATACAATTAAGCTGTTTACTCACAAATCATTATTTAACTATAGTTATTTTAAAATATGCATATATTTAATGTAAACGGCGATGTTTGAAAACAAATGAGAAACGATTGGTACGCTTCATTGCTTATTTTATTCATCACAGCAACCAGATCATAATATTATTTATTGCCAAAGCATCGCAATGTTGTAAGAATGCACCCCAGTGGAGAAATTTATAACCAACGTTATATGTATTAATTAATTAATTTCTGATGTCCTATGATGTAAATATGTCAATTATATTTTTCTGCAACGTCATTTCCTGGAAAATAATTCGTTTAAGAAAGTGCAAACAGTGGTTTCATTTTTTTTGTGGTATAATCAATTGTTACAAATGTTTTTATATTATCTCTCGCATGCGCTTTCTGCTGACATTCATGCACTATATATACAATCTGGTAGCCGTATTTCTTCAAGTCAGTCACTGCAAAATAATGCTATGGCCTATTCAGAATGTTAAAGAAGGAGGTGCTTTCTTTATTATGATAAACTTTAGTTGGTAAATTCTATGCGAAACACGACTGTGATTGGTCATTGACTCCCATTTGAGGCATAAGTTAAATAGTCCATTTAAAACTATCATTAACGGATACATGTTTTAAACAGTTTATTATTAATGGACACTTATGGTGGGCATACGTAAAAATAAAATTACAAGTTATTGTTAAAATTAAAAACGCTATTACTTAACTCGCCATGGCCATTTTCCATATCAGAAAAAAATCGAAATAACACACCGGTCTACGAAGAAGATGTAATCAAACATTTCAAAGTGTTAATAAATACGGGTTAGTACATTCATTGCCTCTACTTCCAAGGGACGCGGGTTCAAACCCGGTCGTGGTCGATGGATTTTTAGGATGGAAAAATCTAAGGAACAAGTCTTCTTTAAGCCGTGGGTCCCTAGTCTGAAGATTTTCAGGTTCGTAAAAGAACCGCAAGCCTGAATAAAAAGGCCTTTGTGCAAAATTTAACCGACATTCATCCAACCAAGTGTAATACCTTGGTTGCCTACTAGATGTCTCATTGAGGCTATATGCTAACCACATGTCACTCGTTGACATATATAGGTAAATAAGCATAACTAAATTATGCTTGGTTATGAACTCCTTCTACGGAGCACCCATGTCCCCACGTGGGACGTATGGGGTATATACACACATAGGCCTACACACAGTACATTTATGTTAAATTCAACATGTTATCACAGGGACACGTCCTACACATTTTTTTTGTTTTTATAGAATTTTATATTGTCATATCAATAATATATATATATATATATATATATATATATGTGTGTGTGTGTGTGTGTGTGTGTGCGTGCGCGCGTGGATACTTGTACGTATATGTTAGTGTCAGCTCTCGAATCACGGAGAAATTTCAAATAAATTTGTTACATATACGAATGCAATCTGGAAAATTGGCTGTAAACGTTAAAGGAACCCCTAGCACCCTTAGACTTCTTCTTCTTCACTTCACGGGCTAGGCAAACTGCCTTCCGCCTCACAGTTGTTCTGTCCATCTTTTCACTGACCTTCCTACATTCCTTGAATCTCTTGGCTTGTAGTTAAATGCTGCTTTTGGTAATCTTGTTATATACATTCTTTCTACCCTAAGACAGGGGGTGAAATGTAAAATCTCGTTCATCCGCTTAAAGTCGGAAAGCCAATAGTACGTAGTTTCAAAAACTCTGTCATAGCTTATGTTAATATTAAGATGCAATTACGTGGTGCACACAGACCCTACATACTTACAATCTGGAAAATATACTGTGGGGAGTATCGGACTCCTAGGAGGTTGAGAGGGGCTGGAAAGAACTGACATTTCCGAAGCCCCTTAAAACCAAGTTCAAACGCCATCTGAATGGTGCATGAGAAGGGGTGAAACATAAAATGTCCAAACCGATCGAGGTTATTAAGGCGACGAATCCATAGTTTAAGGGGGTCACTAAGCTGATTGGTGGGTAGAAGATTATGGTTCATTTGAAGTTTGACACTGTTTACACTTCACCAGCAACTCACATTAATAAACAAGCAAGCGTTATAACCATATGTATGTATGTTCACATGTATAAATGTGAATTTCAGTTTAATTAGAATTTTGATGAATCTTCCTATAATTAATAACAGAAATAAATTACAGGGAATAAACGAATAAATTACTAATGATTACGTATTATTAGTGTAAAGTGTTTTGGATCCTATAAGAAACATACAGAATAGAAATGCCTAGTTAATGAGATAAACATAAAGATCCAGACACAATTCAGGAGTCCCCTCCCCCCGTTTTCGATCCTATTTTGTTTCTTTGTGATTTCATCCTCATTCTTTCTGTCTATTTTTTAACCTTCATTTTACACACACAACATACACAAAAATCCATATCCTGATGAAATGAGGACAATGTTAGAGAAAACTATGTCCAAAATCCTCAGAAAACTCTTGCTCTATAGCCAGGAAACCTGAGCACGAGACGAGACCAGAAGTCAATATTTGGACCAAGAAGTCAATACTCAACACGTGCTCTATCTATTCTTACAACAAAGTAAGTAAATTGTGTATTGAAAAAGCGACGAACTTTGATACTACTGTATCTGACAATATGGAGAGAAAACGTGGGAGGTAGTAGGCCTAAATGTCAGACTGGATTTGCAGAGCTGTTGTAACACATGTCCATTAATAACTTAAATTGAAGTTAATGAATTGTTAATGCACGTTAAATGTCTGCACACTTAGTGAAAATGATTTCAATGCCATTTATAGAAATGACGAAAAGATCTCTCAGAGAAACCCAAGTATGTTTCTTACAAAACTAATTTTATTTTCCTTCATCAACGGATTAAACCACAGCATAAAGTAGCCATTTCACAAAGTGAAGGGCGCTATTTTAGCAGTCGTTTTAACTCATCCCCCCCCTAAGTTAAAAGGGATTAACTATGGATAATATTTACAGTATGTATATACAGCTCGGACTCAAGAATATGATTTTAGTACATATTTTTATTAAGTCTAAAGAGTTACTAAAACATAAAAAATATTTTGTAATACAATAAACAAAACAAAAAGATAATTAAAAAATATTGCTCATAGAATAAGTTTAAATAATATTTTTATCAAATTCGACATGTTTTTATATTATTTTAGTGTTCATATATTTGTCTAGATATTTTTCAAGAAAACCCTTGAGGATGCCGGACGCAGTCTCTGGGCGAAACGTCGGGGAACTTCAAGTCTCTAGACCACGGGCAACAGCCCGGAAATCTTCTTCAAGATCATAATAATAACTCAGGCCGTGAAAGCCTAAGTCAATATATTTGTCCAGATACTTTTATTTTCTTCTTTGAATTTCAATATGCATATTATGTGTATTTTCCTTACAAAGAGACTATGGAATTGTATGGAATATGTGAAATAGACTTCAACTCTAAATTTCGAAAAAAAATAATAAGAAGGTAGATCAATGGAAGCAATTCTTGAAAATAACTTAGAATCTGTTATTTTGCATAAAATTTGACTTGCTATTCCTTAAATTTCCTTTTCTTCCCTTGATTTTCATTTGATTAGTTTGTAGCCTATAATACAAAAAAAAATAACTTTTCTAAATGTATCGTTTATACTTATTTACAACCCACAGTCTACAGCACATTTATGAAGTTTTAAATAATATCCCTATTTTGACAATATTAAGGGATAAAATTCCCATTCTTAGTGATAGGTGAAAAAAGGATTTTAATCCCGATTTTGGTTCATGAACAATAAAAAAAACTTTAATAAACCTTCCCAAATAGACCAATCTATTGATTAAGCATTCTTTTAGTGAATACAAGTCCCGATTTAAATCAGGGTCCATCTACTTACTCACTACATAAGACTTTTAAAAGTAAAATATGAAACTTATCAAATGGAATCTCTAAATTTTTCGCAACCAGGATTGGCCTGACTTAGAGGCGAATGACATATTCTTAATAATGGCACACAAAACATGCAAATATTATAACACTATAAGGTTTGTTTTTAAAGAGTTAGGCTAAATGCAAAAATGCTAAATTGTTCTTTTAAGAAAGGGGGAAAAAAAATCTGATTATTACCACTGGTTAAAAGTCTAGCTGTCACACAGGGTATTCCAGTGCTGCAGGATATATTTTCATAAATCAAGCTACACTTCACACGTTTCCAATAATTTTAAGAAAAATTTCACACGAAGTTGTTGGTAGAAGAATCCGGACCCTGTCCATTCCTCCGAGTGACCGCAAGGTTCTTTGACCCCTGCCCATAAAAAATCTGTATGTACTCAAATATTAACACACATTTTATAAAAGACATTGAACACCTTGTTTTTTACTAATATGTCCAGAAAGATACCAACAAACAATTTTGATTTTTTTTACCTAAGCTTATAGCAAATATGTTATAGTTTATTCTTATAAGTATTATAATACGCCTATTTCTATTTATGTCTGTAATTTCGTTTAAATTTACAACACTTACATTTATAATGTTTTCATGAAAATTATCAAATCAGTCATCCTTCATATTTGTCACACTTATTACAACTCAGTACATTTCCAGTATCTTGACTCTAGCGGTCTCACGATAATGTAATCAAGCCTTGGAAAGTTTGATCCTGGCAGATGTTGATGGAGATTTTTTGGAAGTTGTCATTTCAGGAAGGAAAGTTAAAAATCTATAGGTCTCATGCCATAAACATACACAACACTTTATAAAATCCTCGAATATGAAAAGCACCCCTAACGTCGCAAATACTTAGACTAGTTTCAGATAAAATGGATTAAAGAAATATTAACAAATTGACAAAGTTAGAATTTACGATAAATAATGTAATCGAAAAGAATAACAGTTGAAACATAAAATAAACCATTTCCAAAATCAAATCCTTGCAATGAAATCCAACAATTAATTTTAATATTATTCTTCCAATTTTAGTAGAGTTAAACTGCGCAAAAATAATTAATTTATTATATTTCAATATATTGCTTTTCCGCAATATTTTTTTTGTAAATAATTCTGAATAATGTTAAATCGTAAAATTTAGAAATAGTCCATTGGATTTTACATTAAAATTATATTAACCAATATAAGACATTATGATAACATTAAAGAAATTATCTTCTAAAGCTGATGACATAACTGAAGAAATTTCATCTTTGAATAAGAATGATTGTTATGTATTGTTTATAATTGGTGTAATAAACATTTATATCAAAGGAAATAAAATCTAAGGTATAACACACTAGACATATTTTTATATAGATCGTTTTCGCTATGAATTTGTGAAGGTTTCTTTCGATAATAAAAAAAAACAATGTCAGTACTTTGGGGGTTAGTACAGTTGCACTAACATGTAGTAAGTGTTTACTAATGTGAAGATAGAGAAGTCCGTTCATCGACCTGTCTAGTGAAATAATATTCTTGCACGTCGTTGTTTATTTTGGCTGCGAGTCCAAGTTTTTCCTTTCACATGACCTACAGATAGTACCACAGTGTCACAGCCTTACTCGATAAAATTCAATACAACATGTTATTTCTATACAATGGGGTGGTGGTGGGGGGAATCATCACCAGAACGATCTCATTTAATAACAAAACTGTATTATCAGATATCGATTCTGAGTTCATGTCTGATCGGTAGCGAGAAAGAAGTTTTTACTTTATTGTTACTGGTTACATAGTTCATACGGTACAAAGATTTGTATATGTTGTATGAAGTTAACACATATATTTTAATGAATAGTGAATATGTAGGGATAGCTAATAACAGAACATTACGTAAAAAGGTAATAAAATTCCAACTTAGTTTAGTCTAAACTGACAACCGATAAACAAATTATATTGAGATTTATTTTAAGAATATGCATTTGGCATAGTATCGTTCAGTCAGATCAGATCTGTAATAACAGTTCTCTTGCTAAAACTCTGTAAATGTATTCTCGAAAAATATTAATTTTTATAAAAGAATATATATTTAGAACCCGTTGTGCTTTATTCAATAGCTTGTAGCCCACAGATCAAATTTCGTTCAGGATTTCTATAACAAAATCACGTTTAAATAATTAATATTTATATTATATACAAACAACTCCGCCATGGCCGGTCCCAAGCCCGGATGAGAAAGGAGGAGTGGGAGGAGTAACAACCTCGTAAAAAAAACAGGGTTCAGTTGGCTCCGACTGATAGTACTCTGTAAGGGTCCCTAGCCAGGGTTACGGTGAAGACCTCAATGGCAGATTCGGCGCAGGAGTCCTTCATCACGGCGGATCTGGCGGAAGTGGCAACCCTCTAGATGGGGTTAGTACATCCAGAAGCTGGACCTAAAGCTTCGAGGTGGCAGCCTCACCAATGGTCTACTCTGCATAGCGTTGGTACCGCGATCAGAGGAAAACATTACTCGTATTCTTCACAATGGAAACTCGGACGGACTTGACCAAAGCCAAAAAAGAAAAGATATTTAACAACAAGATACAGTGGAAAGAACATGTAGAAAGAATGGAAAAAAGTAGATTACCAAATAAAGTCTTCCATTATTTTCCGAGAGGAAGAAGAGATGTCGGACGTCCTCGGAAGAGGTGGTCTTAGATCTATTAGTGAAGACGGAACAGGCAACTCTTGCCTAAACCAGGAAGTGAAGATGATGATTATATACAAACGAGGGTAACAGAGTGGAACCCTTGAAAGAGGTAGTCCACTCCAGGGAGTAGGCGCCCCTGCCTTTTGTGAGCTGCAGGTCCCACTCGCTCAGTGGGTAGTACATGGGTAGGGCCCCGTCCACATGGTTACGTGGGGAGAAGAGAAGTCCTCAAAGCCGTAGTGAAGGCAACTTCTCTAGGAGACGAACACTCCGAAATTGCAGTTCCCTGCCCTCCAGGAAGAGGGGTTTGGTTAGAGGCTGGTAACCTCTACTAGTAAAAAATAACTTACTCATAAACTTCAGCAGGAGAAAAGCACCCGAGATGTGGGCAGACCTAGAAAGAGATGGGCTGAAGTCGGAACGGGTCAACAGACCTAATCCATGAATGCATATGATGATGATTATATACAAACACGAAAGGGGTCAGGATTTTCAAATCTGATCTAAACCTTTTGGCGGCTCCATGGTCATGGGACCGACTCAACCTCTAACGAAAATGAGCACGCATACTAGTTGTATGTTCTGACGTTCTCAGACTTTTCTCGTATCATTTTTCCCGAATGATCAATTTCCCGTGTCATTTCATCATAAATAATATTGAAGTGTTTTCATAGTAACAGAGTAAGAAACTATTACAACATAGTAACACCCGCAGACTATTCAAAATTCCAAAGTGCTATATGGCACAATAACCGAAATATCGCAACAGAAAAACGCTCCAAAAACAATTGATATGAAATTATTTCAGAAGGAGTAATCAGACCGGGAGATCAATTTCGCAGAATTTTGTCTCGGCAGACCAGTGAAGGCAGTGCCCCAAAAAAAGTGGGCCACCATCCAAAAACGAGTGCAAAGCGTCAAACTGCAATAACAAAGGTTCCGCGGTGAAGGTCGAAACCTGGACTACCGGTATCTTATTAAGTTGTAACAATTGCTCACAACATTGACATCTCTTTAATCCAGCTGCTTTTCTATTAAAATAAGATTAATACATATTTAAGTTAATTATGTTAAATTAACATTGATAAACCATTAAGTTCATTTTGAAAACTACTTTATTATTACAGTAATTTTATTCGGGAATCAAAGCATTCGGAGAAAAAAGAATTCGAGAATTTGATTTTTTCCGGAAAAATAGTATTCGGGGAAAGGGGCATTAGAAAAAAATTAATTCGGTAAACTGACTGGGAATCATGATCTGGAGATAAGGGCGACCGTCACGCAGGAGTGACAATCCAGTATAAACTCATGCCGATTTTCTAGAAACGTGGGAGTCTGAACCTCCTTCTATTCCAATGGTATCCTAAGGCGTGTAAGTGTGATCACTTTACCTTCATTAGCAAATTCCGAAGGAATGACGCTAGCGTTCTCATGAAAATATTTTGAAAGAAAGAAAAAAAACTACAGATCTTCACCGATCCTATCCAGTAGACACAGAAAATGACAATAAAAAAGTATATGATTAAGAAAGTTTTCTTCGGTTTTCCGCGTCATGGATTCAAGGTTGGCTTCCGGCCACTGATTCCGACGTTTAGAATTCCTTGATAATGGCATGTGGGATCATGTCGAAACGTCGGAATCAGTGGCCAGAAGCAAACCTTGAATCCATGACGCGGAAAACCCAAGAAAACTTTCTTAATTATACTTATATCCGCGAAAATCTACAAAATATATATATATATATATATATATATATATATATATATATTTACACACACACACAGTGTTTGTGTGTTCGTTAACAGCAATTTTTGTTTCATCGAATCGAAATTTAATAAATAGCAATTAATTAAAAAGAAAGTAAGGTCGATTTCGTTAACCAGTAAGATTGGTCTATTATGTGTGGTTCACCCGAAACGAAAAATTTAACTATCACTCTAGCGGTCGCAATTTTCGATGTTTCAAAACGAAACTCATTATATGCCATTGAAACAAATCGAGGAAAATATTCTCCAAAAATTATCGAAATCCTACCATTGGAAGTGGGAGTTTACTCGAAACAACCATGTTTGGTTCATTACAATGTAGGCCTATACCACACAATTTAATTAACCCTTAACATGGAAATGTAACACATAAGATACATTAGTTTAATTTAATATCTTAATAAGGTATTGGAAAAGTGAATCGCTAGATATTATTTAAATCGGTGTCAAATTATACAATAATATGTAAAACAGGTAATAACTTACGATTATCAACCAATTGTTTTCACAGCAGTCAGACGCTTTTAAATAAGGTGTCATCAGAAATTGATAAAATAAAATAAAATAAAAATATGTACTTTCTTAGGTTATTGCCGTCTTCCTCAACTAAAGAAATATATGTATGCTTTTTTGTCTGAAGACCTTTCAGAATCTCACCAGCAGTTTTTCTTCGCTACATTTATTGATGCTCTCGATGTTGGTCTTAATGTCACGGACAACACTACATTAAGACCAGCATCGAGAACATCAATAAATGTAGCGAAGAAAGACCTGCCGAAGATGGAAGGCATTCTGAAAGGCCTTCAGACAAAAAAGCATACATATTTTTTTTTTTTTACGGTTGAGGACGACGGCACTAACCTAAGAAGGTACATATTTTAACTTTAATCACAAATTCAACTTGCTGAGAAATTAGCATAGTTTACATAGTTTTCTGTGTGACTTTTTTTTTATATAAATACGAAAGATGGAGATTCAATAGGTGTTACCAGCGTTAGATGCAATGGAGAAAGGACAAAAGGTGATGACAGCGAGTACAAGTTCTATTCAAGTGTTTCTATCACATGTATTATTGTGTAATGGATGATGACAGCAAGTGCAAGTTCTGTTGAAGTGTTTCGATCACATGTATTATTGTGTAATGGATCATCAACCATCTACTTATGATGACAGCCATTACAAGATTATACAGTCTCAATTATTTGAATGTATTGTACTCAGGGACCAAAATAAGCTAATAAGAGCTCGAAATTATAACAACTATTCATCATGTACATGGAACAGGAGAGGAAATAATACATATTTCATTGGTTTGTGCGGTAGCTCACTTAAGGTAATTCGAACAAAGTCACTTTATCATTGAAATCTAGAAAACGTACTCCTAGTTGCACAATATCCGTGCTTCCTTTAACTGCATGCCAAACTTTTGGAGGTAAATAAACCCATAACTAACTGTATCTTTTACTGTTTCACACTTTTGATAGTGCTTTTCATACAAAATCTACAGTAATGACAGTTCAAACTCCATTTCGACAAAAAGTGACTTAATTGATTCTTTCCCTGTACCGTCCAAGTTTGGATATTTCAAATATTGAAGAATGCTACTTATAATTTGTGTTATGTTATATTGGCTAATTTTGTATAGCATTTCTTTTTCTTTTCGCTGTCTGTATACTGTATAGATTTATGGATATATATAAGCTACAGTATATACACTATATGTGTCATTTTAATTCTATTTAACATATTTATTACAGAATGCACCCTGGCCACGAGTTTGCAATCTTTTGAAGAATTTACAACGTATATATATATATATATATATATATATATATATATAAATTATTATTCAAAATGGAATAATAAATATTCACAAATATAATATAAACTATTATCAACAACAATAGGTCCATTTATATGACTTTCAATTAAATAAATTAAATAACTCCAAGACGCAAACCGGTCTTTAAGCACCTTGACTAAAAGCATGTTGCTGACATCACATCCATAATATGTGCCTTTTACACGGGTGGATGAACACCCAGCCAGTGCAGCATGGCGTAGTCAGAATTGTCGGGACCACCAGCCGTTATAACTGGTTTTCGCAATCTGTAGCCGCAATTTATTGTAGTTACCCAAATTTCTCAGGATTCGATGCGGATTGACCATAGATCCCATCCTGACCGAAATTCCTTGAGAGAATGTCTTCCCTCATGAAGACTCGGACCAGCACATGTCTCATAGTTATTAAAAATAGTATTATATGTGCCAAGTTCACAATCGCTTAGACTGCTCGGGCACACCGCGGAACAAATTCAACATTGTTATCAAATAAGAATGTAGTATTGTCTCTTTCGATGAAATAAAACTATTGAAAAACAGGTGTGTATTGGTGTAAAATTGGAACGAAACGACATCTGGACGAAAGCGTGAAATTGAATTACACATGAATCAATGGATAGCAATTTACGCAGGACTCACACTATATTCAATTTCAGCTGGTCCCAAGTGACTATGTCTGCGAATAAATCAATCACCTTCTCCTACTACTGGCATAAGGTTTTATGGACTGGAGGAATGTACCTCGATTCTACATTAAAATATAACTTTTATAATATCATATATGTAAAAATAATAAATACATTGTATTTTGCATTCTCAATTTTAATTTATTGATATCTGATGGCCGATAATATTAATGCAATGCAATAGTGAGAAGAACTGTTGCCATTTTAAGATCTTGGAAGGAAACTGGTTTGGAAGAGAGGAAAAGGTTCGTGTTCCAATGTCACCCACTGCATTTTCCCTGCTTGGGATTGCACACTAAAGGGATAGATGGTGTTAATGTGGCTCTTTTACAATTTACGCAACACTTCGATAGACCACGTTACATAGGTGATATGTAAGCTTGCTTGTAATATGTAATATACAAAGGTATGTTTTATGTGTATGTGTAGTGTGTAATATGGGGATAAGGATTAAGAGAAAATAGAAGATGAAATCCAGTGCCGGCACATAGGGGAACTACCAGGTTTAACTTACTATCCGACAGATGAATCGCTATCAATAGTACCACATACCTTCTCAACATTCGCATCTTCTCGAGAGGGATTTAGAATTTAATCCAGGCATCTGGTGTACCACCTAGCTATCAAAAATTGTATAGCACCACTCCTTAGTCCCGAGATTGAAAAATGTAAATTGACATTTGCAACCTTGCCGGGAACCGAACCCGCTAGTTAGCAGATATGAATGCTAACACCTGTGCTAGCAAGGAGGATAGTGATAAAAAAGTAAATGGGAAGCTTACATAGAAGTTACATAAACTGTTTTGTACAATGGAAAAGTGAGAAATCTAAAAAATCTAAAATATTAGCAGATCAAAACCAAACACACGAATGGTGAAATAAAAGCTTAAATCCGAAAATCATATATTATCCAGTTCATTGTCTCTTGCCTTCTTACCTTGTACCTACTAAACTAAATATTGAAATGTGCAGAATGTTCGGAAATGTTCATTATAAACTACTGGAGTGTTTGTATGGGGGACTGAGTAGGTAACATTTTGAATAAAAAACCTTCTTCCGGAATCTACAGTTTTCGTGCTGCAATAACCTTTTAAATCTCCCGCGTCTGCAGAGGAAAAAATTAAAAAGAATTTTAATTATTTACGACTCAATTAATTACAATTACAGACACAATCCAACATTCACTAATTACGTGACAATTTTCAATGTTAAGAAGCACCAGGACAAGTGTCAACGAGCTTGGTGGTCACCACATTGAACCGCTGTTGTAGTGGATAAGTACTAACCACAATGTTAAGCACAGTAGAAAATGTTGATTAGTTTGCGTATAAACAATTATTCTTACAATGACAAAGTGAAGTTTCTATATTTTTCTTTCGACATTGGCTATTGTTAATAAATCAATGTGATGATTAATTCAAATAGTATTGTGATAACTTTTTTATTTGATTGAATATCATTAATGTTTATAGGATTTGTATTTTTTACTTTTTCTCTAGTGGTGGTGTAAATGTAATTAATGGTTAAAAGTAATTAAATTACTATATTTTTATCCGGCATACGCTAAAAGCTTAATGAGAACTTGTACCTGCAACACGAAAACGGTACTTTTCCGAACGAAGCTTCCTATACAAAACTCTATCTACTTAGTCCCCTCTAAAAGCCCTAGAAAAAATATAGTTATAAAAATGTGAAGACATATGGCAAATAGAAACGAACATTATATAATATTCTCTTGTTCTACTTATGCATAATGTCGTCCAACTTGCTTGGCTCTTCACTATATCCTAAATAGCATCTTACAATCAGCTAAACAAAAGAAAGAGTCTGCATGTATAGTTTTTTTGGACATCAGTAAAGCCTTTGATAATGTAAGACAATCATCTAAAGAACACATTACAAACTGTCGGTGTGCCAAAACAATTATCAAAATTAATATTAAATCTCCAGGAAGGAAACACGACTCAGATTGAAACCTATCAAGATAAAACTAAACCAATTACTATCAATTGAGGAGTTCTACAAGGTTCTCCGTTATCATCATCCTTATATAACATTGCAACTACTCATACTCTCGATGAACTCTCAGACATATCAATAACCAGTCAAAATGGTTATCTACTACTTCCGGATCAACCTCATCTAACAATTATGAGATTTGCTGATGACACGGTGATTATAGGGAAAGATGTAACAGCTGCCAGTAAACTGACAAGAATAGTTCTGCAGAGGTTTCAAGAAATAGGCCTTCAAATTAATGTTTCCAAATCAGCAGTGCTCTCAATCGAGAAAGGTAAATTATGTGAAAAAGATCTCCAATTTGATAGACATGCAATTCGTGCTCATAAAATCACTGACACTATTCGTTATTTAGGTGTCAACTTTTCGATCATATAACTTTTGATTCTAAGCAAACCCTCACTAAATTACGGGATAATATTGAAACTCCTATTGCTCTAATTTATCCGTTTCAAATAGTACCACCAAATCAAATACCAAAAGCATTTTTAGTGAACTGTGATAAACTTTTGAGAAGTGGATTTAAAGAAATTTTACATCTTCCGATAGATGTCCCTGATCACATGTTATTTACTGAACGTCGGAATAAAGGACTTAGTTTATTTTGTGCAAGGTGGGAAACAAAATTGCAGCATATAAATATTTGCCACATTCTTTACCAAGACAATAATACATATATTACTATTCTCCGAAACCTAAAAGAGGAAAGTTTAGAATGTATGAGAGGCCTTAACATTGAACTTAGTGACACCAATATTAACACACGAAGTGTTCTAGGAGATGCAAGGAAACTCGGGAAACAACTAAGACACAAAGAAGCAGTTCTCTGGAGTCAACTTCCTCATAAAGGAAAAGGCGTTCTCTACAATGAATATACACCTGCAAATCAATGGATTCGTGATCATCAGGGATTGTCTTGTTCCGAATGGAGATAAGCTATTGAAATGCAAGCCAATGTATCGGCGGTACGTTCTTTGCCGGGCAGGTCTAGGGACGATACCCCCTGTAGACGTTGTCTCAGAGAGCACGAAACCCCTTGCACACGTCCTTGGGGTCTGTCCGTTTGGAGAATCACTGAGAAACATTCGGCACCACACTATTCGAAATATGATGGCAAAAGCCTTGCGAGATTATGGATACACAGTTTATGAGGAAGTTTATGGTGTGGCCACTAATGGAAGAAACAGACGAATAGATATTATTGCATTTAGACCATCTTCTAAAATTGGTATGATATTAGATCCCACAATTCGTTTTGAGACTCATAGTGGCCAACCTGAGGAAGTTCACTCTGAAAAGAAAGCCATATATGAGCCAACAATTGACTACTACAAAGGTAAATACCAATTAGATAGTATAACTGTAACAGGATTGATGATCAGGGCAAGAGGTACTATACCAGGATTCTTAGCCAAATTTTGGAATTCCTTAAATTTGGACAGGGTGTATCTTTCTAAAATTGCCATCGCTGCCATTAGAGGATCAATTTCAATTTTAAGAAACCATATTTACAAAATTTCTACTTTATAGTATGTATACTTCAACTAGGCCTACAATTTTAAATTTTTAAAATGTATTTGCAAAATGTATTTCATCAATTCCAAAAATTGTCTGTTTCACTTTGTCCTTGAGGCAATCCTCTAATGAGGAAAATTGTATATAATAAAAATATCTTGGCTATAAAGTTTACGCTTTAAATTACCATTTTAAATGCCAAATCCTTTTATGGATTAAACTATTATAGTGTATTCTTAGGAATCCAAATACAGACAAACAAATCCATGAATATTTTGATTCACTAGACTATCACACATAAATAAAAGAGGAATTTACTAAAGTTGAATAATGAAATAACGATTTGAGCCACATATTGCTTAATAAAATTTATTATTCCGTTTCATGTGTACGAGGTTTGGGATTTTAATAAATTATTACACTATTTGACCAATTATATTATCATTGATTCTTCTATGTACACGAAAATACTAATTTGACATTTTGTTGTCTATTGAGTCAAAAGTTCCATTCTTCTATTTTTATCTGAAAAAATATATTCTTGCCAGACAGGATGTTTACACATAGCACACATTGATTTATAGTAAGAAATAATACAAATCAATAAAGCACTTGCTGTTTGTGTATTTACACAATTCGTCAATAGCCACAAGAATAGTTTCTCTGGTTCTACCAAAGAGAATCAGAAAAAACTGGAGTCTTGTTGTACATATTATACCTGTGCATTACTATAATATATACAATTCTGCATAATTTGTCTATTTTGTTTAACACTATTTACTATTTTTCTAAATATTAAGTTAAATTCGTGACTGATATAAACTAAACACTAACTAGTCTTGAGTATAACACTTGTAGCTATTGTACATTTATTTTTAGATTATAGACACTAATTGCACTGCGGAATTATCATTATTTCATAATAAATATTAGCGTTTATTGAAAGATGTATTTAATATATTTCATACGACCAGCCTCATGGGCTAGCGGTCAGCGTTTCTGATTATAGTTCATGAGGTCCCGGGTTCGAGTCCCGGTCAAACCATATGAATTTTTCCTTAAAGGGAATTATTCCTGTAGTTGCCCAGGGTCTGGAATTTAGGTTAAGAACTCTCCTGGCGTTTCATTAACATTTATCACTTATATCATCGGAGTAACGTAACTCCTCGTTTCGGTTGCCCCAACTTAATAAATGGACTACAATTCCGCCAATGCCAGGGGAGAAAACCAGAAATGTCATAAATGACAATCTGGTGGCATTAGACAAATATATATATATATATATATATATATATATTTCGTATGGAAAAAATCATTCTTATCGAATTATGTAATGGCCATGCGAGATGTCTTAATGGTAAAAAGCGAGACTCGAAATTGGGAGATCATGAGTTAAAATCTCTAAGATAATCTTAGTTTATCGAGCATTTCTACATTCGGATTAAAAGGCATAGGCCTACTTCATTTACCAGGCGCTCTATCCCTTTTGTTTATGCTATTTTTAGGAGATGGCAATGCTACTGCTGGCTACATAACATAGAAATCTCTATTTACCCCTAAAATTATACCCTATTCCACAGTAAGTCTGATAAGAACAGATATAAAACTTGAAAACATAAATGAATTCCAAAATGTTTTTAAAATACAATTTAATAACGAATATTTATGAATCTGTAAAATAATAGTGAAACTATGGAATTGATAATTAAACTGTTATGCTACCTTTAATATCAAGGAATCAAAGTTGGGCCGAGGAAAGATTGGATATAAAGAACACTGGAACAGTTTTTTTAACGGATCCTTACCAGAGTGTCCGGTTACCTCCCCCATCCCCATAGTCAGCAGGATGCTCCTTTCGGGAGCTATCTCGTGAGTGAATGTTTTAATTTATTATTTCCTGTTGGCTGGTGCTATTTTTGTTTCTATGATAACAGTCTCACTTGAGGGCGGGGGTGGTGGGGATTCACCGCATTGCGTCACTGCGCATGATCAGCTGATCTACTGATACGTAAACAAGGAGAACAAATCAAAACAATTTGTGGCAAGTTTTACTCGCCTGTTGTGAACACGAAGTTCTCTTCCATCAATAAGGCCATTTGTACACATATACAGAGAATCGTAGGAGCGTTATAAGAAAAGTCTCTCTCCATGGCGCGTCAGGCCTAGAAGGTCCTTGGCCTACCATCCGGCAGCTAGCCATGCGTTAATCATAAAGATAGACGATGATCCAGCCACTATAGGGATGATATATGGACAGCTTGTCGGCCCCCCCCCCTTATTATAGCTGGTTTTTTCAACCTGGAGCCGCTACTTAATGTAGCTACCCAAATTCCTCACGATGCTGGGTGGGCACCGGTCCTATACTGGCCGAAATTCCATGAAAAAATGTCTTCCCCTACGGAGACCTGAACCAGCGCCAAGGCATCATGCCTTAACCACTCGTCTAAAAAAAGGCTCTTGTCAAAACAATGAAAAAAAACTTTCTGCTGGTACTGAATGTAAAACTTTTTACATAATATAATATAAACATGCTAGTGGAAACAAATTTAGAAAAATATAACAGACAAAATGGTGTAATTAGGAGAAATTTTGGAAAACAAATGAGGAAAGAAATCCAATTGAGATTTCATAATGCCATAGCCAAACCTGCTCTATTATACGGAAGTGAATGCTGGACACTTCGAGCAAAAGATAAATCCCGCATTAATAGTTCACAAATGAGATTCCTCCGATCACTAACTGGAGTAACTTTAAGGGATAGAATGAAGAGTGATGAGATAAGGATGCAGTGGAATAGTAGGGAAATGGCTGAACATATACAAAATTATCAGATTAAATGGTTCCAACACGTCCAGAGAATGTCAAATTCCCGTTTACCAAAGATGATTTACCACCTCAACCCTAAAGGCAAAAGAGACCTCGGAAGACCCTTCAACCGATGGAAAGATCAGTTTTTGTAGTCGCAGAACGGGCATCATCACCCAATACTGCATACGGAAGAAGAAGATAAACATGCTAGTTAATAAAGAGCTTAAGATTTTTTTTGCCAAACAGAGAAAACAGGCACGTGAACAAAGAAAACCACGAACAGTGAGCTACATATAATATTCGTTGGAAATCTTACATAATAAGAATATATTTACTTAGGGTTTCACGGCCGCACTTCATATCTCTGGCAATATGTTTGGGATTTGTAAGCCTCATGACCACGCCCTACAAGCCCTGAAGATATCTCCAGATTGTGTTAACAAACAAAAAAATTAAGTCTCGTTAACTGCGATGGTCAGCACATGTGACACTAATGGGAAACGAAAGAGGGACATGGAAAAAGCCAGAGGGAAATCGCTTAGTGGGTAGCCTATGCCAAAAAAGCAGTAGAAGAATAAATAACATGAAGTGTGGTTTGAGGGAGGTGAATTATATAGACTAGAGAATGATTGGAAAACATTAGTTCAAGGTAGGATATATGGAGAGCTTATGTCCGTGCAGCCATGAAAACTCCGAGTTCGATAGTGGAGTCATGGCTGTCTCATAGTTGTTTTCAATCTAATCATTAGTCACTGCGCATCAATTCACTCATTCATATATCGGATGTAGGCCTATGGTCAACATATTGTAGCAACAATGTTTGTTAGAAAACTTATTGCACACAAAATCACACTACAATATTCGGAAATATTTTTTCTTAAAAATAATTTCTAACACAATAGAGTGTCTGTCCACCGCTGTGGTCTCGAGGTAGTATGCTGCCTGTCACGCAGCGGGTCCGGGTTCGATCCCCGGTCGGGGCAGTTTTTCTGGGTGAGGTTTTTATCGGGGTTTTTCCTCACCTGTAAGACAAATGTCAGGAAAACTTTAAGGCCCAAACGGTCCCCGAAATCATATGGCCATCATCATCATCCTTATAATTATCATCATCCTTCACCGGTGTGGAAAGCAACGGGAAGCTACCACACCTACAATTCCCTAGTAAAGCTGCAAGCATAGTATGCAAGTGCTATGATTGCAGTGAAGGACCTGCCTTTGGGCAGAATTACTATGGATAGAGTATCTATTACTATTTTAAAAGTTTCATACAGAAATAAACATCATGCATGCTTAGTTCGTATTTATTTACAGTAAATAAATCACAATAGCCTCAATTATGACTTACCAAAATATTCAGAAATTAGACAAGTTTTTTTTAAAAAGTATACGTAAATAAATACAATGCATTAAATCACATGACACTTGTTACTTCGAATTTATTTTGGGATATTTGACTTGTTTGATCGCGTCACGTCTACGATTTTTGGGCATATTATCAAGAGGCTATGCAAAATGCATTTCTGTGCATTTTTATCCTACATTTTTATATGACCTAATTAGCGATGCCAATTTTAATGAATAATGTAAGCTATTTATTAATATTTAAATATATTACCGTGATGAAATTCCTATCATGCACTTGCCTAGATGATTGAGTTAGAACTTTAAAAAAAATAGTCGGTCGGTGGTTGGCCCGGTATTTGAACTCAGGATATCATGAATACGAATCTCAACCGGTTAAACCAACTCTTTCGATATCTTATAATTGTTTATGGACATATTTATCGAATGATTTCAATAAATAAGTCAAATTATACATTAACTTAAAAGTAGAATTTGACTCTCCATACGATAAAAATGAAGTTTTAAAATTGTTTAGCATAATTTCCTCCTTAATCCATAATAATTCATTACTATTGTTCCCTTGAGTTATATTATGGGTTGAAATGTTCAAATATATTTAGCAAATACAAGCTCTGAGCACCAATTATTATGTTTTCCAAGAGAAATAACATTGTTTTGATCAGTAGCAAAGGAAATGCCATAATGGTTAGGGATGCAAGTAAATAATAATCATCATCGTCATAGTACATTCAGGAATTTAGGCCATTTGTTGACCTGTTTCGGCCTCAAGTGAAACACCATCCAAAAGTATTTTGAGTGGACCTCCTGGTCTTCTTCTTCCTGCAGGTTAATAGCTTAACATTTGTTTGGATATCCCATCTTCGACTCGATGAACATGTTGCATCCATCTGACTTATAATCAGAAATTTTGTTTTCTAAAGGTTTCATGTGTAATTCTTCTAAGATGTCTTCATTTTTTTGTGATCTAGTAGTGCAAGCAAATCATTGTTATGATTAAGAGAGATCACTGACAAGGAAAACTTCTTCTAGACTGATACAGTATAAAAATAAACCCAGAAAACAAGTGAAGTAGAATGGAAGTGCTGTGCTATAAACCATAAAATGTGCAACCTGGCATAATCATTACATGAAGATGGAAGCACTGGTAAAGATATTCAAGAAGAAATTACAATAAATGCTGGGATGTTTATATCTCCGCGTTACCAGAATAGAAATTTCCCCCTTTTCAAGGCCTCCCGACAACTTCACTCGCTCAAGTGCCCCTGAGGGCTCCGCCAACCACATTCCAGAGTCGCCGCATTCCTTCATGAGTCTATAACTTGGTGCTTGTCCCCCAGTCATTCACGCTATTGTAGGGCTCGCTCGCTGGATGCTAGGCCACCTGAGGAAATGCATTCCTCTCACCTGAGCTAAAACACTTCCTTTTCTTCATCAACAATGGAAACATTTGCATTCAAGTATTTTTGCAAACTAATACTTCAATACATACATGAATTATTATACTAGGAAAAGTAAAGCATTGTCAAATTTATATTGTGTAGTCTATATCTAGTATGTGTCAATCATAATTTTTATTGTATGTGTAAATTAACCCTGGCGAAGTGGAAGAGAAGACCTTACGGTCTTAACTCCATCAGGTAAAATAAATAAATTAATTAAAAAAAAACAATTTTTAACATACAGTAAAAACTCCTTACTCACGGGGGATATGTTCCGCAAAAATGTCGCGAATACAGAATGGTAATTTGTATGTGGTATACAGGGGATACGTTCCAAGGTTTCAGAATAAAATGAAAATTAACAAAGTAAAATCAATTAATGAGAGATTTTGAACAATTTATATTATTTATTATTGTCAGGTTTAGGCAAGGGCTTAACGAAGTTAGTAAATTTTTTCTGTTTTGCCGCTGTTAAAAGGTCTTTCAATATAGATTGATATTCAGCTGTGAATTCAGCGATAGAATTCTTTATTTTGTCTTCAGGTTTCTTGATGAATCGTACAGTTGATTCATTAACATTGAAACAGCGTGATATAGACGCAAACGACTCGCTAACGCGTAAACGGTCAAGCATTTCTGTTTTTACTTTAAGCGGCAACACTATTTTTTTCGTGGCAACAAAGCAGAAGAGACACGGTTTTTCAACCCAAATTATTGCAATGAATGACAGGTTGAAACAATAAAACAGCGATCGTGCCGAAGACGGCATTTATCAACGGACATAGCGGCGCGTGAAATACGACGGCGATAGCTTTTAACAACGAACTTCAGGCTTAGTGACAATAAGGTTTGTTTTACTTTAATATTAATTTGTCCATTTGGTTTGAATTGCTCATAGTAAAGTCGCCTTAGCACATGCCTGCACTAAAAAAAAAATCCGATGCGTTGATAAAGGATACTAATCATTTTAATATACCGACTGGATCCACGAATAAAAAAAATAGCGGCGAATATAGAAACTGTGTCGTAATTTTTTAACCCGCGAATAAGGCGCTTTTACTGTACTGGAAAACATTTCTCTGAAGTCAACAGCAACATTTTCGTATGCATAATTTACATCATAACTTTACAAGCTGATGAAATGAAATTCCTTAGACCAATAGCAGGATATCAAAGAACAGACAAAAAATACAACCCAGAAATAAGACAGCAAGTAAAGGTAAAGGTAAAACAATCCCACTACAGGCCACAGGAGGCCCTTGGGATAGTAGGAGGTAAAACTCCCACTTTTTGTGGACAATCTGCACTTGATGTTAGCCCTGCGTGAAGGCTGCCTTTACCCCTAGAACAAGCTTCTGATACTCATTTCCGTTAGAGGTTAAGCAACTATAAGTAGAGGGTTTAAACACAACAACAGTGAAATACAGAAAAAAACTGGACTGTACACTTAGCAAGGATGACTGAGAACAGAATACCAAAAGCAGCATACAACTATTCACCAAGAGGAAGAAGAAGTTTGGGAAGACCAAAGAAAAGATAGAAAGAACAGCAATTTGGAGCCGGAACAAGCTAACAAAAAGCCTAAACCCTGACAAAGAAGAACTTTTCCCAATTCATGATAAGATTTTAATGCATATTACAATACAAAAATGCATTAATATCATGACGTACCTATTTACATGTGAATGGGTTACAATGGTGTAAGTCATTTTCGTGAGAAGTAAATTGTAACCACTGTATAAATTAAATTTCAATCCAACCCTCTTTGTTAAATCTGAATTCAGGTGACTCCTCTAGAATGATTACATTACAACGTTTTTGTTCTCGAATTTATTGCAGTATGTTTTGCGTCATGTGAAATTTTAGAAAACTAAAATGCCAATTAAACCACCGTAATTTTAACTATCAATCTGGCACAGGAGCGTTTTAATTACATAGAGCAGATCATACATTTTAGACGTAAGAAAAGTGTAAACATAATATACGAGTAAATCTATTCTGAGAAAAGGAACAATCGCATTATAGACCCAAACACAGCGAATGAATACACGGTAGTTAAAACGACAGTATTCAGGGCAGAGCAATATTGTTACTTCTTGTAAAAAATGCACACACGAATTACAGAATTCTATAGTATACCTGTGTCAATTTACTGTACATTTATTTAATGCAGAGTTCTTGAAAAATATTAATTTATTCAGTATTAATACACAAGAATATGATCATTTGAAATGCATTATAAACAAATCACATAAATTAGAGTAATAGTTTTCTTAATATCAGTCAGTCTTAAAGGAAATTAAATTTGAAGGTTGGATAAATACGATTATACACAAAAAAATAATAATTTCCCCCTTTTTATTACAGCACTTTTTTACGTTAAAATATATTCCAGTGAAATTGAGGTTTGTATTTTGTTTCTTTCTTTCTTTTCCTTTATTTAAACTGTCCTATAGTAGGCCAACCGGAGCTATCGGGAAGGGAGATTAAACTCTGGATTACATACTCCTTTTTTGACCATACAGGGACATAGAAGGCTTCTTCGGATGAATGATCAGTTCAACGCCTCCCAGACAAGACACACCATTACACATACATTCATATTAAAGAAGGTGAAGATATGGATGATTAATTATGATGGTCAGATAGTGTTCTTTCTCTCTTCTTCTTAGTTTAATATTCCCATTTTAGGTAAAATACTATCTACGTATCCCATGTCACGGGGAATGGTATTCGTAATAATAGTAATAATAATAATAATAATAATAATAATAATATTATTATTATTTAGCGTCCAGATCGGCCATAAATAGATTACAGTTGCTAAAATCTTAAGGTTTGTCACTGACAGCCTTAAATTAAGATAATCGTTTAGAAAATATGTAGCCTATATCTAATTAAAGCGACCTCCTTAAAAGTCCAATGTCTAGAACATAATCTGCGTTCCTTTCTATGGATGCTATCAACAATTTAATTAATGTTTATTTAACGATGATTTTATTAATTTATTAGGTCTAAAAATCGGGAAATATATTTCCTAAAAATTGACAGTTTAATCGCTATCCGGAATAATGAGGGATTTTAGAAGGACACAGGTTGACAGTAACGAATAATGAAAATGCTGCTTCACTTCAGAGAAGTAATTCGAACATCTAACATTTTATAAAACATATTAACAATTTCGTTTTCTCCCTATTATTGAAGAAACTACATATATACTGGTAGCTTAATTTCGATATATTAAAAAGTCTCTACAATTTCCTAAGTAAGCTTATATAATATTTCCTATAGTGTAAGTATTTTTCAGTCAAGTTTATGAATTAGTCCCCACATCAATCATGATACTAAACTAGAGTTCACACTATATTTATTTACATTGTTTACAATGCTATCTATCCATGTTGCAGCTAAAAAAAAAAGGGGGTTTGTTATATGCATACGATTGTCGCCACAAAGATTCATATGAAGAAATGCTAATTATTGTATTGCAAAAATGTTCTCACTTTCCACCCACAAATACCGTATATATTCAATTGCAAATATTACAACACCTGGCTGGTTTTATTAATTTATACAGACCTATAAATTCCCTATCTCACATACTGTATAGAGTATGTAAGTATATGAGCTTCGTGCGTAAAAACTGGAATACTTTCGATTTTGTCGAAAAAAAATGTTTATCACACAATACGGGGATGAGAAATGCGGTAAATTAATTTACTCGTTTTTCGTGAAAGTCTACAATATTTGGTTAGAATATTATCGTTATCCCCACGTGATATTTTATTTAATTTGTATTCGTATGATAAAAAAAAATCTAAGAAAAAAGCCACTTTTCAAACACTGCGTACAACTTGTTAAAGACAATGTGATGAGTAGATTCATTATGAAGTAATTTTATGTAGGCCTAGAAATAAACTTTCAAACAATTTGAAAAAAAAAAGTGGTATCTAGTAGATATTATCTCCCCACGGATTAAGTATTCGAAACTACCATACTTACTGTACATCACTTAACTCAAATAATCCCTTAAAGTTCATAGCAACTATAGTCAATTTACAATAATTTCAGTCATATTAAAAATGGAACCAAACAGTTTTTACTTGTGGACAAAAGTGAATTTAATTAATGGAACGAGTTTCGCGAAAAATACGTTTTATATGGTTAGTCATACATAACAACATGAACACTTTAGTTAATACTTCGAATTTGCGAAAATTACGTAAACAGCAACATAACATTTTTTTATTGCAAATACATTTAATCAACTTTTATAAGATTCATGATGTGTTCCGTTGAGGTTTATTCAAAATTAATATAAAATTATAGAATATTCACCTGGTGAATATTCTATAATTTTATATTAATTTTAAATACATTTAAATGGAAAAATGTAGCTATGGTTTTATGTCTTTACATTCCAGATTTCGTTTCCAGAGAGATGAACTAATACTTCTCTGAATAAAGTCAAATGTGTATTTCTCAGAATAAACAGAGGCATATGCAAAACATTTGTCTCAACAAGAATAATCCGAAGATCACTTCGTGCCAAACTTAATAGTATAACAATGTATAACAAACTATACTTAACTTTATTTCGCGATAGGCCTAGATGGCCCTTGGCCTACTATCCGGCTGCTGGCATCACATCCTCATGTGTTAACCATAGATGTGGATGTTCAAGTAGCCAGTAAACGGGTGACATGCGTTCCCAGGTGGACACACGTACTATAGTCTTCTCTTTTACTGTCCAAATTTGCTATCTTATACCACAGTGTTTTCAATTACTGTTTTGTAAAGTCTTATTTTGATTTTATTACATACGTATCTAGAAGTTATAATGTTGTTCAACGCTCTTAGGTAACGATAACTGGAAGCCAATTTATCATTGATTTCGACTAACACATTATTTGAGGTAACAATCGATCCCAGACATTTGAAGTTCTGGTCTTGCTCGTATCTTATCCCATTCAACTCAATATCGCTAGAAATACTGTCAAGAGCAATGTTAAGATTTTTTGTTATATTATTATTAAAACCTAGTATTGAATGCACTTATTTAGGAACAAAAATTAGACTCTTCAGGCGATAACACAGTGGAAATTAAAAATAGAATCGCACAAACAAAACAAGCAATAAATGCTTTAAACTCTGTTTGGTGGAGCAATAATATTACAAAAAAATAGAAAATTACAAATATATCAAACCATTTTAACATATGGTGCTGAAGTTTGGCAAATTCCTACCAGGGAAAAGAAAATAATTTTAAGTACAGAAATGGATGTTTTAAGAAGATCAGCTGGAAAATCTAGAATGGATAAAATATGAAATAAAGAAATAAGGAGCCGGGAATCATAGACATTATAGAAAAGAAAATATTACAGTGATAGGGCCAGGTCAAAAGAATGTCAGAGCAAATATTGCCTAAAATTATTATGGAATGGATCCATATGGAAAGGAGGAAGAGAGGTAGACTAAAGAAAACTTGGAAAGAAGGGGTACGAGCGGCTATGAATATCAGAGGATTGGAGGAAGACCAATGGATGGACAGAGAGGAATGGCGTTTGGTTTCCGGAAGACGGCGGCAATGCCATGATACCGGATGATGATGATTATTATTATTACTATTATTATTAATTTCAAAACCTGCTTGAATTGCTAAGAGAACACCATCGGCGAATCCCAGAATGTCTGAATCGGTTGGAAATGGTGCCACCTAGATTTTAATTCAATGTTTCTAATAATATTTTCTATGTCAATACTGGCCTAACATCACTGTGAGTTGAGCACTAGTCTGTATTTTTATTTTGTTTTTTAACTTGGTTATCTGTAACTTTCAGCGTCATTTCTGGTAAGGTTTATGAACTTAATATCCCAAACTCTGCCATAGCTTTACCTAATCGATATTATCAAAGACTAGTCTAAAATTAACTAATAGGTGATGCATGGGGTGTTATGTTTATATATATTTTTTTTAAATATTTGCCTTGAACTAAGTATGTGATCCATAGTGGATCTTCCTTTACGAAAGCCACATTGGTAGTCATCTAGGATTTGTTCAGTATATGGTTCTACATTTTTTGCTAGAATATTGGTAAATATCTTGTACGTCACATTAAACTAGGATATGCTCCTGCAATTGTCATGTTACCGTTTATTTCCTTTATTGTACATAAAGAAGATAATAAATAGTAGGCTTATTACAGTAATCCAGTCGTGTGGCATGGTTGCATGTTTCCAAATTTAATTAATTAGTTTATAGATATATTCAATACAACTTTACCACCTTTATTTTTATTAGTTCTACTTTAATACCATCCGACCCAGGTCCCCGGTATTAGGGCAATAGTCTGTCCAAATAATGAGAATTTTGTTGTACGTAATGCTCGGGTCGGCTAAAACAATACTAAAACAATACAAAAACAATATATCGTTGTCAAATAATTAATATGTCAGAATGACGTTTAAATTTGTTAAATGTATATAGACCTAACTACAAACGTATCTTTTATCTAAAAATAAAAAGTGAGTCAGAATTGCGCACTTTTCCTCCTTAAAAATAACGCGTAATTCCATCACATAATGTGGTTCTAATATAAAAACTAAGAAAAACATTCAATTAGATACAAGAAGAGTTAAAATTACTCTATATGTTTAAATTAATGTTGCTGCAAGAGACATGTGTTATAGGAGAGAAGCCAGACCTCTTGACTCACAACTTGTACACTACAAATATTTTCTAAGAGTTCAAGGCCGATTTCTTCACATTCCATTTCCTTTTACACTCTGTGGGACCAGAGCGAGCAACGCTCAAACCATCAGGTCATCCAGTTACTCGCGAATTCTCCAGTCTACCTCATTCCTGCTAGTTAAACTTTCCACGTCGAATGCACTTAAATCGTAGGAATTCCTAATGATCACATAAACTTGAGTTTATTATACTCGATAGTAATCACAATATAATTTAGATTTATAAAACTTGATGGAAGTAATTTCAACAGTGTTTTCATCCAACCTGTATACGAATGGGGAATTAATAATTGTTAAAGAAATAATTATTAAAAAATGAGCAATTGATGTTTCATTTACAGTTAATGCATCTCTACAAGACTATATACCATTAAGAACCCTTACCCGAAGTCCATGATTCTAAATCTATAAATCTTTATTGCGGTATGAGTTTTTAAATAATAGTTTTGTCTTATGAGGCGGCTCTTTCGTTAAGATAAAATATAATCAGAGTTGAATTAATATTTCTGTCATCTTTTAAGTCCTATAAACAGATGAGATTAAAAATAGGAAATGTTTCGTCTACTTGTTTGTATATAGGTATTTTTTATGTAGGCCTACAGCTGATCTGTAAAAAATCCAAGGAATTATTAAGAGAGTTGCATAATTAATAGGATATAAGAGTTATCCATTGTTCCTGACAATGTAATCACCTTTCCCCTAGCTTTGTAGAGGTGGGTCACACCAGTATCTGTTATCTTTGCAATATCTCCGACGATGGCTAGAGTTACGCAAAATGATCACTAGTTTTAAAAATATCATTCACTTAGAAATTATTTTATTTCTTAAGCCGAGTTTACCTTACTGCACTGTACGTAAATAATATATTGTATTTTACTATACTTCGTAATATGTTGCCGAATGGTTCACACTTATGTTAATAGTTGCAGTTATGTGAAAGGATGTTTAAAACAATTTAGAATAGTTGATACCGACAGATTCCTCATATCATTAGTCGGGATTACCAGATGAGATCATATTGCTAATGAAACAATAAGAGAAGACATGTAAGTTAACGATATAGGAAGTTAACAATATAGATATTTCACAACACAGAAAACAGTGGAGGAGACACATATATGTCGAATGTCATTTGAAAGATTTCCTAGAAGTGCACTGAATTATAGACCAGCTGGAAGAAAATAAGTGGGAGACCATTAAGATAGTCTGACCATTTTTATTTTTCAGAACGGGCCTTTGAAGGCTCAATTCTTGTTGGTTTTGATAATAATAATAATGAATTGTCAGCAGTAACAATAGCATTTTTGTTGATAAAATAGGTTTACACAAATTTCATTCTAAGCTTCTTTTATTAACAAACTTAAGAAGATTTTCTTTCTGACAGGAATCCAATTTGTATTCTTCGAAACATAATCAAGACTTTCCTACATTTGAAGAAGTTCTGTATCAAGTAAAATCCAAGATATTTCACATTAATCTCTTTCAACAAGTGAAGTAAATGTTCATACTGTATGGAGTAAAAACTGTTGTGTTGAAACATACGCATTTACTGTATAACATGTTCATTGCATATTAGGACACATTTAAAATATGTACATTTTTAAAATTGAAGTGTGCCACCAAGTTTATAAACAATTGATGTTTATTTAATACATATTTGTGTAGCAATTCCAGGATTTAATGCTTTATTTAATCTGACAATTGTAGTTATTTCACCACATTAATTTAATCCCAAAATATAGAAATCACTCACGTCATTTGTTGAATTAAAATTATAAACCTTTATATATTATTATTGTGTCCTGAAAATTAAAAAGTCATGTCCTGAAACATTCTTGCTTTTCATCGTACATGTATCAGCACACCGTAGATTGTATGTTGTATACTTATTTGTTTAAATAAATAAATAAAAACAAATGATGGAGGTATAAGTTTAATGAAAAATTGTAGTAACTAGGTGAACACGTATAAATATATTATGTAATGGAAATGGACAGCTAATGACAAATGAGAGAAATTTTGAGGAAGTGGCTAAATTCAAATACCTAGGAACAATAATCATTGATCACAAATAGGAATGAGATGCACAAAGAACTTAAACATCTCAATTCTGAAAATGGATGCTACTATGCATTACAGAGACTCTTGACGTCTCAATTCCTTAAAAAAAAGTTAAACTGAAAATATATAAAACCATTATTCTACCAGTTATATTATACGGATGCGAAACATGGATTCTTTCTTTAAGGGGGAAAAGGAGATTACGAGTATTTGAAAATAAAGTTCTTAGGAAAATGTTTGGACTAAAGAGAGATGAACAGACAGGCGAATGGAGAAGACTACATAACAGTGAACTACATGGTATTTATAGGAAGCCAGATAAAATAAGAACAATTAAGCCTCGTAGACTATATGGGCAGGACATGCGTAGACTATATGGGCAGGACATGTGACACTAATAGGGAATGAAAGACGTGTATGGAAGCTTCTTGTAGGAAAACCAGAGGGAAAACGCCCAGTTGGTAGACCAAAAATGAGATGGGAGAATAACACTATGATTTGAGGGAAGTAGATTATACAGGGAATAATTGAAAAACATTAGCTCAGGATAGGGATGTATAGAGATATGCGCACGAGGCCATGAACCTACGGGTTCGATAATGCCAGTGAGTTAGTTAGAGTTAGGTGAATTTAACTATGCCTAAAATGCCTATTTCACCTATTAGTACCTATTTTGTGTTTTTCTGCCTAAAATTGTCTTTTTCACAAGATTTACATAATTCGTACGAGTTCAATGTTGCCAGGTCTCCCAAAATTTCTGGAGATATTTGGAAACTGTATCAGAGCATCGTAATAATGATCGTGCAATAATACATTTCAACAAAGCTCTTCAGGAATCACAAGATAAACTGACTGGACCATACATATGTACATAAATGTAAGTTTAATTTCTTGATTTCTTGGAGTCCAATTCTGCCTTGCGGCTGTCTCCCTTTCTTTAGAACATATATCTAACTCAGAATATTATTGTTATTGAGTATAGCACGGTTATGCTGTTGCCAGCATTAGTTCATTTCCCCTTCATAAACTCTAGCATAATAGCACATATAATCGTTATCCGGATGACCAGGTTTCTAACATAAAGATAATAGATTCTGAAACGCGGAAAATCAGTGTAACACGTTTCTAGCTTATTGTCAATAACGAAAAATTAGATACAGGAAGTAATTTTACTTTCCTGATACAACACAAATGTGTTATTTATAGCTATCAGCATATCCGCTTTCACTCGTCTAGACGCCAGTTGCATCAAATGTAAACATTTCAGTGGCGTGTGTTATTGCGTAATACACAGTACATCAACTACTGTGAAGAAAATTTTCAAAAATATTTTAATACCAAATAAAATTAATTCGCAAACAATTGCCAACAAATTTTAATTAACTGTACACAACATTTCAATAAATGTGTTATCATTTTCGGTTTACTACATTAGAACTTTTTTTTTCAGTGCCTATCAGAGTCAGCAAAAGATGTCCTGCAATCATATTTGCTGCCAGCCGGACGGCTGAAGTCCCAACATACTTGTACAACCAAAGGAACGTGATACTGTATAATATTGCTTTTAGACATGTTAATGTGAAATGATAGTTCTGAATTTAACGATTTAATTATTATTATTTCACATAACTTTAACCTCAGAAAATTATAAATATATCAATTATTTAATGGCTTTGATGGTACTATTTCAGACCCCGGCCAAATTGTTTTTCTTCCCGGATATTTATTTATTTTCCCCCTTTTCAATTATCAAAGTAAATGCTGGATGATAATGAAATGTTGGTGTGTTTTAATTCTAACATCCGTTTCACTACTATTGAGCATTTTTAAATTTATTGAAATTAAATATTGGCTGAAGAATTTACATGTGACACAAATATAGCATTAGATTTCGATACCCTAAAGTTTCCCTAACTGTGTGAATCTAATTATTTTTCTGATTTCATGAAGTAATTTCCATTTATAAGTGGATGAGATATTAAAATGCATTTTTTAATGAATTGATATTGGATTAAACCATTTCAATTCAATAAGAAACACATATCTCACAAATGTAACATGAATATTGCTGTGTAATTGGCTGTTTTGAAAAAAAAACATTCAATTTGTTTATTGTCATCATTTTGTTTTCATCGATCATTACTGGAATCTGAGTTAGTATATTTGTTCTAACTATCTCGGAATTCGCCGTATATTATTTGATTTATGCTCATAAATAACAGAGATTATATATATTGGAGAAGATTAAAAAGTTTTCCTGTTTTTTTGTTTGCGTTTTCCTTCCATGCCATGAATGTTTTTTTTGACATTTAACATCAAGTAATGCGCACCATGACCCGGGTGGCTTACGACATAAACATATCAAGTTTTATTGCCGTTTCGTTGGGAAACAAAATTTAGTTTTTCGTTCAGATGTGAATCTGACCCCCTCGCAAAAAATTCATTGTAGATGCATTCTAATAGCTGTAAAAACAGTTGCCGCCACACCAAATTTAGAATCTGTGGTTGGGCGTTATTGTAAGCCATCTTCAGGGGAATTCTATTTTTTAAAGTTTCCCGCCATTGCAATTACCACACCAATAGTGTCTGCGCAACACACTTCTGTTTGATTTCAATGCGTGTGGGTAAGGGGAAAACCTTGAAAAGTGTATGCGCGCGCACACCGGATCTAAGTAATTTGTGCCGCTTCGGTCAGGTGAGGTTTGAAGCAGCAGCAAAATCCGGTGTTGACCGTCAACCACGTCCAAGTCTATGGCGGCCCTGAATGGGAGGATTTCGCTTTGCTTATTAGAAAATTGTGCCGCAATACGCCGGCCGGCGACAAAGAGATTGCGGGGGCAAACCACAACGTCATCAAGAAATTCCCCTCCTTTTGCTAGGCCACCGGGAAAATTGCACCGTGGGCAAGCCCCGTGGGGGACTTTATCGCGCTAACACTTTCAAAAAACCAATGTGAACGGCCACAAAATGGCACTAACTGTCAACACGCACAACCCACGTTAAATACAACTAATTCTCAACGTTATTTCGTTATTACACTTAACATGAACATTTATTCCCTTTATGCCATGTTCTACAACGTGATTCATCTTACATTAATGTCTCTTCAAAAATTGTACAATTTAAAGGATTCTGTTTAGAATAAAAATTGTTATTAATTGACCGCGTTAGCTAAATATTAATTAGAGTATGAAGACAATTCTCAAAATGTTTATAAATTAAACAAAGTACAAATTAAAAGTCCAGGAAAGTCAAAATTAGAAACATTTGTCACAAATAAGGGACATAGGAAATTAGAAAACATAATGGAAGCAGAGGGAAAAAGCATAATTGAAAGAATGGAAAGGGAATTAAAGTGGTTTAGGACAGTTTTGTTAAGAAATGGAAGATGACGCGATGGGCCCCGAAAGCAACCTCTATCAATTGGCATTCCGACCAAGGAAAGACGGAAAAGAGGGAGACCAAAAAAGGTTAAACATGGGAAGACAAAACCATTTTGAAGACATTAATGCAAGCAAGAGGGCTAAGCCTTGAAGATGCCCAAGATCGTAGGCTTTGGAGGTTTTGCACGGGAAGACGGTAGCAGCTGTGTAAGAAAATCCGAAGATAGATAGACAAAATAAAAGTTAGGTGAAAAAACTATAATATAAAAATGAAAACTGTGGGGCCACAATGGTTATTCCGGTCATTACTCTATGGTAAAAAAAAACTATTAAAATTTGCCTCCTATTTTAAAACAAAGTACAAATAAAGGGTTAGGAAAAACTATAAATGAAAATTGGACACAACATTATTCCTGTTATACCCTATGTAAATTTTGCCTCCTACAATAAACTTATTTTCCACTATCTATTCTGCCCGTTTTCAATCTTCAACAATTTACTGAAGGGAGCATACTTTAAGTTATTTCGAATTATTTTGCGTCTTATTCTTGTGCAGGAGACATTGTAATTGATGATGACGATAATAATAATAATAATAATAATAATAATAATAATAATAATAATATAATAATAATAATAATAATAATATCAGAAATCATAAAGAAATCGAGCATTGCAAATATATAATTATTTCCCTTACTATATTATTAGGATAATAGTCAGACTTATTAATGGAGGAAACTTATTAGTGGAGGAGGTAGTTTTATTACCTTATAAGATCTCTCAGAATTGGTTGGCTTGGACATTTGATAAGAATGGATGATCAGAGACTGGTCAAAAAACTACAAATGGAAACCTATAGGAGGCAGAGCTGTTGGAAGACCGAAGATCAAATGGGAGGATGACACAATGAACGATCTAAGGAAAATGAAAGTGACTAATTTGAAAATGGCAACAGATTGGCATGGAGGAGGATTGTTGAGAAGGCCAAAACTTTCAATTTTTAAGTTGTCGTGCCTTGAGGATGATGGTACTTTTATTGTCGTGCCTTGAGGATGATGGTAGTTTTATTAACATCAATAAATAATCTACAGGAGTCAAAAATTCAAACTTTTATCCCATTTAATGAATTTCCTTTACTAATGCCAGTGATTTGTTTCCTCTCAAACTAATATTTATAATTACAACAAGCATGTCTTAAACTTGAGTATTAGTTGAAGCAAAAACAAAATTTTCCACAAAAAGCAATTTACATGGCTTTGTTTACTAGGGGGTGTATAAGCAACGTCAAAATAAAACTTATACAGTCCGGCTGGAGGCATGATTGAATAGGTATGTTGAGTTCAACCAATGCATTTGTAACTATTTGGAAATTAAGTAAACTTCAAGAATTAGTGGTAAGGCAATGAGGTGCCAAAGATAACAATCTACAATATATGACAGAAAATTAATTATCCATCAAAATTACGAAAATATTTGAAAGAAACACGAAAAACTGTTAAGAGAAGACATTCAACGACATGTGTTGTGGACTGATACGAAATATTTGAGACAATCTGTAACAAAACTAGAAAAAGTGTCAAGAAACAATGTTTTTTCCCGCGATGACATATGGATATTTTGTCAAGTGAAAAATAATCCTATCATTAGTGCTACAAAACTGACCGGCATAGTTTAAAAATTACGGTAAGAAGAAAGCCCTCCGGAAGCATTTAATGGACAATGAAAACCTCGTAACTCCATTTTGGTAAATTTTAACATATTTCTGTGCTGGCTACATGTGGTTTTCAATGACTGATGGAGTTACGAGGTTTTCATTGCCTACCGTCGTCATAATTAATTGGCGAAACATAATTTGCCTGAAAGAACAGCCCGTAACAAACTGCATGTGAATAAGGTCAAAAAGAAGCAAACCTCGCTTCATTAAATATCGTAGTGCTAAGAATTCGAAGTTTTGGAAAACGACAATCTTTGCTGATGAGAGCAAATACAATATATTTTGATCAGATGGAAGAGTTAATGTATGGAGAATACCTAATACAGAAATGAAACCTGCTTATTTGAAACCCATTGTGAAACATGGGGATGGTGGTGTAAACATTTGGAATTGTCTTAGTTAATGGATTTGCGAATCTGGCTTTTAATTGACTATTTAACTTATGCCCCAAATGGGAGTCAATGACCAATCGAATTTCAATTATTATATTATTTACAAGCAATAACAGTCGTTTTTCACATCGATTTCATCAGTTTAATTTTATCACTTTAAAATTAAGCTCCTCCTTTTTAACGTTCTGGATAGGCCACAGCATTATTTTGCAGTGACTACATGTGGCTACCTGATTGTATATATAGTGCACGAATGTTAACACAAAGTGTTTGCGGGATATAATATAAAAACATTTGTAGCAATTGATTATACCACAAAACACTGTTTGCACTTTCTTAAACGAATTATTTCCCAGGAAATAACGTTTGCAGAAAAATATATGACATATTTACATCATAGGACACCAGAAATTAATTAACACCTATAATGTTATAAATTTCTCCACTAGGGAGCATTATTACAATATTGCGATCCTTTGGCAATAAATAATATGATCTGGTTGCAGTGATGAACAAATGAAGCTTAACAATCGTTTCTCATTGTTTTCAAACATCGCCGTTTACATTAAATATATAAATATTTTAAAATAACTATAGTTAAATAATGAATTGTGAGTAAACAGCATAATTTTATTCGTTAAATAGTCCTAACAAATACCACTCTTGATTTCCAAATTCTCTAGATAAATTCACTCGTGGCATTACTTATGACAAAACAATGGATCATAAGATAAAAACATTAAGATAGTGCTCGGAACCTTAGAGACTTTTTTTTCTCAATATTACCAAGACAATATTATATGTGGCGCAAAATCTTGAGGTTGTGGCTCCTGTACAATTGCACCAAAGTTTTGAAAACATCCCCAAACTCACCAGATTTTAATATCAAGAATTTGTAGCATCAATAGAAAAGGGGGAAAATTGTATTGCAAGAAGAACGGGGGATATTAACCCACAGTTATTGTGAAAATGTAGTGAGATGCAATCTCGATCGTCTTCGACAAGTAAAATTAAACTACGGGTATCCGACAAGGTATTAATTTAAACAAAATGTTAAACACGAAGTTCACAACAAAATAAGTGTATGAATTCTATTTTCCCATCATATCAGGACTCAAAAATTCTAGTTGTTTTTTTTTGTCTTCTTCTTCTTCCTTTCCAGGATTAGGTCAATGCGACCTGTTCCGGTCTCAAGTCCATTGTTTTCTTGACCGTCCTAAAGATCTTTTTCCATGCGGTTTCTAGGTGTTGGTCGTTTTGGGTATCTTGTATTGTCCATTCTGTCTAAATGTTCTTTCTATTAGTATTTATGCTCTTCTAGTTTCTCGAGTATTGAAAATACCTCGAGTTAATTTGTTATTGATTCATTATGTAATCTATCCATGCGTGTACATCCTTTTACGGATCCTAAACATTTCATTTCAGTGGCTGGAATGTGTGAGATACTTTTTTTTTGTAAGTACCAAAGATTCAGATCCATATAAAAGAACACGAACAGCCATAATTTTATAAAACCTGAGCTGAATTTATCTTCCGAGTCTTTAGGAGGGTTCTTCTTATGATGCCACACATCATTTGATATCGGTTTAATGTATCATGTATATCCCAATCATAGCTATATGTTATATCCGAACCAAGATAGTTAAAGTGTGCTATCTGTTCTATTATTTCATTATTGATTGCTTGTTTTCTCCTAATTTATTAATTGTTTGACATTTATTTTGGATTTGGATACTTCGTGGCTGAGTTAATAAATTTAGATTAAATATATATATATATATATATATATATATATATATATATATATATATATATATAATTCTACTGTAACAGAAAAAAAAATCTTTAAATGTACGAGTGTGACTCTGACTCACTGTATATACACTAATAAACAAATACATTTTTATACTTGTAAATCCATTTAATGATCCTGAGATGCAACTCAATCACAATGGCTCTATACTTGGAGAAGAAGTAGAAAAAGTGAAATGTTCATTCTTTTTATTTTTATTTAACAGTGATGAAGCGCTGGCATAGCAATTTGAGTACGCGTGCGCGGCGGGCCACGTAGCTGGAGGGCGCAACCAGCTGAGTGGTTGTAATAGTGATAGTAATAGTATAGTAGTAATCCTGGTGTTTCCGCAAACCGCTCTTTTTATATGTACACTGCCTCTAATATATTTCTCTCATTCAATGTAGATAAGTTACAAATATATCCCAATTCCACTCATATACGCTTAAGTATACATTGTATTCTGTTCTGCCCGAGGGCAGGTCTTTCACTGCAATCATAGCATTTTCAGCTTTTCTAGGGAATTATAGGTGTGGTAGCTTCTTGTTGCTTTCCACACCGGTGAATTGTTGTGATGATGATGACCGCATGATTTTCGGGGGCCGTCGAGCTCTAAGCTTCCTGACATTCGTCTTACAGGTGAGGAAACCCCCCCCCCCCCGCCCTGGAGCCTGTTCCGACCGAGAATCGAACCCGGGACCGCTGCGTGACAAGGCAGCGCGCTACCTCGAAACCATAGCGGTGTACAAGCTTAAATCTGAGCTGAGGTCTTGGTAGTCTAGGGAGATGGTAGGGTTGGGGATTCGATCCCAGACAAGATGAAATCTTTCGGCAGTAAAAATTCCAGGAAGGTGTTTCCTTCGAAAAAGTTAAAAATATATTGATTTCGTGCCACAAAATGTACAAAAAAACTAAATGTTTAAATTAAGAATTTAATTAAATAAATTACAGGTTTGAATGTAAACAACTTTTCTTTCCCTCCTCTTATACTAAAAGTCTACAATTTTAATTTACAAAGAATTTTTCACGAAATAGCTTCATATTTTGTAAATATATACTACTTTGGAATCATAGTAAATGAACAAAAACATAATTTATTTTCACCCCTAAAAAAATCAGACGATTTCAGAAACAAAAACTTAATCAGGACCACAGTTTCATAATTTATATAGTTTCCATAACTACCTATTAAAATTTAAATTTCAGGGCAATTGTTATAAAACCATATTCTGTTTCAGATTATTTTTTTTTCTAATTTTTAGCAATGGATTTTCGGTTTCTGTTATAAGGACTTTTCTTTCTGTAAAGGAAGTTTCGAAACAAAAGACAACTGCAATACATTTAAACAGTTGTGTAAGCATTACGGTTGTAAAAATACAGGGCATTATCATAGACGTGCAAAACTCCGTCAATGACGTAATGACGAGGTATTTAAGTTCAGGGTCAATGATAACAGATTATCACCTGCTGAACGTACTTTTGAGAGAATTGCAATATATATATATATATATATATATATATATATATATCAGCTGCTTATTCTCTCTCCATCTCTATCCCTCTGGCAGCAACGCTTTCCCGCGCAAAATTCATTGTTGGACCGATCCGCCAAAATTACACAACTCTTCTCCTTCAGCTAAAATATTGCAGCTTTCATATCACTCATTTCAGTCTAATTCTCAATTTACGATAACCGTGTAATATAATCACAACAGAATTAATAAATTTACGAGTTATTTTTCTCACGTGCTATGGAGTTTTTAAATAGCCTAATTTATAATAATTTTAAAACTCTTGCAAACATATCGCTCATTTGCTGCAACAACGTCATAACTAAAAAATTGTCGATTTTGAGTTATTGGTACTACATGAAAGACAAAACTCAGTTCTGTATTCAGGAAGAACGACATAAGCTACTGTATACAATGAATTGGTATAGTAATTTGATATTTAAGACAAATACAGGCATAGGTATATGGATTTCAAATCTTTAAATGATTCTCCTGAAAAAAAAAAAACTATGTTTTTTGAGTTATGACGTTGTTGCAGCAAATGGGCGACATGTAGTTATATATCAAAATAAGTATACTGATACTGTAAAATAACTCAATATTTGCCATAATAATGGCGAAAACAACTAACCACTTCCCGGAAAAAAATAGCCACAAAATCCGTAAGATTTGATTAGTTTGCAAATATGCATATTATACAGAAAGTTTAAGAGACAAAGAATGTATTATTTTGTTTTACAAAGATCATGAACATAATGAGCTCATTAATTTCACATGTGTAGCGAGGAATTCAAAGCTATAAATAGAATAGTATAATTAAATTAATCAGGAATATACATTAAAGTGTTATGACTTATGTTTCAGTATAGAGAAGAGAGGTTTGATGAGGTATATAAATTTGTCAAATGTATTTTACTTTCAATAAAACATCTGATCGATGAACAAGTCCCTCTGGACAAGTCAACAGGAAAAACGTAAAAAAATTAAGAGGCAACATGTGTCAAATGGCAGAAATTACTGGCGTAAACATTTATTTTACGTAATAACTTAAAAGTGCCATGAAAAAAAAAATACTGACGCGCATAAAAAAAAGTTAACTACAATAAATCCGGAAAAAATATAAGCAGGTATTTATCCGGCAAGTTTGTTTGTTTGTTTCTTTCTTTCTTTCTTTAAGAAATGAAGAATCTAATTCTGATATACTCTTTCTTTTTCTGGGTATGGAAGTGCAAACACGATCATAAATTAAGCAGCCGCCTCTCCCTCCATGCTTTAAATGGAATTAGGGGGTCATAAACACAGACTATTATAATAAATTACTAACTTCTTGGATCATCAATTTGATACTTGCAACTTTTCTTTCGCGTACATTTATCATTTGTATGATGTAGTGAAAGAAAATAAATAGTTTAGTTATGATATGTCAAGTATTTTGATACAGTATAATGTAAACATATCTCCCCAGGCGCGATATAAACCTAAAGCTTTTAATCGCTTCATCGATTTCTCTTTTTATCAACAACTGTCCTACATTAACATAATATTCTGACATCTATATAAGGTATTGAATAACTTCCCATATTCCCTCAGGTTCTTCAAGAAAGATGACAGATTCAATCTCCATTTCATATAGAACCTTGTACCATAAATGAAATACATACTGAAAGTTTCCAGATGAGAGAAATATCAAATAATTTCGAAACATATCTCGCTACGAGATAATGACAAACAATGCGAGAAAAACGAACGTTTCAATTCTGACTATTAATACAAATACAAAGAAGCGAAAAATGAAATAAATAGACAAATGAATAAGAGATTTCATTCCATCGATCCTATTGAAAATAAATTATCTTGAATATAATTTTATTACAATAACGGTAAGCAATTTAATAATGCCAATAGGCCTATATACATTTATAATAAATATTAGTAAATTATATTTCAAAGACAATCTAAGTTTATTAATAATTACTAATCAGATATTTACATTTATTCTCAACACGTAGAGCGCTTTAGTTTATTAGTAAATTCCGAACGAAGTGTTCTCATGCAAAGTTTTTTTATATGTTTTACAGATCTTCATCGATCCCACCTAGCAAACTCAGAAAATGGCCATATATATATATATATATATATATATATATATATATATATATGTGTGTGTGTGTATTTTACGAGAGCAACAGCAATTTTCGTTACACCGAAACCAAACTTGGTATACTATATAAAAAAAAGTAAGGTTGAGTCCACTAACTAGCAAACCCAGACCATCAGGCACACCCGTTCACCTAAACGAAATTTTAAAAATCGTTCTAGCGGTCGCAATTATCGAAGTTTCACAAAAAAACTCACTATATGTTAAGGTATTAAAATAAACCGAGGAAGGTATTATCAAAAATCAACGAAATCCGACCATTAACATGTGGAGATTTGCCTGACACCTGAAATTAAAAACTGTCTCTAACAACCGACATGTTTAGTTCGTCGCAATGTATACTATACACTTTAAATAACTATTAGAAGTGGGGGTTTGCCTGAAAGCCGAAATTAAAAATTGACTAACAACGGCCAATGTTTAATATATAATCTAATTAACCCTTAAAGCGGTAATGTACCCTATAAAATATACTGGTTTAATTTATGTAATACTTTTAAAACAAGTAATATAAAAATTGATCGGAAGATATTACTTAAATTGGTGTAAAATTTTAACATAATATGAAAACAGGTACCAAATTACGTTCTTGCATAAACTGTTTTCACTCCAGTCCGGTACTTTTAAATAAGCTAGGATCAGAAATTGAATTTCTCCAATTTAACAAAATAAAGTCCACCCCTGTGGTCTCGAGGTAGCGTGCTGCCTTGTCACGCAGTGGGCCCGGGTTCGATTCCCGGTCGGGACAGGCGCCTGGATGAGGTTTTTCGGGTTTTTTCCTCACCTGTAAGACAAATCTCAGGAAGCTTAGGGCCCAACGGTCCCCGAAAATCATCCGGCCATCATAATCATCATCATCCTTCACCGGTGTGGAAAGCAACGGGAAGCTATGCACACCTGTTAAGTCCCTAGTAAAGCTGCAAAGCATAGCATGAAAATGCTATGACTGCAGTGAAAGACCTGCCCTCGGGCAGAATTACTATGGAATGGAACAAAATAAAAACATGTTCCGTAAATTAGTAAAATGGGACCATAAATAGACTTGCTGAGAAATTCGCTTATTTTACGCAGTTCCTACGTGACGGATTTTAAATGTGGATACTTCCACAGATACCGAGTACAGCATATAGGACCTACATGCATGCAGGGACTGCTTTAAACTGCATTTCCTTTTAGTACTTCCAAATATAAGTGAATATTTATTTTAATTCCAAGGTTCTTGATGAGACAAAATATTGTACCGGAATATTCGTGTTTTGGAAGAAACATATAAGCATATTTGTTGGTTAATCGCATTCCAAAAATCATGGAATGGTGTAGATGGATAAAATTAACGTGATTATGTTTTGATAACAATGTGAAACCAGATTTTGATTAAAAAAAAACGAATTTCAAATAAATAACACATCGTGAAGCTTTGAAATGCAATTTTCCCAGGAAGTGCATCGTACATAAACAAGAGATGTATCGACAGTCATAAAATATAAATGATATGTTTAACAGCCAGTTTTGGTTTACGGTTATCCTTGAGGCAATCTGGCAGTACAGCTATTCAACCAAGAATCCGTCAGGTTATATACGTTGTCCTATGGATAAATTTAACCCTAATCATTTCCATACAGGTTCGTGATTGACCAAACAGAGGAGCTTGAGCAGGCTCCTCTCGCAGTTTTTCCCAACCACAATTTAATTCACACATTTATCCATACTCATCTATTTCGTTTCATTTTGTTCATCTGCCTCTGACGGTGCGTTAGACATGGTCGGTCGGCACCCTTGACATTCACATATCTTCATAGATGCAGGGCCTTCATCTCATCTCATCCCTCGACCCAATCATGAGTTGGACACGAGTTGAGGATATAAATATATATAATTATTTCCATATACGCGCCGAAGCCGAGTACTGTAATCTAATAAAGTATAGAGCATGGGTTCGGACGGTAATTTATTTGAATAACTATGGAAACAAATTTCGTTATAGAATATCGGCTAGTTCCTAGTGAATGTTATACTGGGCTTATCTCCTACATTTATAAAAGAGGGGACAAATTGCTATGTCAAAGTTACAGAAGAATACTATTTTTAAACATCACATACAACATTTTATCTTCAATTTTAACTTAACGACTAAGTAAATAATGGGGAAGAAATTTTATAATGCCAATATGGATTTATACCTAGAAGGAGTACTACAGTATGTAAGACAATGATTAGGAAATCTATGTTTAAATCAAGATGTCTAATAGCTTAAATCGTTAAAGCACTGGTGTAGAGAACCAGAGATATTGGGTTCAAATCCTGATTTAGGCACATATTTTTCTCTTCAAATTTAATTTGTCATTAAGTGAGAAGTGATAAATTTAATATTAAATATCGAACATTATAAGTAAGACTAATAATTTTATGTGATACTAACATGCACAACATATACTTATTTATGTAATGATATTAGGTAAAATATTAATAATTCCATTATAATGTAATATTAAACACATTACAGTTAAAATATGAAAATCTTAAGAACTATTCAGGGGAAAACATTATTTGATAAAATACACAACACAGAAATTAGGGACAAATGCCATATTCAAGACATAATTCAATTTATTATAGATAGACGAAAATATTGGAAGGGTCATATAGAAAGAATGGAAGAAAACCGGCTTGCAAAAAGTGCTAAAGAAGATAGACCAATGGACGGGAGAACAACAAGAGGAAGACCTGCCAAGAGATGGATAGACAGTGAATGCACATCCAGTACGTCTTCCTCCGAGGAGTGATTTTGGAAATAAACAGGATGAAAATCCTACAAATTAAGTTTAAGAAGAAGAAGACAGTTAAAATTTTATTAGACTTTAAGTTTAAGATCTCGCCAAGATTGAAGAAAAGGAGTAAAATGTGACTGTAAAATGTTTGACAAATGATGTAAAGGGTGACACGTATTACATTCATAAAAAGTGTACAGTTGAGATTTAGATCTTGCACTGAGTGATCCTACACCCAAATCTTTTGCGTATTTCCGTTACGTATGGTTCTAAATATGAAATTGTTCCCGGACTCTCTCGTAGCAGTTTTTGGATACCTTGAAAAAGCCATTTCAGCGCAGAAATAGGTATCTAGGCCATGAATTTCTTTATATGCGATTTACAGCTGATAAAAATTAGGGGATTTATGAAAAAAAAAAAAAACAAACAAACAAACAAATGAAAAAGAAATCTAATGCTATATAAAATTTTTATTTTTATACTGTAAAGTCTGAAAACAATAATGGAATTACCATTATTTAGCTTCAGGTATAATTCCTTTGTTAAATAGATTATGCAAACACTATTTAATAGAATTGAATTAACGACAGAGTAGTGTACTAATTGAAAATGCATGTGTGTCACGAGTAAGTGTTTTCTTTGTGATATATTTATGAAAGTGGTGAATGAATTGCGAACATTAAACACCCCACATACTCGCCCACACAACCTGTTAGTAAGGGAAATCAGTTCAACTGGCTCTCTAACTTGTGCCCATGTATGGATGAAAAATTCCGTGGGCACGACAGCGATTCAACATGTTCTTTAATTGGTTTGGTTTATACCTACTCTTTATCTCAGTTATTTCTGAATTTTAAGTCAAACACATTGCGATTAAAAACCTATAGTTCAGTGGGAAATAATATGTAATTGAATGTTTATATAGATTTTATTCCTAATCTTAAAAACAAATCGATTTAATAGATAGGCATAAAGAACCTTCTACTTATACGTGTGTGTGTGTATATATATATATATATATATCATCATCATCATGAACAAATTCGTTTTAGGCCATGTGGCCTGTACGGTAAACCTAGCGAAGATGGTCTTGATCTTTCCACCGATGTTTTGGTCTTCCTTGGTCCCTATGTCCAGTTGGGGTATATTGGAATGCCAATTTTGGAAGTCTATTTCTTGCCATTCTTCTCAGATGATTTTTCCATTCTTGTTGGTATTTTTGGATATCTTCATTTAAACTTGCTACTCCAAGTTTTCCTCTGATAGTAGTGTTCCTTTGGTGATCCAGTCTATTAACTCCTAACAATGATCGTAAGAAGCGCATTTGGCTTACTTGAAGTTTATGAGAGTTTCTTTTATTTAAAATCCAAATTTCACTTCCGTATTTTAGAGCAGCTTTTGATGTGACGTTATGTAATCTTAGTTTTGTCTCTGTCCTCATCTGTTTACCAAAAATGTCTTCGTATTACCCCATTCATTTTATTATATTTTTGTAATTTTGAATCAATGTCACTCTTATACTCTGCAAATACACTTCCTAAGTAAGAGAAATCTGACACTTGTTCTATAATTTTTCCATCAATCTCAATTTTCACCCGTTGTATGTTTTTTCCACACATTGCCATTGTTTTGGATTTTGATGTGGAAATTTTCATATTATATTTGCTGGCAATATATATATATATATATATATATATATATATATATATATATATATATATATATATATTAAATTTTTGACATTGAGCAATGCAAGCTTAATATGACATGATAAAAATAATAAATGCCTGAACGGGATTTGAACCCGGACCTCTGGGTTGGTACCCCAGGTACATCAATGTCAAATATTTAATTATAACATCGATAGAGCGTCACTGCTATAAAGTAAAAATATTCTCTTTAATTTGCTCACTTGTTATAGTCAGCTACTAGGTGGCAGTGAAGACAGAGTTCTCGCGACATCTAGTGATAATGGAGAATATAATGCATATGTACGGAATATAAGTGTTTGAATTTGATTTGCCTGTGGTGTAATGGATAGCATGCTGGGGTACCAACCCAGAGGTCCGGGTTCAAATCCCGTTCAGGCATTTATTTTTCTTATCATGTCATATTAAGCTTGCATTGCTCAATGTCAAAAATTTAATTATAACATCGATAAAGCGTCACTGCTATAAAGTGAAAATATTCTCTTTAATTTGCTCACTTGTTATAGTCAGCCACTAGGTGGCAGTGAAGACCGAGTTCTCGCGGCATCTAGTAATAATGGAGAATAGAATGTATATATAAGAAAGATAAGTGTTTGAATTGGATTTGTCTTGTCGTGTAATGGATAACACGCTGCGGTACCAACCCAGAGGTCCGGATTCAAATCCCGTTCAGGCATTTATTTTTCTTATCATATATATATATATACACACACACACAGGATAACATATATTGCATTACTTAGCTCCATAAAAAATCATATAATCTGCGATTGACGCAATATGCTTAGTCAATTACCATAGAAAGATTCACAATTGAGGAGGACGTTATATTCAAGTAGGTATATCTACATTTAAAATGAAAACAGAAAGGAGTTGGAAGATAAAAGAATAGATATATATAATTTAACAAAAACTAGAGCACATCATAATGCATTCGAAGGAATATCCAAATCTTAATATATATATATATATATATATATATGTATATATATATTTCTTTTTTTTTTCTTTCTATATGTACATGGTCAAGAGTACCATATTACCCCTTTATATTTAACAGCTGTAATAGAAAAATAAATGTATTTGAGAACCAACTGTAAAATTAATTTTTATATAACTATAAAAAACAAAAACAATTTAAATATGTCCGCCGCTGTGGTCTCGAGGTAGCGTGCTGCCTTGCCACGCAGCGGGCCCGGGTTCGATCCCCGGTCGGGGCAGTTTTCTGGATGAGGTTTGACTGTAAGACAAATGTCAGGAAAACTTTAAGGCCCAAACGGTCCCCGAAATCATATGGCCATCATCATCATCATCCTTATCATTATCATCATCCTTCACCGGTGTGGAAAGCAGCGGGAAGCTACCGCACCTACAATTCCCCAGTAAAGCTGCAAGCATAGCATGAAAATGCTATGACTGAAGTGAAAGACCTGCCCTCGGGCAGAATTACTATGGATGGATTTAAATATTTTACTGCAATGAAAGTATATATATATATATATATATATATATATATATATATATATATATATATATATATATAATTTCTTAAAATATATCATAACGAATATATTACAGAGGTCTACTCGGAGAAGAAAATAATTATCGAATTTAAACAAAACAAAATATGTAAATGTAAGTTGGCAGGAGGTCGTTAGCTTTAATAGACTAGTAGTGTTTCAAGTACAACCAGTTGTTGTGGGCAGCACAACAGTATGGACTGGATATGGTAATGTAAAATGCAACTTCCCAAAACAGTAAGTTGTGTCATGTGCGACACATTGCACTTTGCATTAACGCATAGGAATTTAATTACTATAATTTTACTCACAAGAGATTGACCCCAGCTCGAACGGCTAAACCGACTGGAAATGCGTTTAAAATGCTGAACTAGTTCAAATAGCTAAAACTATGTGTGCGGTCGCTAGCGCCATCCAAAGTGACAATGTGCTTAATATAATACCCTAGTTAGGAAAACAGTGCCCTGACCAGGAATCACAAAGTAATAGACCCTTTTAATCAACATGTTCATCGACGACTGAATGTAGAAAGTTTTTCAAGTGCTCTTTGCTCATTTTTCCATTTTTTGCTCGCTTTAATATGGAAATTCTGTGGACACACTGCTGCAAGTTATTTTTGTAAGGTCCGATTACGACCTGTTGTATCATTTTTGAAGTGATCACAGTGAATTTTGATATTGTGACTATTCCACTGTGGATGCACCGAAGATGATGTAGCATGTCTATGAATTTCCCTCGTCAAGTGTGCATACACTTCCATTTCGCTGTGTTTTAATCACTCCTTTGACACGCCACATTTGCACATTGATGAATAAGGGAAGAACGTACCACATCACAACATCTAATTTAGGAAATATGGACAGGCACGTGTTTCATGTGTTCATATATATATATATATATATATATATATACTGTTTCAAGCGGACGTTGTATAGTTTTTTTTTCTTCCTCCAAATAATACCTCGTTTATGTATTTTGTGGAACTGCTTGTTATAACTCACAGTTGTATTGTGATTTTGTTTCAGCTACTTGGTGCTTATCCAGTCTTTATATTTGGTAACCTTCAATACTGTAACTGATCAATAATCCACCAAGTTAGTTTATCATAAGTAATGCCACGAGTTATCGATAAATTCGGAAATCAAGAGTGGCATTTGTTAGGATTATTTAACGAATAAAATTAAGTTGTTTACTCACAAATCATTATTTAAATATAGTTATTTAAAAATATTTATATATTTAATGTAAACGGCGATGCTTGAAAACAAATGAGAAACGATTGGGACGCTTCATTTGCTTCTTTTCATCATCACTGCAACCAGATCATATTATTTATTGCCAAAGGAACGCAATATTGTAAGAATGCACTTTAGTGGAGAAAAAAATGAAACATATGAAACTGTATAGTAATTCATTTCTGATGTCCTATGATGTAAATATGACAATTATATTTTTCCGGAATGTTATTACCACCAAAAAAGAAAACTATTTAACTAATGCCACAAATGTTAGTCAATGACCAATAACGTTTCAATGAATTTTGTTTTACAACCAATGACAGTCGTGTTTCACCTCGCTCTTTATCGATTTCTCTTTATGAGCTCCTGCTTTTGTGATAAAGAAAGCACCTTTTTAATGTTCTGAACAGGACAGAACATTATTTTTCTCCAACAAATACATTGAATATAGCAAATAATGAACAGATTCCTTGATTTTACAGAGTTGTTTACTAAAAAAATAAATGAATAAACCGTAATGTTGATTATGATATACAGTTTGATGTGTTTCATTATTTCTCCACTTGGGTACATTCTTACAATATTGCGATCTTATTTGGCAATAAATTATATGATCTAGTTGCAGTGAATGAACATAACCTCACATTTCTGATTTTTCAAACATCGCCGTTTACATTAAATACATAACTATTTTAAAATAACTATAGTTAAACAATGGTTTGTGAGTAAACAGCTTAATTTTATTCGTTAAATAGTCCTAACAAATGCCACTCTTGATTTCCAAATTCTCATAAGTAATGTCACGAGTTTGTTAGGACTATTTAACGAATAAAATTAAGCTGTTTACTCACAAATCATTATTTAAATATAGTTTTTTTTAATATTTACACATTTAATGTAAACGGCGATGTTCGAAAACAAATGAGAAACGTTATGTGTCACTTATTTATCACTGCAACCAGATCATATTATTTATTGCCGAAGGATCGCAATATTGTAAGAATGCACCCTAGTGGAGAAAAAATGAAACACATCAAACTGTTTATAACCAACATTATACGTTATTAATTAATTTCTGATGTCCTATGATGTAAATATGTCAATTATATTTTTCGTTATTACCTGGGGGAAAAAAAAAAGTTTAAGAAAGTGCAAAAAGTTGTTTCTTTCTTTTTAATGGTATAATCAATTGCTACAAATGTTTTATATTATCTCCCGCAACCATGATAAGGTCGTGCACTATATATATATATATATATATATATACACACACACACACACAATCTGGTAGCCACGTGCGGTCACTCCAAGATAATGCTACGACCTATTCAGAATGTTAATAAATAATAGTTCAAGAAGACTAAAAGAACACGCTTTATTAGAAAACCGAATTAAAAAATGAAAATAATTTTAATTCCCAACACGCTTGGGATAAAATTAAAGTGGTCAACAAAAAAAAAAAAATAATCTCCAACACATTTAGAATAAAACTAGAGTTATCTACAAAAAAAATAATTTTACAATCAAAAGCGTGGGGTGCTCTATATCAATTAATATATATGTGATAATAAACAGATATTGGTAAAAGTAAAGTCTCTAAGAAGAAAACGTAAAAACCATAAAAAGCACCCCACGCTTTTGATGGTAAAATTATTTTTTTTTTGTAGAAAACTCTAGTTTTATTCTAGATCTGTTGGAGATAATTTTTTTTGTTGACCACTTTAATTTTATCCCAAGCGTGTTGGAAATTAAAATTATTTTTCATTTTTAGTTCGGTTTTCTAATAAAGCGTGTTGTTTTAGTTTTTTTAAACTATTATTTATTTTATATATTTTTTAGTTTGGTTTTCTAATAAAGCGTGTTGTTTTAGTTTTTTAAACTATTATTTATTATTTTAATTTTTAGTTCGTCATAAACTAGAATCTCATGAAAATTTAATTGCTTAATACTCTTCTAAAAAATCCTCCGGACCCGGATTTGAATCGGCGATCTATGGATTACTGAAATTATATACCTCCACAGTCCACCGCTCTACCAACTGGGCTCTTACAACTAAGGACTAAAAAGTCGATATGTCCGCAACCTATTATACCGGTTATTTTTGTTAAGATTTTCTGATGATTCTGGCCAGCATTTTAGAAAAAAAAAATGAAATTATTGTATTATCATTGGTCCTTTACAAGTATACAAAGTTTCAGTCGATCCAATGTTTTAAATGGGTGAAAATCGTGTTCAAAGATTCCGTTACATAGATAGCTGGACAGATACAGGTGAAGCTAATAAAAAGCGTGTAAAAAAAAGAGGAGCTTGATTTTACAGCGCTAAAATTAAACTGATAAAATCGAGGTGAAAAACGACTGTGATTGGTTTAAATAAAAAATCATTGAAATTTGATTGGTCATTGACTTCCATTTGGGGCATGAGATAAATAGTTTTCAAAATCGGTGGTTGTCTATATAGCTACGGCGAATTGAGGCTAGTACGCTGCCATCGAATGGCACTTATCGATCGCACACGTAGTTAGTTATACATGAATGACATTTACAGCTCTTCGAACTTGTATTTTAAACGTATTTCCAAACGGTTTTAGCCGTTCGAGCTGAGGTATATCCCTTGAAAACGGAAAAGAAATTCTATTATACCATATAGCCTACTTCGTTAACAATCCTAGGTGATTAAACAGCCACAAGAATTATTTACAAGACGTATTACCTCACTGGATACGCATGTATCTGCTGACTACCTACATGTATGAAAAATATTTTATGATAGACATCACACTATCGTATATTGATTCAAATCTTACTTCACGAAATTTCAAACTCACGCATATTCCGACTTACTTGAACAAAAGTCATTTTCAATATGAAAGAGCAATGTTTTCCCTATAGGTGGATAATCAGATATTAGATTTAATGAAATTTCAGAAGATTACAAGAAACATTAGAGATGAAGTTCCCCAGATACATTGCAGGATATAATCTAAGAGACCACATTCCTAGTGAACCAATTAGGCGAGAACTCAAAATGTTTAATCTAAATGAAAAAATACAAAACTATAAACAAAAATGGCATGGACATATTTTAAGAATGGACTCTTCTAGGCTAACAAAACAAGCACTGTTGTATCAACCTCAAGGCTATAGTGATGTGGGACGTCCTAGAAGACGATGGGAAGATGAATTCTGAGAGCGGAACAGGCTGACGGCCTACCATGAAGATGATGATGATTTAATGAAGTATGAATACACGATAAAGCCTAAATTTAAAAGCAGTTCACTCCAAAAAAAAAAGTGCACTTTTTTTAAATCTCTCATCGACGCTAGCCTTATTGAAGGCGCAGTTGCAATGGTAATAATTTTCTTAAAAAAGTTCGCGTATAAATATCTTGAATCAGACCGCGTACATCAAACTCCACAATTAGGTATCCGATCTATAGACTTCGAAACCATGGATAATCTCATTATAGAGGTTGTTGCATGAAGTATTTTGTGAATTAATTATAATTTTTAATTGAAATTTATTTTGTGAGTACAACAAGAAGGAATTAGTGTATCTTACATAAAACTAAGCTTACACGGACAATACAACAGTTATTTGTTTAGGAAAATTAAATATCACACATAAACACTATCAGGAAATTACCAAACTTCACCTTACATGCAAGCATTTAAATAAGGAGTATATAACTATGGGATCCATCCATAGTAATTCTGCCCGAGGGCAGGTCTTGGCATCTTCATGCTATGCTTTGCAGCTTTACTAGGGGATTATAGGTTGAGGTAGCTTCCCGTTGCTTTCCACACCGGTAAAGGATGATGATGATGATGGCCGGATGATTTTCGGGGACAATTAGGCCCTAAGCTTCCTGACATTTGTCTTACAGGTGAGGGAAAACACCGAAAAAACCTCACCCAGGAGCCTGTCCCAACCGGGGATCGAACCCGGACTCGCTGCGTGACAAGGAAGCACGCTACCTCGAGACCACAGCGGTGAACATCTATGAACGATAATATATATGCCTACTAATATATTTATTTTATTGCTGGCTGTACTGCATAACCATGAAATCATTGACCGAAAAATTGTGGAAAAACAAAAATTGTTTATAATAAATTAATTACCTGAGTTAACGCACAAAGTGAAGACAAATTATGGGAATAAGTACTTCACAATGAAATTAATGTTTTAATATTCAGCTTTGGAAGCATAAAACTCATATCTATCCAGGTTTTGCGCAGTGGGGGCCATGCTTTGCATAAACCGAAGCAATACAAAAGTATGGGAAATAACTTTGCCCGATATGGTAACGAACATACCGAAAGAGAGGGGAGAGAAAGACCGACCGACCTCTCCGAGGCATGAAACCAGTTTCTCGCGTGAGAGATCAGGGCGGGAGAAGAATCCTTTGTTTTTATTTTTAAAATTCCACATCCGGTTTAGACTAGTTATTTCTGTGCACGATCTTAATAATTATCGCGTGTGTGAAAGACAGGTATCGCACACTAAGACTAAGTACTTAGATCTAGTTGAAGACTAAATTGTGACATTGAGAAATTATAGAAAAATAAAACGAAACATCTAGTTTTATCCATAACAATATTGTTAGGATGTACTTATCAAAAGGGGGAAAATCCACCGTTTTCTTCATCAAAAGTCTTGGGATATATAGTAGATATTAAAAGCGGTGAACAAGTAGTTTCGATATTACAACTGGTAACATAAAGGCCTAATCGGATCCATTCATCAGTTTTAACATGAGCATAAATAATTGCATAGATAATGTAACACTACAGTGGCTTCGCTTTTTCTTCTAAACGTTCGTTTCGAAAAGAAATTAATACGCAAACAACCAGGGGTAAGATGTCTTTGCGATTGTAATATATATTGAAGTATATCATAATATATATTGAAGTATATCATAATATATATATATTTTATAATATGAACATTCATTATAATGTATGACTGTCCTAAATTAACACAATTATTGACCTAATTGATCTTTTTGTTAAAATATGCTGAAGAATGATTTTAAAGAATTCTGTCATGAATATTTAAATAGGTATTACCTTTGTAGTTATTTGGAAAAGTCATGCAGTATAAGGGATTGTTACACAATAGGTAGTCTTACCTAATGATGACTTAGCTTTTAAAAGGTCATAGGTTAAGCGCATTCAATATGCTTTTCAGAAAGGGAGAATCTGGTTACATGTACAATACAACCAAATTGATTCTCACGTATACATTGTAACTACGTCATTACTCAATTGGTATATATGTATGAAACTTATGATTGTAAGTTAGACAGTTTTTTTTCATCGGTGTTACCGATACCCTGTCTCACGTTTTTCTGTATTAAAGTCTGTTTGTTTCTCACTACTGCTCCGCTGTGTCTTCTTATAGTTAGGTTTAATCCTATCTACTAACCACATTTCCGAAGAATTCCTGGGGTTGATTCCTAATCTATAAATTTACAGATATCTACTAGAACTTCAAGACGATCTTCACCTCCTGACACAACTCTTACTTATTTTGATTATTATTTATACTTTAAAAATAATCCTTATAATTTTAGAAGGAATCGACCACCCAGATATTACATGGTGGCAGCGCATCGGGATTGGAAAACCAGCGAGCAGTGAGACATCCGAAGGTGCGAACGAGCTGGAGAGACTCTTCAATTAGTCCCAGATAATTCAGAGCCTATCTCGAGGGATCAACGCTCCAGAGTAATCCACAGGCGCCGTGGTACCCGTAAACGCACCAGAGGAAAGCAGACAGTGGTCCTGAGGCCAACACCAGCAGCCACCGACGCGCTCGAGGGACGTCCTTGGTGTTCAGCCGTTGGCAGCCTGCACCGCGAGAGGAGTCGCACCCTGAGGGGAGCTGAAAGGCCATCACTACGACTCTGAACTGTGCATCTCAGACCACCCTACATCTTTCTTTAGGTGAGTCCAATTCCATTATGGCTAGCGAGGGCGATGTTGATATTAGCGAGGAAAGCTATATCCCTGTAGTTCAAGCAGTTAAGTTGATACCCCGAACATTCGATGGAAACCCCAAACATTTAAGAGAATTTATAGAAGGAGTAGAAGCTGCGGTTCAGGTAGTCCATCCAACCAAACAACCCTTATTGTTAAGATTTATAGAATCCAAAATTTCAGGAGACGCTAAAGATAGACGTTTTAGCTAGGGACAGATAAGAGAAAACTTGGAATTTCAAGTTTAAAGCAATATTGGAGGAGAACTTTTTCTGTAAGGGAGAACGATTTACGCTAGAAATATTTTATTGCAGGAATACTTCTTTAATTCAAACCAAAGTACAAATTGAAACAAGTTGCCCACAGTGTGGGTTCAAGATTAGATTGGAATAGCCAATGGATTGAAGAAGAGAAGTCAGAAATAGATTGGAGAGGTTAGAAAGACGCGATAATTCGAGATATGTAGAAGGAGGCCTACAGCTGATAGGAGAATTTTTAAAAGGTACTTTCGTAGCAGGGTTAAAGGACGATAAGATTAAGTATATAGTAAAGGCTAAGGGTGAAGAAGAATCATTAGCGCAACTAATCGAAACCGCATTACAGGAAGAAAGCGAGGTAAAGTCCACGAGATTTAGGGGTAATCAAAATGGACAAGGACATCCAATCACAGGGGCAGTAAAAAGGGAATTTAGAAGACCGTACGGATCAGAGATAAAGAGAGAGGTTAACCTGGCCACAAAAGAAATAAGGTGTTATAATTGTAATGAGATAGGGCACATTAGTAGAGAATGTGGTAAGAGACCGCAACCCCGTAGGCATGGAGGACGGGACAGAGCAGCTCTGGGAGGCCGCCAGGGAAACGAGAATTCGGGTTACCTGAGCAGTCGCAGGTAATCCTCCCGTCTGACTGCGCGCCAGGACTCATGGAGTGCCTGAGGGATCATACTAGGGTAAATATGGAAGGGGAATTACCTGAACTAGTTGATCCGAAGGTTAGGCTTAGGATAGATATAAGCCGCTAAAATAGTTAGTGACGCAAACGAATCCCCAGATGACAGTGTTTGTTGGGCAGTGTCGCAAGGCGAACTGCATAAGTTGACTAGAACGCCGATAAATGGGTTTCTGTGACTGTGGGCCTAGCGTGGTTGGGGAACGCCAAGAGACTGTAGGCTCGAAACAGTGGAATAATAGAGAGAAACGCCAAGAGATTGTAGGCTCGAAACAGTGGAATAATAGAGAGAAACGCCAAGAGACTGTAGGCTCGAAACAGTGGAATAATAGAGAGAAACGCCAAGAGATTGTAGGCTCGAAACAGTGGAATAATAGAGGGAAACGCTACGAGTCGTCCACAAGGGATAGAACTTGGGATAGTGGATTTAAGGAAAAATCCAAGGACACCAAACCTACCTCAATGGAGACAGCGTGTTGTGAGATCGAAGTAGGGACTCTTAATGCTATTAATCAGTGGGACGCCTCTGGTTATGAACCGAGACCCTGGGAGATGTATATCCTAAGTGAACAATTAAAAAATGGCCTAGGTTTAGTATTGATAGATACTGGTGCACAAATATCATTAGTTAAAGAAACATCACTAAAGAGAAACGTTATAAAGGATAACTGTAATATGAAAATACAAGGTATTAGTGGGAACTCTATAAAAGTAAATGGGATAACTCAATTAGTATTGAATAATTGTGAAAATCATACAGTTGTTAATTGTCATATAGTAGATAAATTACCCAGAGATTTAGATATAATTTTAGGCCAAGACTGGCTCATGGAACAAGGTTATATGTTAAATAAAAAGATGATTATTCCTCCGTATAGTGAAAATTTAATGGAATTTCCTACGAACGAAAGAGGGAACAGATTCATAGAACGGCAAATTTTACAGCCAGGGCTAATTTGCGCTAACGGGATAACAAAATGTGATAAGACATTCACATGCCTAGTAATTAATTTAACAGCTGACGCACAGATAATAAAGAAAATACCAGAACTAGTTAAACCGCCCACTCAAATAAGTAAGGAACAGGAAGTATCAGTTGAAAATTTCGTACCTCAAAGATTAGATTTATTAAATAAAAATCTGAGACTTGAACACGTGAAAGAAGGAGCCCATAGTATACGAAACATTTGCACAGAATACGCGGACATATTTAAGCTTCCGGGAGATAGACTAACAAGCACAACAGCTGCTACACATTCCATACCCACACCTTCAATTCCTAAAGGAAGAGCTATAACTTTGAAGAATTATAGGTTAGCAGAGGCTCATCAAGAGGAGATTGACAAACAAGTTACACAAATGTTAGAAGACGGTATTATCGCACATAGTAAGAGCGAATGGAATTTTCCACTAATAGTAATACCTAAAAAGGAAGATGCTTCTGGAAAGAAAAAGTGGCGAATTTGTATAGATTTTAGAAAGTTAAACGAAGTAACCGTAGGAGACAGCTATCCTCTTCCTAATATACAAGATATATTAGACAAAATAGGAAAGGCGTAGATATTTTTCAGCAGTAGATTGCGCAAGTGGATACCTTCAGGTGCCGATCGCTGAGGAAGACCAATGTAAAACCGCTTTTAGCACCCCTAACGGACATTTCGAGTACAAGAAAATGCCTTTTGGAGTTAGGTCGGGACCAGCTACATTCCAAAGGATGATGAACTCGGTACTCCAAGACTCAATAGGCAATAGATGCTTTGTGTACATGGACGATATATTAGTAATGGGCGAAACCTTAGAAGAACATAATAAAAAATTACGGGAAGTGTTTTAATCAGTTACGGAAACACAATTTAAAAATCGAACCTGATAAATGTGAATTTTTGAGAGAAGAATTAAAATATCTAGGACACGTGGTTACCGCTCAAGGTGTCAAACCCGATCCGAATAAGATACAGGCAGTTACCGAATTTCCAACTCCAAAGACACCTAAAGACATAAAATCATTCTTAGGTTTGGCAGGATATTACAGAAAATTTATAGAAGAATTTAGTGCGATTGCAAAACCTCTGACTGAATTGTTAAAGAAAGATAAAAAATGGAAGTGGGAAGATACGGAACAGAATAGCTTCAATAAATTGAAAGATAAATTAACGACAGCTCCGTTGTTACAGTATCCAGATTTCACACAAACCTTTATAGTAACGACAGACGCGAGTGGATACGCTTTAGGCGCAATTCTTAGTCAAGGAACGTTAGGAGATGATAAACCCATTGCTTACGCTAGCAGGACTTTAAATCAAGCCGAATCGCATTACAGCACTGTAGAAAAGGAACTATTAGCAATAGTATGGGCATGCAGACATTTTAGACCTTATTTACTAGGACGTAAATTTCAAGTAGTGACAGATCACAAAGGATTGGTCTGGCTATTTAAAGTGAAAGACCCTAGTTCGAGATTAATACGTTGGAAACTTCAACTTTCAGAATTTGAATTCGAAATTCATTATAGGGCAGGTAAAAGACACGTAAACGCAGATAGTTTGAGTAGACACCCTGTAGAATGTTGCACCTTGGATAATACGCACTTAACTGAGGATCGTAAGAAGGAAATAATCAAGGAATTTCACAGCTGTCCAATTGGAGGACATCTTGGAATCAATAAAACTACCGATCGAATTAAATTATACATAACTTGGCCGGGAGTAGAGAAAAGACGTAACCAATTACATTAAAACTTGTAAGATTTGTCAATTTAATAAAGACGAGAAGCAGAAAGTAAAACAACCTTTAGAGGTCACGGACACACAAAAGGAACCTTGGATAAAAATTTATTTAGATGTAGTGGGACCACTTCCGCTAACCGAGAGAGGTCATAAATATATATTAACTTGTCAAGATAACTTAAGTAAATATTTAATAGTCATACCCTTAAAGACACAAACAGCTGAAGAAGTGACAGAAGCTTTCGTAAACAATGTTATTTTAATTTATGGGATTCCTGATATCATATTAACTGATCAAGGAACAAATTTTTATGTCAGATTTATTTAAAAGAATATGTAAACTATTTAAGATTCAGAAACTAAGCACTACTGCTTATCACCCTGAAAGTAATGGAGCTCTAGAAAGAACTCATAAGACCTTAGTAAACTACTTACGTTGTTTTTGCAATCCTAGAGGAGCCGATTGGGACACAATGGTTACCTTTCGCCAGTTTTACGTACAACACCTACCCCCCATAGTATTACTAAATACTCTCCTTATGAATTATTGTATGGAAGAAAATGTAATATCCCAGGAATTTTACAAACTAAATCACAACCTTTATATAATTACGACGATTTAATTCTAAATGTACGGAATAAATTGCAAAGTTGTCATGAGATAGCTAGAGAAAGGCTTATTAAGTTTAAGGAACTACAACGATCGCGTGTGAAAAGCAATTATGTTGAATTCAAGAAGGATGATCTAGTACTTCTCAGAGTAGAAAATAGGAATAAATTAGATCCAATATGGAAAGGTCCATATGAGGTTAAGACTACTGAAGGTCACAACGTGATAATACAAAAGTTAGGTAAACGCAAATATGAGACGGTACATTCAAATAGATTAAAGCCATATTTTCCTTTGCAGGGAAAAGAAAAATGAAACTTCATAAACACATGGGTAATACTAAAAATGTTAATACCATTTTGGTTGGGGAAGCTTACAGACGCTCAAGAAGTAAAAGCTCTGGATTCGAAGACCGGTGTGTACTTTGACGAGATAGGAATTATACAATTTTACCCTATACAATGGAAAGTGGTAAGTTATATAAACTTGGAACCAACTAGAGATCTTTGGAAACAGACAAAGAATCATTTAAGGTTGATAACTGATTATTGTGATAAGATAAAGGGAGAAAAGTGGTATCATTTGACAGATTGTGGGAGTTTAAATCACTTTGTAAAACCAAAAGTCAGGTATGTTGAAAATTTAAAAGAATTAGTCACAGAATATTTAAAAACACCTAATGAACAGAATACTAGAAGCAAGAGAGGCGTTTTAAATTTTATGGGAGATATTGCTAAGATATTATTCGGTACTCTGACTCAATCTGATGCAGAGGAATATAATAAGCACATTTCACAGTTAGAGAAGGAACAGGCAGAATTTTTGCATATTCTAAAGGATGAAATTACAGTGATTAAATCAACCATTAATTCAGTTAACTTAACTATAGCAAGGGTGAACCGGAATGAAAATATTTTAAAAAATGGTTTAATAAAATTAAATAATTATACCACTAATAGGATTAACGCACTGCAGAAGGAAATAGAAGGTATTAGTTTAGCCAATGAACAAATAAGGATTTCTCTTAGAGGTGTGGAAGAATGCCAGCATTCTTTTGAGCTTCTTATAGACGCATTTGTACACGCAGAGCAAGGAACTCTTCAACCTCAATTAATTACGGTGGAAAGAATTAAGAATGTTATGAAAGCCCAAACGCTACCAACTGGTCTGGACTACCCTAATTTTTCTTTTTCAGAACTTCAAAATTTAATTACACCTCACACCTATTCTTATAAACAATATCTAGTATATGTATTACAAATACCCCTTCTCTCTCCTACTCCGTATCACTTGTATAAAACACTTCCTTTTCCTGTCAAGAAGGAAGGTAATATTTACATTTTTCTAAGCGCAAACAAAGAATATATTTTCAGTGACCCGTTGAGACAACATTACGGAAAAATGACAACTAATGAACTAACAGGATGTTTTCGTCCTAATCTTTTGCATTATGTATGTAAAGAAAATATACCGATTTATTTGTACACCCCTGAAGCTGATTGTGAAGCTTCACTTCTTCATCCATCCACCACTAAAGTTCCAAAAAGTTGCGAGACTAGAATTTTCACATTGAACAAATCCTACTGGATTCCCTTATATTTATCTAATGAATGGTTATTTGTCACCCCAAAACCAGATCGTATGACTGTGTTATGTGGCGACAAATCAACACAACTCAATATTGAAAAGGAAGGTAAATTATCGCTAGGACAGAATTGCAAGGCTTTTAATGCCCACGTAACCTTACATGCCATGAGTAATTTGGTAAGTAACTTAACCATAGATTTTATACCGACAGCACCTCTTGACTTCGACTGTTGCTTTGATATGGATAAAACTAACGACTACGAGAAATTACAATTGGACATGCCTATGTCTAACCTAATGTCATCGGTAGATGATTTGAGAATGGCCAGTATGAAGGCCGATGATTTAGGTAAGTTAATAAAACAGCAAGAAGAAAATGATTATTCGAAGTGGTATATACATATAACCACATGGAGTTCTGTAATGGGTACGATCATATTCGTAACCTTGACTTGTTGTTGTTGCATTTGCTGTTGTAAGAGCTACAGAACTTTAATATTTTGGTTATGGGATAAATGGACTCCAAGAAAATGCTGGAAGGAGACGACCGAGAGGCTGTGTGTTAACATACATAATTACTCTGGGCATGATCGTGTAGTATACACTAAAACTACAGGTAATGATGAGAGTTCACCTGTCGTGTCCCTCAAGTCATCACCGCTTATCGGAGAAAGAATTAGAGACCCCAGTTGTCCACAGAATGTATCCCCAAAAGATGAAGAAGATAAAGATAGTATTGCGCATAGAACTAGAAATAAAAATAAAACATTTCGTTAGTAAAGTTTCGAATTGTGTAATTCAAAACTTTCTATAGGGGGAAGAGTGTAATATATATTGAAGTATATCATAATATATATTGAAGTATATCATAATATATATATATTTTATAATATGAACATTCATTATAATGTATGACTGTCCTAAATTAACACAATTATTGACCTAATTGATCTTTTTGTTAAAATATGCTGAAGAATGATTTTAAAGAATTCTGTCATGAATATTTAAATAGGTATTACCTTTGTAGTTATTTGGAAAAGTCATGCAGTATAAGGGATTGTTACACAATAGGTAGTCTTACCTAATGATGACTTAGCTTTTAAAAGGTCATAGGTTAAGCGCATTCAATATGCTTTTCAGAAAGGGAGAATCTGGTTACATGTACAATACAACCAAATTGATTCTCACGTATACATTGTAACTACGTCATTACTCAATTGGTATATATGTATGAAACTTATGATTGTAAGTTAGACAGTTTTTTTTCATCGGTGTTACCGATACCCTGTCTCACGTTTTTCTGTATTAAAGTCTGTTTGTTTCTCACTACTGCTCCGCTGTGTCTTCTTATAGTTAGGTTTAATCCTATCTACTAACCACATTTCCGAAGAATTCCTGGGGTTGATTCCTAATCTATAAATTTACAGATATCTACTAGAACTTCAAGACGATCTTCACCTCCTGACACAACTCTTACTTATTTTGATTATTATTTATACTTTAAAAATAATCCTTATAATTATAGAAGGAATCGACCACCCAGATATTACACGATTTTAGACCCACCTTTACATTTATTTTTCCAATACAATATATATAATTACAGCTGTAGTTCAATACGCAAAACACGCTTAACTATGCAATTCCGGTTCTCCCCTGAATTAGCGAAGGCTCGTGTTCAGGAAAGGATACAAAAAGTCAACTATTTGTTGTAGCCAACAAATTTATTCGTTTATGGGCTGTATGCTGGCCGCTACATCCACAAGTTCACATAAGCGCATAAATAACAAGATGCTTTTCGAAAAACACATCCACAATTTATCGATATTATGTTAAAATACCCTATGTAAATCAATTTTAGGTATTTAACATTTTTCTTTAATTTCAATCAGGTTGAGAAAACCAGCTATAACGGCTGGGGGAATCCTGAACACATGTCACCTCTACACTGGCTAAATAATCATCTACCTCTATGATTAACAAATATGGATGTGGTGCCAGCAGCCTGCTATGAGGCCAAGGGCCTTCTAGGTCTGTCGCGCCATGGAGTTTGTTTTGTTTAATGTTCAATGTACTCAACCTGTTATCCGTCCTGTCCGCGTGAATGTTTACAACAATGGAACGAGTAAAATACTCTATTTTAGAATAATAAAACATTTGGGTGGAAGCGTCAGTAGTTCAACAAAAATAAATAATACATACAGTAGGCCAAGAAGCAAAATATACAACACCATTATTCATATAATTACAAATGTTTGAAATTATAATATGCTACAAAAAGTATATGTAATCATTTCATCTGTAATGTATTTTTAAAAAAATCAACGGAAAATTCAATGTCACACCTGAAGATTCTATGACCATTCCGTTAAAGCGTCGTAAATACGATGAAATAAAAAAAAAAAGTAATATAACAGTAGACATCCATCCATCCATGTAATTCTGCCAGAGGGCAGGTCTTTCACTGCAATCATAGCAATTTCATGCTATGCTTTGCAGCTTTACCAGGGAATTATAGGTTTGCTAGCTTCCCGTTGCTTTCCACACCGGTGAAGGATGATGATGATGGCCGGATGATTTTCGGGGAACGTTGGGCCCTAAACTTCCTGACATTTGTCTTACAGGTGAGGAAAAACCCCCGAAAAAACCTCATCCCAGGAGCCTGTGCCGACCGGGAATCTAACTAGGACCTGCTGCGTGACAAGGCAGCACGCTATCTCGAGACCACAGATGTGGACACAGTAGATATATAATGTTGCATGTATATTAAAATCGTTTAATTAAATGGAGTTTTCCGGTTGAAAATATTTTAAAACATTAAATTATGAAATATTTACCTAATGCATGAATAAATGAAAACGCACCCAGTGCGTGTAACTCCCTCTACCAGATCTTCAGTAAAACGCCAGTTTTGAATCCTGCTGATGACGGGACTAGTCCCGAAAGCGCTACAGATAAATGACTAAAAAAATGTTGAGGAGACGGACCTTTTAGATAATATTTCATAATTTAAAGTTTTAATTTTGAATAACACCTCAACGAAACTTCATCACGAATCTTATTAATTTTATTATACCAAAAAGTAAAAGAGAACAATGTAATATCTGGGTGGTCGATTCCTTCTATAATTATAAGGATTATTTTTAAAGTATAAATAATAATCAAAATAAGTAAGAGTTGTGTCAGGAGGTGAAGATCGTCTTGAAGTTCTAGTAGATATCTGTAAATTTATAGATTAGGAATCAACCCCAGGAATTCTTCGGAAATGTGGTTAGTAGATAGGATTAAACCTAACTATAAGAAGACACAGCGGAGCAGTAGTGAGAAACAAACAGACTTTAATACAAAAAAACGTGAGACAGGGTATCGGTAACACCGATGAAAAAAAACTGTCTAACTTACAATCATAAGTTTCATACATATATACCAGTTGAGTAATGACGTAGTTACAATGTATACGTGAGAATCAATTTGGTTGTATTGTACATGTAACCAGATTCTCCCTTTCTGAAAAGCATATTGAATGCGCTTAACCTATGACCTTTTAAAAGCTAAGTCATCATTAGGTAAGACTACCTATTGTGTAACAATCCCTTATACTGCATGACTTTTCCAAATAACTACAAAGGTAATACCTATTTAAATATTCATGACAGAATTCTTTAAAATCATTCTTCAGCATATTTTAACAAAAAGATCAATTAGGTCAATAATTGTGTTAATTTAGGACAGTCATACATTATAATGAATGTTCATATTATAAAATATATATATATTATGATATACTTCAATATATATTATGATATACTTCAATATATATTACACTCTTCCCCCTATAGAAAGTTTTGAATTACATAATTCGAAACTTTACTAACGAAATGTTTTATTTTTATTTCTAGTTCTATGCGCAATACTATCTTTATCTTCTTCATCTTTTGGGGATACATTCTGTGGACAACTGGGGTCTCTAATTCTTTCTCCGATAAGCGGTGATGACTTGAGGGACACGACAGGTGAACTCTCATCATTACCTGTAGTTTTAGTGTATACTACACGATCATGCCCAGAGTAATTATGTATGTTAACACACAGCCTCTCGGTCGTCTCCTTCCAGCATTTTCTTGGAGTCCATTTATCCCATAACCAAAATATTAAAGTTCTGTAGCTCTTACAACAGCAAATGCAACAACAACAAGTCAAGGTTACGAATATGATCGTACCCATTACAGAACTCCATGTGGTTATATGTATATACCACTTCGAATAATCATTTTCTTCTTGCTGTTTTATTAACTTACCTAAATCATCGGCCTTCATACTGGCCATTCTCAAATCATCTACCGATGACATTAGGTTAGACATAGGCATGTCCAATTGTAATTTCTCGTAGTCGTTAGTTTTATCCATATCAAAGCAACAGTCGAAGTCAAGAGGTGCTGTCGGTATAAAATCTATGGTTAAGTTACTTACCAAATTACTCATGGCATGTAAGGTTACGTGGGCATTAAAAGCCTTGCAATTCTGTCCTAGCGATAATTTACCTTCCTTTTCAATATTGAGTTGTGTTGATTTGTCGCCACATAACACAGTCATACGATCTGGTTTTGGGGTGACAAATAACCATTCATTAGATAAATATAAGGGAATCCAGTAGGATTTGTTCAATGTGAAAATTCTAGTCTCGCAACTTTTTGGAACTTTAGTGGTGGATGGATGAAGAAGTGAAGCTTCACAATCAGCTTCAGGGGTGTACAAATAAATCGGTATATTTTCTTTACATACATAATGCAAAAGATTAGGACGAAAACATCCTGTTAGTTCATTAGTTGTCATTTTTCCGTAATGTTGTCTCAACGGGTCACTGAAAATATATTCTTTGTTTGCGCTTAGAAAAATGTAAATATTACCTTCCTTCTTGACAGGAAAAGGAAGTGTTTTATACAAGTGATACGGAGTAGGAGAGAGAAGGGGTATTTGTAATACATATACTAGATATTGTTTATAAGAATAGGTGTGAGGTGTAATTAAATTTTGAAGTTCTGAAAAAGAAAAATTAGGGTAGTCCAGACCAGTTGGTAGCGTTTGGGCTTTCATAACATTCTTAATTCTTTCCACCGTAATTAATTGAGGTTGAAGAGTTCCTTGCTCTGCGTGTACAAATGCGTCTATAAGAAGCTCAAAAGAATGCTGGCATTCTTCCACACCTCTAAGAGAAATCCTTATTTGTTCATTGGCTAAACTAATACCTTCTATTTCCTTCTGCAGTGCGTTAATCCTATTAGTGGTATAATTATTTAATTTTATTAAACCATTTTTTAAAATATTTTCATTCCGGTTCACCCTTGCTATAGTTAAGTTAACTGAATTAATGGTTGATTTAATCACTGTAATTTCATCCTTTAGAATATGCAAAAATTCTGCCTGTTCCTTCTCTAACTGTGAAATGTGCTTATTATATTCCTCTGCATCAGATTGAGTCAGAGTACCGAATAATATCTTAGCAATATCTCCCATAAAATTTAAAACGCCTCTCTTGCTTCTAGTATTCTGTTCATTAGGTGTTTTTAAATATTCTGTGACTAATTCTTTTAAATTTTCAACATACCTGACTTTTGGTTTTACAAAGTGATTTAAACTCCCACAATCTGTCAAATGATACCACTTTTCTCCCTTTATCTTATCACAATAATCAGTTATCAACCTTAAATGATTTTTTGTCTGTTTCCAAAGATCTCTAGTTGGTTCCAAGTTTATATAACTTACCACTTTCCATTGTATAGGGTAAAATTGTATAATTCCTATCTCGTCAAAGTACACACCGGTCTTCGAATCCAGAGCTTTTACTTCTTGAGCGTCTGTAAGCTTCCCCAACCAAAATGGTATTAACATTTTTAGCGTTACCCATGTGTTATGAAGTTTCATTTTCTTTTCCCTGCAAAGGAAAATATGGCTTTAATCTATTTGAATGTACCGTCTCATATTTGCGTTTACCTAACTTTTGTATTATCACGTTGTGACCTTCAGTAGTCTTAACCTCATATGGACCTTTCCATATTGGATCTAATTTATTCCTATTTTCTACTCTGAGAAGTACTAGATCATCCTTCTTGAATTCAACATAATTGCTTTTCACACGCGATCGTTGTAGTTCCTTAAACTTAATAAGCCTTTCTCTAGCTATCTCATGACAACTTTGCAATTTATTCCGTACATTTAGAATTAAATCGTCGTAATTATATAAAGGTTGTGATTTAGTTTGTAAAATTCCTGGGATATTACATTTTCTTCCATACAATAATTCATAAGGAGAGTATTTAGTAATACTATGGGGGGTAGTGTTGTACGTAAAACTGGCGAAAGGTAACCATTTGTCCCAATCGGCTCCTCTAGGATTGCAAAAACAACGTAAGTAGTTTACTAAGGTCTTATGAGTTCTTTCTAGAGCTCCATTACTTTCAGGGTGATAAGCAGTAGTGCTTAGTTTCTGAATCTTAAATAGTTTACATATTCTTTTAAATAAATCTGACATAAAATTTGTTCCTTGATCAGTTAATATGATATCAGGAATCCCATAAATTAAAATAACATTGTTTACGAAAGCTTCTGTCACTTCTTCAGCTGTTTGTGTCTTTAAGGGTATGACTATTAAATATTTACTTAAGTTATCTTGACAAGTTAATATATATTTATGACCTCTCTCGGTTAGCGGAAGTGGTCCCACTATATCTAAATAAATTTTTATCCAAGGTTCCTTTTGTGTGTCCGTGACCTCTAAAGGTTGTTTTACTTTCTGCTTCTCGTCTTTATTAAATTGACAAATCTTACAAGTTTTAATGTAATTGGTTACGTCTTTCTCTACTCCCGGCCAAGTTATGTATAATTTAATTCGATCGGTAGTTTTATTGATTCCAAGATGTCCTCCAATTGGACAGCTGTGAAATTCCTTGATTATTTCCTTCTTACGATCCTCAGTTAAGTGCGTATTATCCAAGGTGCAACATTCTACAGGGTGTCTACTCAAACTATCTGCGTTTACGTGTCTTTTACCTGCCCTATAATGAATTTCGAATTCAAATTCTGAAAGTTGAAGTTTCCAACGTATTAATCTCGAACTAGGGTCTTTCACTTTAAATAGCCAGACCAATCCTTTGTGATCTGTCACTACTTGAAATTTACGTCCTAGTAAATAAGGTCTAAAATGTCTGCATGCCCATACTATTGCTAATAGTTCCTTTTCTACAGTGCTGTAATGCGATTCGGCTTGATTTAAAGTCCTGCTAGCGTAAGCAATGGGTTTATCATCTCCTAACGTTCCTTGACTAAGAATTGCGCCTAAAGCGTATCCACTCGCGTCTGTCGTTACTATAAAGGTTTGTGTGAAATCTGGATACTGTAACAACGGAGCTGTCGTTAATTTATCTTTCAATTTATTGAAGCTATTCTGTTCCGTATCTTCCCACTTCCATTTTTTATCTTTCTTTAACAATTCAGTCAGAGGTTTTGCAATCGCACTCTAAATTCTTCTATAAATTTTCTGTAATATCCTGCCAAACCTAAGAATGATTTTATGTCTTTAGGTGTCTTTGGAGTTGGAAATTCGGTAACTGCCTGTATCTTATTCGGATCGGGTTTGACACCTTGAGCGGTAACCACGTGTCCTAGATATTTTAATTCTTCTCTCAAAAATTCACATTTATCAGGTTCGATTTTTAAATTGTGTTTCCGTAACTGATTAAACACTTCCCGTAATTTTTTATTATGTTCTTCTAAGGTTTCGCCCATTACTAATATATCGTCCATGTACACAAAGCATCTATTGCCTATTGAGTCTTGGAGTACCGAGTTCATCATCCTTTGGAATGTAGCTGGTCCCGACCTAACTCCAAAAGGCATTTTCTTGTACTCGAAATGTCCGTTAGGGGTGCTAAAAGCGGTTTTACATTGGTCTTCCTCAGCGATCGGCACCTGAAGGTATCCACTTGCGCAATCTACTGCTGAAAAAATATCTAGCCTTTCCTATTTTGTCTAATATATCTTGTATATTAGGAAGAGGATAGCTGTCTCCTACGGTTACTTCGTTTAACTTTCTAAAATCTATACAAATTCGCCACTTTTTCTTTCCAGAAGCATCTTCCTTTTAGGTATTACTATTAGTGGAAAATTCCATTCGCTCTTACTATGTGCGATAATACCGTCTTCTAACATTTGTGTAACTTGTTTGTCAATCTCCTCTTGATGAGCCTCTGCTAACCTATAATTCTTCAAAGTTATAGCTCTTCCTTTAGGAATTGAAGGTGTGGGTATGGAATGTGTAGCAGCTGTTGTGCTTGTTAGTCTATCTCCCGGAAGCTTAAATATGTCCGCGTATTCTGTGCAAATGTTTCGTATACTATGGGCTCCTTCTTTCACGTGTTCAAGTCTCAGATTTTTATTTAATAAATCTAATCTTTGAGGTACGAAATTTTCAACTGATACTTCCTTTTCCTTACTTATTTGAGTGGGCGGTTTAACTAGTTCTGGTATTTTCTTTATTATCTGTGCGTCAGCTGTTAAATTAATTACTAGGCATGTGAATGTCTTATCACATTTTGTTATCCCGTTAGCGCAAATTAGCCCTGGCTGTAAAATTTGCCGTTCTATGAATCTGTTCCCTCTTTCGTTCGTAGGAAATTCCATTAAATTTTCACTATACGGAGGAATAATCATCTTTTTATTTAACATATAACCTTGTTCCATGAGCCAGTCTTGGCCTAAAATTATATCTAAATCTCTGGGTAATTTATCTACTATATGACAATTAACAACTGTATGATTTTCACAATTATTCAATACTAATTGAGTTATCCCATTTACTTTTATAGAGTTCCCACTAATACCTTGTATTTTCATATTACAGTTATCCTTTATAACGTTTCTCTTTAGTGATGTTTCTTTAACTAATGATATTTGTGCACCAGTATCTATCAATACTAAACCTAGGCCATTTTTTAATTGTTCACTTAGGATATACATCTCCCAGGGTCTCGGTTCATAACCAGAGGCGTCCCACTGATTAATAGCATTAAGAGTCCCTACTTCGATCTCACAACACGCTGTCTCCATTGAGGTAGGTTTGGTGTCCTTGGATTTTTCCTTAAATCCACTATCCCAAGTTCTATCCCTTGTGGACGACTCGTAGCGTTTCCCTCTATTATTCCACTGTTTCGAGCCTACAATCTCTTGGCGTTTCTCTCTATTATTCCACTGTTTCGAGCCTACAATCTCCTGGCGTTTCTCTCTATTATTCCACTGTTTCGAGCCTACAATCTCCTGGCGTTTCTCTCTATTATTCCACTGTTTCGAGCCTACAATCTCCTGGCGTTTCTCTCTATTATTCCACTGTTTCGAGCCTACAGTCTCTTGGCGTTCCCCAACCACGCTAGGCCCACAGTCACAGAACCCATTTATTGGCGTTCTAGTCAACTTATGCAGTTCGCCTTGCGACACTGCCCAACAAACACTGTCATCTGGGGATTCGTTTGCGTCACTAACTATTTTAGCGGCTTTATCTATCCTATCCTTAAACTTCTGATCAACTAGTTCAGGTAATTCCCCTTCCATATTTACCCTAGTATGATCCCTCAGGCACTCCATGAGTCCTGGCGCGCAGTCAGACGGGAGGATTACCTGCGACTGCTCAGGTAACCCGAATTCTCGTTTCCCTGGCGGCCTCCCAGAGCTGCTCTGTCCCGTCCTCCATGCCTACGGGGTTGCGGTCTCTTACCACATTCTCTACTAATGCGCCCTATCTCATTACAATTATAACACCTTATTTCTTTTGTGGCCAGGTTAACCTCTCTCTTTATCTCTGATCCGTACGGTCTTCTAAATTCCCTTTTTACTGCCCCTGTGATTGGATGTCCTTGTCCATTTTGATTACCCCTAAATCTCGTGGACTTTACCTCGCTTTCTTCCTGTAATGCGGTTTCGATTAGTTGCGCTAATGATTCTTCTTCACCCTTAGCCTTTACTATATACTTAATCTTATCGTCCTTTAACCCTGCTACGAAAGTACCTTTTAAAAATTCTCCTATCAGCTGTAGGCCTCCTTCTACATATCTCGAATTATCGCGTCTTTCTAACCTCTCCAATCTATTTCTGACTTCTCTTCTTAAATCCATGGCTATTCCATCTAATCTTGAACCCCACTGTGCAACTGTTTCATTTGTACTTTGTTTTGAATTAAAGAGTATTCCTGCATAATATTCTAGCGTTCTCCTTACAGAAAAGTTCTCCTCCAATATTGCTTTAACTTGAATCCAAGTTTCTCTCTCTGTCCTAGCTAAAAGTCTATCTTTAGCGTCTCCTGAAATTTTGGATTCTATAAATCTTAACAATAAGGGTTGTTTGGTTGGATGGACTACCTGAACCGCAGCTTCTACTCCTTCTATAAATTCTCTTAAATGTTTGGGGTTTCCATCGAATGTTCGGGGTATCAACTTAACTGCTTGAACTACAGGGATATAGCTTTCCTCGCTAATATCAATATCGCCCTCGCTAGCCATAATGGAATTGGACTCACCTAAAGAAAGATGTAGGGTGGTCTGAGATGCATAGTTCAGAGTCGTAGTGATGGCCTTTCAGCTCCCCTCAGGGTGCGACTCCTCTCGCGGTGCAGGCTGCCAACGGCTGAACACCAAGGACGTCCCTCGAGCGCGTCGGTGGCTGCTGGTGTTGGCCTCAGGACCACTGTCTGCTTTCCTCTGGTGCGTTTACGGGTACCACGGCGCCTGTGGATTACTCTGGAGCGTTGATCCCTCGAGATAGGCTCTGAATTATCTGGGACTAATTGAAGAGTCTCTCCAGCTCGTTCGCACCTTCGGATGTCTCACTGCTCGCTGGTTTTCCAATCCCGATGCGCTGCCACCATGTAATATCTGGGTGGTCGATTCCTTCTATAATTATAAGGATTATTTTTAAAGTATAAATAATAATCAAAATAAGTAAGAGTTGTGTCAGGAGGTGAAGATCGTCTTGAAGTTCTAGTAGATATCTGTAAATTTATAGATTAGGAATCAACCCCAGGAATTCTTCGGAAATGTGGTTAGTAGATAGGATTAAACCTAACTATAAGAAGACACAGCGGAGCAGTAGTGAGAAACAAACAGACTTTAATACAAAAAAAACGTGAGACAGGGTATCGGTAACACCGATGAAAAAAAACTGTCTAACTTACAATCATAAGTTTCATACATATATACCAGTTGAGTAATGACGTAGTTACAATGTATACGTGAGAATCAATTTGGTTGTATTGTACATGTAACCAGATTCTCCCTTTCTGAAAAGCATATTGAATGCGCTTAACCTATGACCTTTTAAAAGCTAAGTCATCATTAGGTAAGACTACCTATTGTGTAACAATCCCTTATACTGCATGACTTTTCCAAATAACTACAAAGGTAATACCTATTTAAATATTCATGACAGAATTCTTTAAAATCATTCTTCAGCATATTTTAACAAAAAGATCAATTAGGTCAATAATTGTGTTAATTTAGGACAGTCATACATTATAATGAATGTTCATATTATAAAATATATATATATTATGATATACTTCAATATATATTATGATATACTTCAATATATATTACAACAATTTAAAATAAAAATAAATCTGGGAAAACCGTGATATGGCAACATACACACAATTAGCACTTCCTGCGGAAGACAGCGTAATAAACTCGCCCGTTGTTATGAGAAACGAGAATCGAGAGTTTTGGCGCCAAAAAGAGTGAGAGAGAGAAAACGGTCTGAATGTTAGAATACGCTAACAAGTAACAACCCAAACAAGACCTCATGCACACTAACCTATCAAGGACATTTGAGTTCACTTTATGAAGTCTGTGTGACCTTCCACACACAATCAATATACTGAAACCAAGATAAGGCGACATGTACCGGATACCCACAGTTTGCTGCCAAAAATGAGTTTTGTAATAACATATTTAAATTATTCATTATTATTACAAAACGTGACACTTCTTATTAAAAGAATAAAAAAATCCCTTAATTTGTGCGAACGACCATATTAGCAATCATGAACGAAATTTTAGAGGGAACAGAAATGTATACAATTTTTTAATTTTCTTCTTCTTCATTAGGCACTACTGCTCGATGTGAATCTTAGCTTCCTCCACTAGGCGTCTCCAAACATCTCTATTCTCTGCCGTAGTTCTCCATCCTCGAATCCTCATAGCCGCAAGTTCCTCCTCCACACCATCCATGTAATTCTAGGACGTCCCTTTTTTTCTTCTCGAGTAAAGCTTTCCCTTCCACATTTTTTTTTTGGAGGCGATTATCATCCATTCTGCCTTTGAGACTTTATAAATTTGACTATATCTTGGCTATTAGTTTATTCAATTCTTTGTTACTACGAATTCTCCATGTGTTTTTAATCTCCTTCAATTTTTTTCCCCCTTCTCAATATGCTTCTTTCAAAGAATCTAGGAGTATTAATATCAGCAAAAGTTAGGGGGAATATTAAAAATTTTTAACAGGAAATTTGATGGTCAAATAGCATATAATACATAACTTCGCTCCACACTATACCTAAAGGCAGGAAAAATGTTTTCCTTTACAGGTTTTTTACAAAATCGCATAGATTTATTTCTGAGTGGAAATTTTAGTCAATTAAAGTGCAGTCCTTAAAATGTTACCTTCTCCCTCGAGCTATAAAAATTACTAAAAGTAATCTATTCCATTTCTTCTGAAACAATCTTTGGGGGGTGGTGGACAAATTTGTTCGCGACCATGGCAGTCCTCAAAGCTATACTGTACCCTGGTTGATAGGCTACTATCTATTTCGACTTCAGATTAATCTTGTTTTTTTTATTATTTCAGATATTTAATTCACTATAGCTACACTTAGCATAGACTGTATTTTGTTTAGTTTTACCAGAAGTTTCAGATATTTTTGGAATTCACAATGAATTGAAGTAGTAAGAAGATTCATTACCACCTCTACTATTCACTTTTGTACTAGAGCATGCCATCAACTCTTTAGACAATAGAGAGAGTGTACAGCTCAATGGTATTAATCAGCTGTTGGTATATATTGATGACGTAGTATTATTACAAAATAGTGATGAAATACTGACAGACAACACATTATATTCGATAATACTAAGAAATAGAACTGTAAGTTGATATCAATAAAACTAAGCATAAGTTCACATGTACATATACATTATTAAATGTTGGTCGCTATATATATATATATATATATATATATATATATATATATATATAATTGTATACATTATTAAATGGAAATGGACACGTCAAACACATGAAAGAGAATTCGAAGAAGTGATGAGCATTTCAGAATAACAGACTTAGGAAACATTTTTGGAACGAACAGTGTCGAAAATACAGATGAATGGAGAACACTATAAAACAGTGAGCTACATGATCTTTATAGAAAACTAGACGCAATAAATACAATTCAGTCTGACTGCTATGGTCAGAACATGTGGCATGAAAGAGGGGGATGGAAATTCCACATAAGAAAATATTCTCTAGTAGACTGAAGTGACATATTATGTAGCTCGAATGAGTGACAGTAGAAACCTTCTCTTTTTTGAGGGAAACACTTGGAGAAAAGATAGTTAGTAGTATTTGCGAGGATAATATTCGGACAAATCTTAGGGGATCTAGATGTGAACTGGATTCAGCCGGTGAAGGCATCGCTGTCTATTATTAGAAGGCGATGGTTGAGGATAGGGCATTGAATCTATGGGTTCTATAAGCAATATAACTGGTTAGCGACCTGTATGCATGAAAACATATGCCGAAAATAACATGTAATTTAGGGAAAACGTGCTTTTATGGCTCACGTACCACTGTTTAACAACAAACGGGAATATCAAGTATTACGAGATAACATAAAGAACCCTCAAGGCAAATAATTATGAATCGAACAAGGTTTTCTGACAGTTAAAAATGGAAATACAGGATCAAGGAGAAAGTATGGAACAGAAAATATAAGCTTAGGAACATACTGCTCATTCAGTACCGACAAACAACAGCTGACTGAGAACGCCGTAAACAATACCAAGTTAATGTTGACAGTGAACAAGCAGTCACGACAGCTGATCGAAACGTACATTATCCGTTCTTAATTACCGGTTTCAGGATGGATAAATATACAGATGTTTAATTATTACCAGATTCAACCTATCAGGTGAAAAAGTTCCTGCTTTCCCTCCACGAATACCAGCCATTTCATTCACTGTGGGAAAACTTCAAACAAAACCTAGAAAAATCTTGTTATTTTCTTGTTTAACCTTACCATGTGTGGAAATTAGAACATGCTGAACGGAAGAAGAGATTCATATTTATATAGGACATATCCTGTATTTACAGAACATGGAGTTTCTGATCAATATATGGATCGTCTCCTTAATAAACCATAAACAATACAAGGATAAACGTTTTATGCGAAATGTATCTTTTCAGATGCCTTTGAGTTCTTCTTGATTAAGAGAATAAACTAAACATTAAATTAATTACACTAACTCACTGGCACTATCGAACCCGTAGGTTCATGGCTGCGCGGACATAAGCTCTCCATATATTCCTATCCGGAGCTCATGTTTTTCAATCATCTCCTGTATAATAATCTACTTCCCTCAAATAATATTTAACGTTATTTCTCCCACCTCATTCTTGGTTTACCAACTGGGCGTTTTCCTTCTGGTTTTCCTACAAGAACCTTCCATGCAAGTCTTTCATTCCCCATTCGTGCCACATGTCCTGCCCATCGCAGTCTACGAGACTTAACTGTTTATTATATCTGGCTTCCTATAAAGTCCATATAGTTCACTGTTATGTAGTACATTATAAAAAATTATCTTAAAAAAATAACTTGATGTAAGTGAAGATTCCAGTTTAGAATGTCCATATTGCCTAACATATTTATTGTTGAAATCATGTATGAGAAAACTGTTTTCTTACTACATACTTGTACTATACATTACATCAATTATACAATTAAGGGGTTTCTATTACAGTTAAATGTACATAACATTGTTCAACGAACAGGATAAAACATTTAAACTGAATTACGTTCATTTGAGGTGATTCAATGTAAGCTGCCGTCTGTACAAAGCAAAGAAGACTTCTGTTCAGAGCATACATCGTAGATGTTAACTATTAAGGATAATATTTCAGCTCATTACATTACGACATAACCACGAAGATGGGAATTCCAGGTAAATGGTAATAGTATATTTGCCCCATTTGTTGATCTATAAAACTCAATGCCGCACTAAGTTTAAAATGTAGTTAGTATTTTTATTTAAATACATTTTTAACAGGTAAAGAAATTAATGTCGCAATTAATTAGGCCTATGGCACGAAATGATTGGCAATTGTTCTCAGAAACCTCTTATTTCAGGCTGTAGTTTATTTTATGTGCTATAAATTTACGACAGGACTCACGGTTTTACACCCATTTCGAAGGAAGCCACGATGAAGATTTTTACATTGTTAAAAAATCCATCGACCCGCCAGATTTGAACTCGCGGAACGTGATGGGAAGAATTTCTACGGATTATATTTGAAGCATAATTTACATTAATTCTATGGAACTATAATATGTGGTTTCCTAATATGAAAAACAACATATAGTAATAAGTATATCAATAAATAGATAGAAAAGGTCCCTGTGTATATAATCTTTATATAAATCTGCAAATAGCACATTCATTTATTGTAACTTATATAAAATGACATGTGTATACTATATATTCAATAAACATTAATGTATTAAAATTTATGAGATATATCGCAAGTTACTATAGGTAACTTATTCTTTGGCCTATAAATGTGTAATTATATTTTATAGTCAGATTTGCAAATACTACGATATCGCTAAGATTAAATGTATCTAACACATGAAACGTCGTCAGTAACGATCGAAGCATGAATTATAAACAAATTGTACCGTGCATTACATAAGCTAGGGGTCTCATACTTGCTCGCAATTTATTCAGGGTTCCCAAGCTTGAATAAGGAAGCTGCAAATAACTTGGAACATAACTCGAATTTACTGCATACGTAATCAAATCTGAGTCATTTATCTCCAACACGTGCCGGCCCTTTTTTAAACTCATCCCTACCGTCCATATCTCATGAATACGTGTTTCTATCACGTCATCTTAAACTAGTGTTTTGAACACGTTACAGTGAATAAACAAGTCGTATAAGGTAAATGACGTGTGTGCTATTTGTGGTAACCATACTTTCTGACTACTAAGAGAATGTGATTGCGATACGGCATGAGATGCATTGAGACTTTTAGGAAATTACATAGGCCTATTCACTTTAAGACAAAATAAGAGGGAAGAGTCTTGAATTGAGATTTGCTAAGTAGATCAAATGTTTTATCATGAGAACCTACGTTAGGCATACCATAGGTGCATGACAACCCCCACAGATATCAACAAGAGCATTTTAGTGTGAATGCAGCCGATGCGAGGGTTCCCCAAAGCTAGCCGAACATCTTAAAGTTTACAATACACGAAAATTCCTTAAGGACTGCTCCAAATTTAACGGATTTTATAAACAGGAATCCAACTTATTCATGCAGAAAATTATTAGAATGCACTGAATGTAAGAATAAATGCATTAACCAAGAAGAATATCAAATAAACACACTATAAATGAGATCAACCTTTTGGAGAAATTTAAACAATGATTTTAAGCCATTTTTGTGAATCCTGCAAATGTTTTCTCACAGTAAAACATATCATAATGGAATGTGTCAAATACAATATGGTACTTTATTTTAAATATTGTGTTAAATAGTATTGTAACATAAAGTATACTGTAGTCATATTTGTATAATAATGGTAGCCATATGTCCTGAACTAAAAATATTTAAACATAAATTTAAAATCAATTTGTGAATTAGAAATGTATTTGTTATACAACAATTATTCCATTGATGCTTTCTGAAATAAATGTTCTCAACTATAATTACATGCAAATTGACAAGGTCCCATGTATTCCAGCAGCTATATACAGTCCGTGGATGTTTCCTGAAATGTAAATCAGCAACACTTTCTCACAAAATGTTATGGATTTAGCAAAATACTAGAATTTTTCAAGTAAAAATAATGTAACAATATTATTGTCCCGCGCCATAAGCCGAGCGGTTAAAGACATGATGCCTCGGTGCAGAGCTATGGGACTTACGCTGGTTCGATCTTCCGTGTGAGAAGACATTTTCTTATAGAATTTCAGCCAATATGGGTCCAGCTCCCACCAAGCAACGTGAGGAATTTTGGTAACTGCAGTAAATAGCGACTCCAGGTTGAGAAAACCAACTATAACCGATATGTTGACTACATGTCACCCTATGTAGCCTAGGCTGATAGTTCACCTCTGCAATTAGCATATGTAGGCCCTACATGTGAGGCCAGCAGCTGGCCAAGGGACTTCTAAGCCTGTCGAGCCATGGAGGAGAACAAAATGCATCTTACAAGTTTCCTAGTGTTTCCTAGTTTTGAAAATAACCTAATTTCATGACGTAGAAAAAACTACGTAACTGCAATTTACACGATTTTACAAAGTATTTTGCTAAAGAAAACTTACACATTTAATGAAACATAATTTTTAATGTTTTATTTTTTAGAGTTCTTATTGTTCCACACATATTATACAATTTGTTTAAATTTAAGTGTGTATCTCCTTTTAGCAGCAAGACTTACAACTAAATTAGTGCCTCTGATCAAAATTTAACCGACCTCCCCCATCCAAGTAATTCCTTCCTTATTGCCAACTAGATGTCTCATTGGGGCGATATACTGACCACTAACATCTGTAAGAAAATAGGCGAATTAATTAGCTTGGTTAAGAAACTCCCACTAGATGAACACATGTCTCTATAAGAGGCGCATGATGTATATACATGCACACATACTCCAAATCTCGTAACGTAAGTTGTACATAAAGTACGAGTCTTTGTCATTCACGATTTCTGAGTATGCAAAGAAATGCAGGTCGGTGTAAGTATACATTATTTGCACACGTGTGTTGTTTGATTATGACTTCCTTGTTATACAAGACACGTGATGCCTAGGGTAAATAAATCTATCAGCAGAAAGTACAAGGTTCGACAACCTGCAATCTCTATATTCTCTAATATTCTAACATATCTATTTCATTCTGGCTTTGTGCCGCTGTTTTCATTGCCAAATAAACTAAGTGTTACTAACAAGGGAACAGTTCCAAATATTTGTTTAATGCACAAACAAGTCCCTGATGCCAATTACATAGTTTTATTTGACGGACATTAGACCGCACTGGAAAGACAATACTATGATCAATTATATTATGCTTCTTCTTCTTCTTCTCTTTGTTTTAGGTCCATGACCCGTTCCATCCTGAATTAAGAGTCCTTCCATCTATTTTTTTGGTCTTCCAAGTGTCCTTCTCCCACCTCTGGTAACTTATATCTTGCTATGCGTACAATTCTATATAGTGTCACGCGGGATATACGTTGATTCCGTTAAAATCATCTTTTTTTTTCGCTCATTCACCTATTGCTTGAATATCCAGCTGCCTTTTTATTTTTATTTGTTTTTTCATTTCTAATTTGATCTTTCCTTGATTTACGTACAGCTTCCTCAGAACATACATTTCATTTGTTACTAAAGTTTGTTTTGTTTTAACAGTATCTGCTCTTGTTTCGGAGGCATAGGTCAATATAGGGAATATCACTGCTTTATATATCCTTATTTTGGTATCTTTATTTAAATACTTGTTTTTCTACATTATATAAATTATACACCCAGCCACTCTCGCTGCTTCATATTAGCCTGATGTGCGACTAACGATCTCCAGCTAGTTATTATTTAATATTATACTACATATTCACGAAATTATAATATTACTGTGAAATAAATTGGTCTTTTACATTTTGGGTCACAAATCAGTGGTTTTCTCAGAATATATATAGGCTATATTGTATCGAAATTTATCGATGCATTATTTTATAGTAATGTCGAATACTATATATAACCTGGTTGAGTGGTAGACAAGGCCTTAAGGCCTTAACTCTGCCAGGTAAAATAAAGCTATTATTATTATTATTATTATTATTATAATACTAGTTTGATTTTCAACAGTGTAGACTATTATTGACGTGATATGGAACAGCTTTTTCCTTGATATTCTTTGATTCTATGGTCGGTTTCAACACGCATTAAATTTAAAGAGAAGGAATGATATAAAATGTTTTTATTAATAGTACTCAAGCTATGGGAACATTGCAAGAGCATATTTTGTACTTAATTAAAAGATAAAGTTCATTTCACTTCTCCCATCTAGTGTGTGAAAATTAGAACGCCATGATTATAAAGTATAAACTAATACATTTCTGTACGACAATTTTACTATACTTGCTACAAGGAATAATAAAATCTGCACAACTCACTGCGGCCATTGGCCTACCATCCGGATGCTGGCCTCACATCCACATGTGTTAATCACAGAGGTACATGATAATCTAGCCAGGGTAGGGGTGATATGTGGCCAGCATATCGGGTCCCCCCAGCCGTTATAGCTGGTCTTATCAACCTGTAGTCGCTAATTATTATAGCTACCCAAATGCCTCACAATGCTGGGTGGACACCGGTCCCATACTGGCCGATATTCCATGAGAAAATTTCTTCCCCCATGGGAACTCGAACCAGCACAAGTGCTGTAGCTCTGCGCTAAGGCTTCTTGCCTTAACCACTCGGCTACGGCGCTCACTGCTTATACACAACCTATTCGATATATCACCCAAATATTCTAGATACGATAAACTTAGATGTTAAAGCTTTTATAAATTAGCATGAAGAAATCTATCCATTTCTATTGTTTTGTATTACGTTTCAATGACTACTGAGGCTTGTATGATCCTTTCCGTGGGATAAGCTGCTCGTACTAATTTTTTTATTAGGAATATTCCACATTACAGTGTTTCTCCTTCTAGCCAAAGTGATTTGTCGCCAGAGGTTCCTGTCTAGAGCATCTTCATATTAATTGCTTCCTTTTTTTTTTCTCTCTCTACCAAGAAATGTAATTAAAATTCCCTCTTTTGCACACTATTCTAATTTTCTAATTTTAACTGGAACTGATTCCTGTTTAGTTGGTCTTCCGGACTAAATGCAGTGGTTCAATTTTGTTGAAACTCTACATTTCATCTACTAATGCAATAGACAACCTCAGGAGATTCTGCATGCTCTCTGTCAACTCCTCAATATTGTAGACTGCAGACTGGCTGGACGTTGAAAACGGTCTCCCTATTTATATGTGGCTGCCGGGTGGTGACGTTCTCTGCAAGGAGAAGCCATTGAAATTTGAATATGAACAACATTTTGATTCCGGCTCTGCAAAATATTAGGACCAAGTATATGACATCTGCCGCTAGGGCCAGAGGCAGTCAATCAAAAAATACCTCACCGCCTATGAGAACGCCACCATCCGGGAGCCACCTATAAGTAGGAGACTGTTGTTCAAGTATAAAACCGACAGCGAAGAGAGTGGACCGCCATCCGCAAGGAGAGTGGCTACTTCTCGATTTGACTGACTGAACGTTCAGCCAGTCTGCAGTCGACAGAGAGCACGTATCCTGAGAATGTCTACAGTAGTAGTAGACAAAACGTCGAGTTTGAACAAAACTCGGCCATTTAGCCCGAAAGACCAACTAAAAAGGAATCAAGACACAGGTCATCAAAGCATAATTTTAATTAACTGGAACTGTTATCAAAATTTGTATTTCGCAGTTTCTGGCTGGCTCCTTATATTCTCATCAAATACAGAGTCCAATAAGTCCCTGTTTTCAAAATGGAGCAAACGTGAGGCTTGATCAATGTAAGCTTTAAGGGACCTACTAAACTTTTCAGATTTGATTTACTTCATTAAGCTAACATTACTTACAAACATATCTATCTATCAATCCACCCATCCATAGTAATTCTGCCCGAGGGCAGGTCTTTCACTACAATCATAGCATTTTCATGCTATGCTTTGCAGCTTTACTAGGGAATTGTAAGTGTGGTAGCTTCCCGTTGCTTTCCACACCGGTGAAGGATGATGATGGCCGGATGATTTTCGGGGACCGTAGGGCCCTAAGTTTCCTGATATTTGTCTTACAGGTGAGGAAAAACCCCGAAAAAACCTCACCCAAGAGCCTGTCCCGACCGGGAATCAAACCCGGGCCCGCTGCGTGACAAGGCAACACGCTACCTCGAGACCACAGCGGTGGACAGTTGTTTATAATGAACGCAAATATTTCCAACAAAATTATTATTTTACTATTATTTATTATTCTGAAAACACCATCGTGCAAAAAATAATGCATAACACATGTTCGAGAAGTGTTTTATAGAATCTCGGAAATTAAAAACTCGCCATCGCTCATTTTTTAATAATTTACTTGCTTCTGTAAAAACTACTTCCTACAAACATATAAGACAAATATTGGTAACTAATAACTCCATGGGACGACAGCCCTATTAGGTCCATAGCTTACCAGACGCTGTTGACTCCACATCCATATGTGTTAAACACAAAGGTGGATGGTCATTCAGCCAGTATAGAGGTGACATGTAGCCAGCATGTCGGATCCCTCAGCAGTTATAGTTAGTTTTCTCAACTTCGAGGCACCTCCTTATTATAGTTACCCAAATTTCTCAAGATGCGATGGGCACGATCCCATATTGGCCGAAATTCCATGAGAAAATGTCTTTCCCATGGGGACTTGAACCAGCACAAGTCCCGTAGCTCTGCACCAACGGATTATATCTTAAATCCCTCGGCTACGGCGAGAGACGGTAATAATAAAATTTAATAAATGTTATACAATGATACATTTATGGCGATTCTATTAAGATAATTTAATGTGGCTAAATTAAATAAATGACAATATGGACGAAGGGCGAATTTTAATAACACACTTTCCCGTACACACACACACACACACACACACACACACACACACACACACACACACACACACACATATTTCCATTATTGATAATGACAAGGAACTGAGGTCATCGACACTAAGAAAATACGAGGTACAATGTCGACTATCTTCCTTGAATGAACTGACCGCACCTCTAAAATGTCATGGCATATGCACATGTGAACAGGTGTCATTTCATACATAATCCCTCTATACATGTAATTTAACAAATAACTTAACAAATTATGTTTTTGAACTCGGCTTGCATATATGATCGGCTCATTTGCACTCTGCTACTAACAAAGTTCATCAGACTAGAGGAATTACCCATACTTCGAGTACTAAAATTTGTTACCGTGCCAAATCAAGGCGTGACCAATGCGACCTTCACAACGCAAACGTACATATTATTCGCTGTTTTTCAATTTCAGTCATTTTCATGATTCATTTTAACTATTAAGAGCGTACACATATTCAATCATTTTACATTAATATTGTATTTGCTATAATTAATTTTTATTACAATCGTACACATATGTGTGACAAAATATATGCTATATTTTTGCCTGAAATTGTGCAATAATAAATAAAAGATGAAAAGTTGAAATATTGACATTAAATTAAAATAAATTTCTTTCCATTCCTAACCACCTGAGCCACTCAGGAATCCTAACACAAACATTTATTTTTCTTACATATGTAGTATTCTCAATTTACACCAATTTACACAGCAGTAACGCTTGTATATTTATATGGTATAATTATATTTTTTACATTTGGCAATGAAGGCAAATATGACATGAAAAGAAAAATAAATGCATGAGTCGGGATTAAAACCCGAGTCTCTAATATACATATATAATGTCCACCGCTGTGGTATCGAGGTAGCGTGCTGCCTTGTCACGCAGCGGGCCCGGGTTCGATCCCCGGTCGGGGCAGTTTTTCTGGGTGAGGTTTTTATCGGGGTTTTTCCTCACCTGCAAGACAAATGTCAGAAAACTTAAGGCCCAAACGGTCCCCGAAATCATATGGCCATCATCAGCATATCCTTATAATTATCACCATCATCATCCTTCACCGGTGTGGAAAGCAACGGGAAGCTACCACACCTACAATTCCCTAGTAAAGCTACAAGCATAGCATGAAAATGCTATGATTGCAGTGAAGAACCTGCCTTCGGGCAGAATTACTATGGATGGATATATATAAATATATATATATATATATATATATTAGCTAATACCCGGCGTGCGCTGCTACGCCTAAATAAACGAAAATTAATGTGCTTTTATGTTTAGTCGAATAAGTAGAGGGAAAAATAATTAAAAATTTATAAATTTTTTTGATAACCCCAAAATTATATCGTAATTATTTTTTGATACCCCCTGCTGTTTACCCTGCGTTGTCCGGGAATCTACTCATCCCGATCTTCTTGGCATAAATGAACTGAAAGACAAAAATTAATGTACTTCTTATGATTAGCTGAATAAGTAAAACGAACAATACTTATAAATGTATATCGTAATTACTTTAAGATTCCCAGTGCTGATTACCCGGTGTTGCTAAAACACAAACACAAAATTCGTTATTGTGAGTTATCCATATAAGAATACCCACCATGTGCTGCTATGCTTGCACAGGGTTCTACGTACTTATCTCGATCTTCTTGGCATCAATGAAAGACAAAAATGGTTATTGTGAGTTATGCGTAGGAGTTAAACATAAGCTGTCACGGACTTTTCTGTAGAGCTTTTTGAGATATTCAATTCTGTGTACATTAATGTTGTGTATTTTTATGGTTTAGGCAGCGTAAACCATATAAGCATCCAAAGAGCTACTTTTTTTCACGTTTTCCACTACGAAGGTCGATTTTTAAGGGTGTAGGAGTTGAGTATCACAACTCTCTTGTAGCCTATGTTCATCCCGGCAATCTCCTGAACATTTTGCAAAAAGCCCCATCACAATCAGATTAACGGTATGGCCGCGCATAAAGTACGAACAAACAAACATTCATTTTTATATATTACATATATATTTCAAACAAAATCATTTATTTATAGAATTCAATAGCTGTAAACAATTTTAAGTTGACCTCCACACTAATATTTTAATTTACTCTATGAGGCGATAATTCCATAATTAAAGGGAAAATAATATTTTTGAATTCAACATACCTGGAATTCATTTCCTACAAGGATGATCAACTCTCATGTAATTTGTCTTGGGGGAAACTAGTATGGTGTATAATTAGTGTATTATGTCAAGAACGAAATATTTCACGTATTGATTACTGAAAACATACCATTGGTTGTTTTGAAAATATTTAATTTATTGGAATTAATTTGGAAATCAAACTAAGTCCCAGCTGTGCTCTAGTGGTAATGCCTTTGTTTCAGACTCGAAGAGCCCGGGTTGAATCCACGTCGGGACAATTTTCTTGGATAAGTAGTTTTTTTATGGGATTTTCCCTACCTGTAAGAAAAATGTCAAGCCTTTAAGGCCCAGATAGAACTCGAGCACCATCTGGTCATCGTAATCAATCACATCATATTCGCCTTGTTTAGTATGAATGTGTGGGTGACGGTATGTCTTGTCTTCAATGTTCGTATTGTCTCGGAGATGGGCCTGCCATTGAGGTGATCACTCACCACGTGGGACCCTTCATGTCTTTTGTGTGGTCAAAAATATTCGTATGTTTTCCAGAGTTTAAAAATCTCTCGGAACAGGTCATGTCAGTCTAAGCGGCACATAAGGTAAGAACAAAAGAGAAAGAGAAAGAAAAACAAACTGTACACCCGATAAAATATACCTTTGTGTGACGATTGTATAATCAAGTTATCCGTACAATATTGAAGTGAAAATTAACATAAACATGTCATAACCAACTGTATATGTATTGGGAAAAAAAGAACGATGGCTGAGTGATAAGAACAAAGGATAGTAAAAAAAATCTTAATGACTGGTATTACATGAATGGAATAGTACTAGTATCTATTTTTACTCACAACAATAACATTACATTAATGAATCTGTTATAGAAAAGTAATTCCGGTGGTCTATTCCTTGTCCGTCATACAAAAACCAACATTTAATCTGTGTAGGACTACGTGCGATCCCTACAGCAGCAAATTTACACAACACAAATTATCATGCAAGTTGATAAAATATCAACACACGGTAGCACAAATTACTGGAATTTGCTCCCAAAATACATATGAGGTCACTTTCACCGAGGCATGAGATCACGACAGGTTGATGACCTCTAGCTCCACAAACTTACAAAATGTCCCAGTTATTCCGAGGTCACACTAGGAAATGAATTTTGTAAATAAAATCAGCTGATTGTCATACACTAAGTTCTCACTATACGCCTTACGTTATAGAAGTCGCAACAGGCCTTGAGAATTATATACACTGCACAACTATAAGGTTGCCTGTAATTAGCTGTTAGGTTTTTCATTCAATTTAATATTTTAAGCTTTCATATATAAATTCATTTTAATTAAAATCTCTTGATCGACTAAGGGCTATTTCGTGGATTTCATAAGTTGTCAAAGCAAATTTTAAGTTGGTATTCCATTAAACACAAACCATCCATAATAAAATCAGTAATTTCTACAGACGACAAATTGCTGTACACAAAATACTTATACGGTCTATAGATAAACCAGGTATTGTAGATGCAATATGGTATCAGCTGTTAAAACATCAAACTATATAAACAACTTGACTACAGGTGAGACGGTCAGCCGCGGTAGTCTAGTGTTTCTTGCCTCTAGTCCCGGTTCAAACCAGGTGGGATTCGATAGATTTTTAGGATGGAAAAATCCAAAGGACAAGTCCTCCGGAAGGGACTTTAAGTAGTAGGTCCCGAGCCTGAAGATTTTCAGGCTCGTAAAAGAACCTGGAGCCTGAATAAAAAGGCATCTGTGCAAAATTTAACAGCCCTTCATGCTTACTAGATGTCTCATTGAGGCGATAACATGTTACTTGTTTACATTCGTAGGCAAATAAGCGTAACCATTTCTTAAATTATTTCCTTTCCAAGCGCTCACTTTTCCCTAGCTGAACCAACTCAAACCGTCGCACATATGGAAATATGCATGCTCTAGCTGGACAAAATTAATGACATCTCTCCTATTAAATATATATTCACGAAACTTCACACAATTGTTAACCATTGCATTTTATACACTATAGAAACTCATATTACTTTTGTTTGAAAAAAAAAAACATCCCTTATAAGAGAGTGAAGTTTTATAAAATATACAATTTCTCTCCTATTAGACATATTTTCAAGAAACTTCACAATTTTATTAACCATTGCATTTTCTGCATGTGTATAAAACTATCATTACTTTTGTTCGAAAAAACCACCCCCTTACAGGAGGGTGAAATTTTATCAAATTTACAACTGCTCTCGTATTAGACATAATTTCACGAAACTTCACACTTTTGCATAACCAATGCATTTTCTGCCATGTATAGAAACTCTCATTACTTTTGTTTGGTTAAGAAACCACTCCTTACAGGAGGGTGAAGTTTTACAAAAGACACAATTGCTCTCCTGTTAGACATAATTTCACGTAATTTCACACATTTGTTAACCATTGTATTTTCTGCGTATAGAAACTCTCAGTACTTTTGTTCGAATAAATATTTTATAAAATTTACAATTGCTCTCCTATTAGACATATTTTCACGAAAATTCAACGTTTGGTAACCACTGCATTTTCTGCATGTATAGAAACTCTCATTACTTTTGTTGGATAAAAAATCGCCCCTTACAGGAGAGTGAAATTTTATAAAATTTATATTTACTCTCCTATTGGACATTTCACGAAACTAGAACTTTTACCCATTTATATAAATAATGGTCCACCGCTGTGGTCTCGAGGTAGCGTGCTGCCTTGTCACGCAGCGGGCCCGGGTTCAATCCCCGGTCGGGGAAGTTTTTCTGGGTGAGGTTTTTATCGGGGTTTTTCCTCACCTGTAAGACAAATGTCAGGAAAACTTTAAGGCCCAAACGGTCCCCGAAATCATACGGCCATCATCCTTATCATTATCATCCTTACCATTATCATTATCATCATCATCCTTCACCGGTGTGGAAAGCAACCACACCTACACAATTCCCTAGTAAAGCTGTAAGCATAGCATGAAAATGCTATGATTGCAGTGAAGGGCCTGCCTTCGGGCAGATTACTATGGACGGATATAAATAATATTTATGTCACTTACGTCACCTGGAATACTTTCTAATACATCATCTTGTACAAGCACTAATAGCGGCACTGTAGGATCTAAAATATATTTTAGAGGAACCTCAGCTCTGCTCTCTGTTATTAGGATAACACTGTTGTTTTACTTGTGAAATTATATGGTGGGTATATGTTGACATCTCATGTCTTTGCTGCTGCCTGAATATGAGTACAATCATATTTTCCTAATCCTAAATCAACAATAAGTGCCATAGCTTCTTCTGAAGTGTAGGGATTCAAAGTCTGGATAGAGCACGGCTCCACTGCCCTCTTCATTTTTTTTAATCTTCTTGGTGATATATTTGTGGAGAGCTTCACTATTTCAGCAATGTCCTTTTTCCACTCTTTCTTAGACTCTTCCGAGTAGCGTAAGTAATTTTATCTGGATATATGTACGTCAGTGGTGGAGATACAGTCCTTGTTTTCGTTCTCACCGTACTTTCATTAAAGTTTTCTTGGTCTTCCTGGTTTTTCCTTAATGCTGTCAATTAATATATGTAGGTTTATATCTGTGTGTAACTACTGATAGTTTTTCTTTGTAAATTTTTAATTTATTTGCTTACTTGCCTTCTACTTGGAAATTAGGATCGATGTAAACGCACTCACACTTTACGTTTCAAACATTTTTCTATCTCAAAACGGCACTTATTTACTCTAAATTTCTCTAAAATATAATAGAAATCTCTTGAGAACACTTGGTAGTGGATCATTAAAAAATGTGTTGTCTTTAAGTAGTAAAAATTATTCATATTTTGTGATTTTTTACACTGTCCTCCGAATTACTAGTATGAGTGCAAACACGACCACCTGCAAAGAAATGGCTCTATTTAAGAAAGTGATTAGTAATGATATCTAATTTTTGTATAACAATCTAAATGAGTGTAGAAAACATCTCAACATAGAAAGAAAATATGGACCAGGATATACTTTTTTGTAACCGTTGTCAAATCTTATTCTTTGTTTGTAATTTTATATAATTGCAGTACTTTATAAAATGGTTCATAAATTATTAAACAATTAATACTATTAAAAATAATTGGTATGTTATGAAAGAGCATAATCTCTACTACAGAATCCATGCGAAAACGTCACTCACACGACGAAGTAACACGAATACTGCGAGGAAATAACCAGGGGTAAATTTTATCTTTCAAAGACTCTGCGCACATGGCATTCTGAGCGATAACTTTCGATGGCTGTAGCGAGGATACCATTGGCAGCATAATCAAAACAAGTATACAGTTTAAAACTTTGATTCATATAGTATATGTTTCACTACCTTTTTCACATTTCGTAGTAGTTCAAAAAATAATTTTGTCCAGCTAGATCGTGCATTTTTCCGTATGTGCGTCGTAAGCACGTGGCAAACACATTGTTGACAGATTTGCCGTCTTTCCCAGTGTACAAATAAATACTTATAAAAACTGAGTAAATACACTTAAAAGAGAAACATTATAGTGGCTGGCCCTAATGAGGGTCTCCTGGCATGTCGCCCATGTTCAATGATCTCTCCATTAGGGTTGGCTTGGGGAAATAAATTTATGACAGCTTGGAAAAAAAAAAAAAAAAAATCTTAAGACTTGTCCCAATATATATAAACGAAGTGAGAACATATATCCGCTGAAGAAATCAAGAGCATTGCACATAAGCTGCTTGACGTCATCACTGCTGTCAGATGCTGTTCAGTATCGTACAGGGAAGTGGTGCTATTTTCTCTTAGCTTAAGTGCCAACGTCTTAAACCTCAAGTAAAGGTACATACATAGTGTTCTGCCTAAGAGCAGGTCTTTCACTGCAAACTCAGCATTCTCCACTCTTTCCTTAACTCAGTTTTCCTTTTTGTATTCGCATACAAACCATTTATTTTAATATTGTCTATCATCAGATGTCTTTTTCTGACTCTAACTTTCTTTCTATTAACCATTCCTTCTAGGGCATTCGTCAGCAGGCAGTTTCTTCTTAGCCAGTGGCCAATCCAATTTATTTTTCTCTTCCTTATGAGTTCCACCATTGTTCTTCCTTCACTCACTCTGCCTATTTTTTATTTTGTCTGTCCATTTTATACGTACCATCCTTCTCCATATCCACATCTCAAAAGCTTCCAGTCGTTTTCCTCATTCCGCAGCAATGTCCAAGTCTGCACCATACAATGCTACACAAAGCATTTCACTAGACTCTTCCTGCTAAAAGCTTCTTTTGCCATTGCTATCCTCTGCTTTCCTTCTTGCCCGCAGTTCATGTTACGACTGATAGTACCCAAGTAAATTAAATAATTTATTGGAATAATTTAATAGAGATCTCAATTCCTATTGAATGGCAATCAGAGTTAATAAGATGAAAAACAAAAATTGTTGAAACACCACCTCAACACTATATAAAAAAACTCGGTGTATTATTAGATAATATGAAGAAGGAATTCACGAACGACCACTTCATTCGGACTTCTTTGAAGATATGTGTGAAATAATTATATCTACCAATATACCATTTCACAACGTAAACGTGGAGAATTTAGAAAATTCATTAAAATATATGAAATATATTAAGCGGAAATTTTCTATAAATGTCTAAAATCTAAATGTTACAATATTATCTCGCAAATATGTTATCCGTTGGAAAGTTCGTTGCAAATCTAATTTGGGAAAATTAGCGAAAAAAGTTATCCATAAAAGCATTGTCGATTTATTGAATAGTACTTATACACCCTTATCCCTTTGTTTGTATTTTCAGGTACTTAAGTTCGTCATTTATATTAGGTAGGCTACACTGTCAGCAGTAGAATATTTGTCCTCGCTCTACATAAAACACATGACTTAAATATTCAACTAATAAATTATGTTAATCCAGACAGCGAGTAGAACAGGCTCAATTATGATAAAAACAAACTATTCAGCTAACAACTATAACAATGTGCTTATGAACTTCAACTTCAATAGAGTTTATAATCAGATTATTTACATAAATTAACAAAATTGCCTACACCTGTTGCGGGATATACAATAAGAGTACACAAATTATTAATGAATGAGGATCAGATTTTTAACATTTTCTTCTCACTAGTTACCGTAATAAGAGTTCAATGTTTACTAACATTACGTGACAAACTCACTTTAGAATAATTTAAATTACAGCTGATATAAGATAACATATTTGTAAATACAAGTGTGTGAATGAGATGGAACAATTTAAAAGACTGCACTGAAACATTTTTAACGAATTTCTATATGTTAAAAAATAAATAAAATACTTTAATTTTGATTTTTTATTCTATTAGTTATGTAATTTTAATTTTTAGAATATTGAGTTCTAAATTTAATATGTAATAATATGCTAAGTAGGGTACAAGTACAGTTTATAGTCTCGATAACTTGTTCATAGTTACAAACTGTAACAAAAATAATAATTAAAGAAAATACATTTTTTTTATTCAATACCCCAGATTGTCATTTCGACATTTCTCTCCTGACATTGGCGTAATTGTAACCCACTTCTGAAGTTGGAACGCCTAAAAGGCGGAGTTATGCTGCTCCGATGATATGATGGTGATGAGAGTCCTTAATCATAAACTTAACCTAAGAGTCCTTAATCATAAACTTAACCTAAGAGTCCTTAATCATAAACTTAACCTAAATTCCTGACCATGGGCAACCACAGGAAAAATTCTTAAGATTTGACCGGGAATCGAACCCGGGACCTCATGAACAGTAGTCAGAAATGCCGACCACTGGCCCATGAGGCTGATCTTAAAGAAAATACTTGACTAAAAAAACCTTATATGTGTATACAATTTGGGTCACATATGTACAGGAGACCTTTAATTGTTTTAAGATAATGATGATGATGATAATAATAATGATAACTGAAACACCATCTAGTTTCACAATACTTGGAAAATAAAATCGTGTTCATAATAATGAATCCGTCCCCATGTAGGAATTTGTTTTCTTGGAATTTCGGTCAGTATGGGGCCCACCAGCATGGTGAGGAATTTAGGTAGTTACAATAAGTAGCGGCTCCAGATTAAGAAAATCGACTATAACGGCTCGGAAACCCGAAATGCTGACAGCACGTCACTACTATACTGGCTGCATGATCTTCACCTCTATGATTATTAACACATGTGGGTGTGAGGCCATCACTCGTTTGGTAGGCCTATCGCGGCATGGGATTAGATATCCACACATCTAGAATGTAAAAGTATCTGAAAACATTGCTTGGAAACATTGTAGTGAACTTCCTCAATTTATAAATGAAATCATATTCAACTTTCTTCGCATTGGAAGGAAAGAACTCCTGGATATTCATAATACACTATTTTTATTTTCCTTTTGATATCATAATGCCACGTACGTCAAAGACAAATTATTAAGATACTAAACATAAAGTTGGTACCTGGTAAGTCAGTCGTACTCAACTAAATTTTATATTTAATTTCTTATTACATAACCTCAACGATGCTTTAATATGAATTTTAAAAGTGTTGACAAATTATTAACTAAATATTATGGAGGGCGGCCCAAAACTGACAAAATTAACACTACCGAATTGGGTAGCATTGCTGAAAAACTTTCAGCATGTAAATACTACATGAAATAAATGTCAAATATAAACTAATGTCAATATAAATAAATTCAAAGCTAATGTGAGAGGAAAGTTTTTCTCAGAAGTGTTTGCACCTCGATTTGACGTTATCGTCATCTGGAATTCCTAAGTCATGTCGTCATTCCGACATTCCATTCATCCAGTCCTTCTCTTATTCAATGACAGCAGCTTACTGGTGCTGCTCTCTACAACAAACATTCAAATGAACTAGTCCTATAATAGGAAACATCACCAGCCTGAGACGAAGAATGTTAATTCAATTAGTGCAGATAACTATATTAAAATCGTTATGGAATTTCTCATATTTTATTATCTTTCAAATGTTATCTTTTTCAAAAATGTTATTCGACCTTTTCTATCTTTTACACGGTTAAGGTAATACGCAACAAGTTGAAAGGTCGAGAGTTCGGGTCCTGATGGGGTCAGGGTTTTTAAACTAGTGCACTATTGCCCTGGGGTCGACTCAAACTAACGGAAATGAGTACCTGACGCTTGTTCTGGGGGCAACGGCAGCCGTCACTCAGGGCCGACATTAAGTGCCGATTGTCTAGAAAAAACCTTAACCTCCTACTACCCCAAATGGTCTCCTAAGACCTGTAGTGGGTTCACTTCATAGAGAAACTTGGTTCACTTTATCTTTTACACACACAAGTAGAGACACTACACAGAATGGCAGAACAAGGAATGCGAACTATTATCTCAGACTATTTAACTCATGCCCCAAATGGCAGTCAATGACCAATCACATTTCAATGAATTTTTATTTACAACCAATCACATTCAATGAATTCTGATTTACAACCAATCACATTCGTTTTTCACCTCGATTTTATCACTTTCATTTTATCAAGTGGCTCCCAGATTGTATATATAGTGCACGAATACAACCAGATTCTGCTTGCGAGATATAATAGAAAAGCATGCGTAGAAATTGATTATACCATTAAAAAAAAAAAGAAACCAGTTTGCACTTTCTAAAAGAATTATTTCGCAGGAATTAACATTGCAGAAAATGTAATTGATATATTTACACCATAGGACATCAGATATTAATTAATAACCTGTAATGATGTGTTTTTATTTTTTCTCCGTTAGGGTGCATTCTTACAATATTGCGATTCTATTTGGCAATAAATATGATCTGGTTGCAGTGACGAACAATGAAAAATAACGTTTCTCATTTGTTTTCAAACATCGCCGTTTACATTAAATATATAAAATATTTTAAATAATTATATTTAAATACTGATCTGTGAGTAAACAGCTTAATTTTATTCGTTAAATAGTCCTAACAAATGCCACTCTTGATTTCCAAATTCTCTACATCAGTTCACTCCTTACTTCGTGAGTCGTGAATTTATCGATAATTTGGAAATCACCCGTGGCATTACTTATGATAAAAAATAGCACACTGAAGACCGGGAATCTATCTGGGGATCACTTGGTCCGACATCATTATATACCGTATAGATATGTTACGGACAATGAAGTAAATACGAGAAATGTCATATAAGGACCCATTTTATCCACCCTAATTGCCCAAGTTAGTGTTAGATGTCCAAGTTAGTATTAACGTTACCCATCCAAAGTGAACAATATCGTTAATCAGCGCCCCTTTACATTTCCCGCATTTTACTTCATTGTCCGTAACATATACACTTTTACAGTATATTCAATCAGCATATTGTTTAGATTAGATTATTATATATTTAGCCTGGTGGAGTTAAGGCCATGTGGCCTTCTGTTCCACTCACCAGGACAAACATATATTACATCAGAATATAATAATCTCAATTAACTCTAATATTAAATACTAAGTAAAAATTTGATCAAAAAGATAATATCTATTATATTACGATCTATAAAGCAACCAGTTAATGTTAGTTAAAATTATGACTAAAACTAATAATAAAATGAATACAAGCATGACATATTAAATTGTCCCTGTCTAATGTATATAAAAAACAAAGGAAAATAATGAGATATAAAAAACTAATTTTACGATTATACAATATTTAAAACAAAACAAACAAAAAATTGTTAATCTTAATACTATTTTCATAAATAATTAAATTTATTAATCGTTAAAAAGAATACTATCAGTGAAGTGTGTAAGTTAGTTTGTTATTAAATAATTCTTTAGTTTGTTTTTGAAGGATGTTATAGTTTAACAGTCTCTGAAGTAGGGCGGAAGGGAATTCCATGTTTTGGTAAGTGAGACCGTAAAAGATAATGAATAATATACAGTGTGACTCTATTCCTAAATGTAATTTGTTTTAATTATTACATTTTTCTATAGTTTCAAGTTTTACGGTTTAAATTACAGGATACAGACTTTTAAAATAGGTATATATTGTATATGAGGCCATTCAATTTTTTTTCATTAATTCTAAAACTGCATAATGCTGATAAACTTCAGTTCTGCTCCTTTAAGGACTTAAATATCTTGAAACTTGAAAATGTATGCGTATATTTAATCACCAATATAATATTATATTCAAGTTGTTTCCTGAAATGAATACTTATATACCGGTATCTATTACTTAAAATTAATAGTTGTTAACAACACGATACCAACTTAACGTGCAAGTTAATTAAAAATGATTTTTTCGTTTCATCTAAATATTGCAATATTTGAATTCAGTTTCACCCATTATTTAGGTTAAAAATAAACACTTGCTACTTCAAAATGTACAAATTAAGAATGCCCTCAATGCTTTCCACATTACTTAAGAATTTGCAATGTTGCAGTTTCCTTTTACAGAATATGAGATGCGGGACAGTGTAGTTTCCACTTGGAGTACAATGTAGTCTGACTGCATCCTGACAACCTTCAGGAGTTGCATTTCTCACCACGTAACAAAATAACTCTAGTCAATGACATTACGGTTCTTTATTACATACGTCTGGCTCCCAGTCTCATTTTTATTCTAAACCAGTTTAACTTCACACAATAAAAGCGGATACCAATAAATAGGCTAATCCTCTCCTTCAGAAATTGTCATTGAAAAGAAATATTGGGATATTTCCTTAGTTCGGAAAATGATATTCAATATTAATATACAGTAAAACCTGACTATGAAGGAACATGATGGTTCCTTAAATATATTCTGTCTTGGCAGTTTTCTTTCTTATAAAGGATTCCGAAATTACAATCTTAAATTTTCTCACGCAGCGTTAGGGTTTTACATGCACGCTTTAAAGACATAACGTATTGAACTGAAATACAGACAAAATAGTGTATGTAACACAGCACAGTTTGCACGGCAAAACAAAAACAACTCTATTACACAAAAGCGAGAAGGAACTCAACTACAGGAGGACTGAAGAGTTTCCCAACTCCCTCGCAGGTTACGTAAGCAGGCAAGGAAAAACGAGGGATTCCCCGCTGTCACACATAACAAGGGCAACACAAGAAGGTGAAACGATACAATGCAGTAGCGCCATATGCTGAATTTTCACGTGTGGTCATTACTATTACAATTAGAACCTGCTTAAGGATAATTTTTCGTCTTACTGAGGTAAAAATTAACTACTGGTACTTTAAAAACCATTCCGTTTCCGCGTTATGAAGGTTTCCGGATTATACAGGCCGATTTTACATATAAAATCGTACCGTCCTGGAGATTTCTTTCCGTCTCTACAGGTTTCACTGTATTTGTAAACAAGCAATTTTTTTTTTAGGTCAGAGATCATTAAGGTAAGAAGATATATATTAAGTATATTATTAATAATGAAATTTATCATAGCAATGTATGTTATTGTTTCGAAAATACAGAACATATACAAAAGCCAAGCGTTTGGATGTTCTAGCATATTTAGAGTAGATTTATAAAATCAATACACTACTTCGTTTAAATCTATTCACTCATATTTGGAGATGGTATTTGTACAAGAATCTGGCGTAAGATAAAAATACCTGGGATAATGATTGGAATAGAGTATGAAGAACAGACAGATAACTGAATAAAATTATCATATATAAGCTACGGTTAGAGTGATTAATCGGAGAATAAGAAAAATCGCTACTGATTATTTACCGTCTAATTATCACATTCAAATTAGGTAGATATAATATATGACTAAATATTATTCCTAATGAATATATTAATTACTTTGGCTGTAACATATACATGCATTCTGTTCTTGGTTTTAAATGCAAGACAAATATATGAATTCCAGGTAGGATTAATAATTATCAAGATATGATCGGATTTTACAGAAAAATTATATTATTTTCATAACTGCAATTTCATAAAAAAGTACATTTACATACAAGAGTGTCTGACGTTAAATTTATATGTCGACTTGCAGGATCTACCAAATGGGAACTGAAGAGTACTTCCGAGTACATCTTAATTTGTCCATTTTGGTCTATGTGGCCAAATGTTAAGATAATAAACATTTAATTTTTAATAGTAGATTAAAGAGTAGGGTGTGTAGGCAGTTTTCGGATACTTTTAAAATCCACATTGGGTTGAAGTAAGAAGATGCACCATCTCCTCTACTATTTAATTTTGTACTAGAGCATGCCATCAAATCTTTAGAGGAAGAAGAAGGCCTACAACTCAATGGTATTAATATAAGTTGTTAATTTATGCTGATGATGATATAGTAGGCCTACTATTGGGCGATAGCGAAGAGACACTAAAGGCCAACATGCACACAATATTAAGTAAAAAAAAGTAAAGAGATCCCACTACAGGGCTCAGGAGACCCTTGGGGTAGTAGGAGAGGTTAAGCTCCCACTTTTCTGGATAATCGGCAATTGATGTCAGTCGGGTTGTCTACCCTGCGTGACGGCCGCCTTTACCCCCAGAACAAGCGCATGGTACTCATTTCCGTTAGAGACTGAATCGATCCCAGGGCTATAGTGCCGCCAGAGGGTTTGGGTCAGTTTAAAAATCGTGACCCACCAAGACTCGAACCCTCAACTTCCGGCTTGTAGTGTAGTGCCTTAACCACTATGCTACGGCGACACAATATTGAGTAACACTAAGCAACTGGGACTGCAAGTAAATATCAATAAAACTGAATATATGGTCACACATAGAAACGCATTATATAATGGAAATGGACAGCTAATGACAGATGAGGAAAATTTTTAAGAAGTGGCTGAATTCAAATAGCTAGGAACAATAATCACAAATAGGAATGAGATATATAAATTAATTAAACATAGGCTCAATTCTGGAAATGCATGCTATTATGCATTACAGAAACTCATGACGCCCCAACTCCTTTCAAAAAACGTTAAACTGAAAATATATAAAACTATTATTCTACCAGTTATATTATATGGATGCGAAACATGGATCTTACTTTAAGGGAGGGAAAGGGATTACGAGTATTTGAGAATAAAGTTCTTAGGAATTTTTTTGGACCAAAGAGATGGACAGACAGGTGAATGGAGAAGATTACAAAACAGTTAACTACATGGTCTTTATAAGAATCCAGATATAATAAGTATACTTAAGTCTCGTAGACTGCGATGGTTAGGACATGTGGCACGAATGGGGAATGAAATACGTGCATGGAAGCTTCTTGTAGGAAAACCAGAGGGAAAGTGACCAGTTGGTAGACCAAGAATGAGGTGGGAGAATAACATTAAGTATGATTTGAGGGAAGTAGATTATACAGGGAATGATTGGAAAACATTAGCTCAGGATAGGGATGTATGGAGAGCTTATATCCGCGCGGCTATGAACCTACGGGTTCGATAGTGCCAGTGTTAGTTAGATTGTGCACCATATGCATGAATTAAATTCTAAACTACTCTACAGACCATAATATGTTCGGAAGGCATGTTGTATTGAAAGCGATAGGATGTTATAAGCCTGGCAGTTCCCGACAGGAGTAGGCTACCTGCCGGCAACTGATTTCAACTTCTTCCATCTCTTCATCATCATCCCTCAAACAAAACATTTACATTACGCACAGTCACACTCACTCACTGGCACTATCGAACCCGTAGGTTCATAGCCGCGCGGACATAAGCTCTCCATACATCCCTACCCTGAGATAATCCTTTCCAATCATTCCCTGTATAATCTACTTCCCTCAAATCATAGTAAATGTTATCTCCCACCTCATTCTTGGTCTACCAACTGGGCGTTTTCCCTCTGGCTTTCCTACAAGAAGCTTCCATGCAAGTCTTTCATTCCCCATACGTGCAACATGTCCTGCCCATCGCAGTCTACGAGACTTAACTGTTCTTATTATATCTGGCTTCCTATAAAGGCCATGTAGTTCATTGTTATGTAGTCTTCTCCATTCACCTGTCCATCTCTCCTTGGTCCAAAAAATTCCCTAAGTACCCTATTGTCAAATACTTGTAATCTCCTTTCCTCCCTTAAAGTAAGAGTCCATGTTTCGCACCCATATAATATAACTGGTAGAATAATAGTTTTATATATTTTCAGCTTAACGTTTTTTGAAAGGAGTTGGGACATCAATAGTCTCTGCAATGCATAATAGCACGCATTTCCAGAATTGAGCCAATGTTTAATTCCCTTGTGCATCTCATTCATATTTGTGATTATTGTTCCTAGGTATTTGAATTCAGCCACTTCCTCAAAATTTCCCTCATTTGTCATTAGCTGTCCATTTCCATTATTTAATGAATTTATACGTGTGACCATATATTTAGTTTTATTGATATTTACTTCGAGTCCTAAATTCATAGTGTTACTCAATAGTGTGTGCTTGTTATCCTTTAGTATCTCCTCGCTATCGGCCAACAATACTACATCATCAGCATAAACTAACAGCTTATTAATACGATTGAGTTGTAAGCCTTCCTCATTCTCTAAAGATTTAATGGCGCTCTAGTACAAAGTTAAATAGTAGAGGAAATAGTGCATCTCCTTGCTTCAACCCATTCTGGATTTCAAAAGTGTCCGAAAACTGTTTGCCTACACGCACCCTACTCTTTGTGCCATTTAGACACATTCGTATAAGTTTAACTAACTTTTAGGAATTCCGAACTCCAGCAGGATACTATATAACTTCTCCCTCTTAATTGAATCATATGCTTTTTTGAAGTATACATATAGTTGATGTACAGTACTATTATATTCCCATTTCTTTTCTAAAATCTGTCTTATACTAAAAATCTGATCTGTTGCACAGGCACAGTATAATTACATATCATCTACATAAAGTGGCCTTCGAAGTGTTGGGCAAATTAAGATAGACCATATTAATGCCATCTCTCCGCCTAATCCCGAATCTGTAAAGTGCAGTGGATGGTTTTGGAATACACTCAATTGACAATATGTTCCTAGGAGGTCAAATATCAGAAACGAATATCCACATGAGAAAAGATTTCTTGATCGCCCAAAGAAAAAAGGATTTGTAAACAATTATTTTTTAAATAATGTCGATTCTGAGAACTAGTGAGGATAATGATGTTGAGCTATGACACGCTTTCATTTTTATGGTAAAAGAATAACGCTCTCATCCTATATAGAATCAGCAATCTTAAGAATTTAGGTAATAATGTAAATTCTCAGACTGAGAATACAGTTAAACTGGTCGTTAGAAAGAATAATATGCTTTAGTTAATTTATTTTAAATGAAGAATGCGCATGTCATGTCTGTATTCTGACTTCGTGCTTGAAATATTTTCTTAACAAAATTCCAAAATACCAACATATGACTGCTCAAAATAGAAAACTATATCAGCACCGCTAATGCTAGGAACAGATTTAGATGGCAGTGTGTGATGAAAATAAATACTTACCAAGCACGCAGACGGTAGGGGTTGAACAAACTTTCCGAATGAAGAATCACGCGTCCAGCATCTGTAGATGTCCAGTTTCAAGGTCACTTGGCAACACAAGGCATCGGAGCGTAAAGCACGCCAATTATGGTGTTCATAAATACGTAGCATGCATCAACCCGTCTGCATCTTCAGTACGATGGCATTTCCTATCGTAGGCGATTATATGCTTCAAGGTCATATCAAAGTTGCCAATGTCTGCCAACTTAGTTTATCCCGTAACTCACAGGATTTAAGGACAGTTTCCTCTATCGCTTCTCATTTTTATTGAGAGCGTACATCTCTCACTGTAGAAGACGATACTAGTTGTTAATTTCAAACTATGAAATCAAGAGTTTTGGTTAACGTTATGCAAGAATATAAAAATTCTCACTTCAAAAGAGGAGGAAGAAATATATCGAAAACAAAGATGAAAGACAGCTTGGGAACAGATTATAATAATATGGTTACATTTTCTGATATAAAAATAGCATGTCAATTTGACATTTGTTTTGGGGATTATTTTCCTATTGACAGTATTCACTTACTTTCAGACCTACGAAACACACAATGATAATATTTCTAGTACTTAATAAATTTCGCTCATTGTCGTTCCTATTCTTCCAATTGAACGTTATAAATACCCCAAACATCTAAAGTAGTGTATTTATTAGTCACTTCATTGATTTCCATCTGGACGAATCCCGAACATCTTGTCATCTAGGAACCCCATTGTAATCATTTGATATTTACAAATATTAAATTTCAGTAGCCACGAATTAATTAAGGTTATGGAGAATAACATTAACTATGATTTGAGGGAAGTATATTATACAGGGAATGATTGGGAAATATTGGTTCAGGATAGGGATGTAAGGCCATGCGCGGGCATGAACCTACGGGTTCGATAGTGCCAGTGAGTTAGTTAATTATGCATCATGTAGTTCTCTATTATATCTTAATTTCCAATATAATTTTAGATGGAAGCAAACATTGTGTTTCCATTAAATAAAAAGTCAACTATGTTTCGCCTTTGCGCGAATTTCACTTCCGTAATTAAAGTAATGAGATTGTGAAAACCAGCTAAGATGGCTGGAAGACCGACATGTTGACCACATGTCACCCCTACATCTGTGATTAACACATGTAGATGTGAGGCCAGCAGCCTGCTGGTAGGTCAAAGGTCTTCTAGGCCTGTCGTGCCATGGAGTTAAATTAAAGTAGTGTTTTAATATTATAGCTTTATTTCAGTGTATTTGAATCCTACTATTGACAACAAACATCCTTGGCTTACATGAAAGAAATAAGGATATCAGTTTGGTTATTACGTATATTTTATTTTGAAAATTGTACGATGCTGTTTATTTAATGGGGTAAATTGTCTGCCGGATGATCCGAAGCTAGGCGGGTGTTTGATGGCGTGATTGGAATTACGACCTACGCTACGCTGACGGTTTTTTTAAACAAAGTGTCGTGAGAGAGAGAGTTGCAGTCAGCTGATACACAGCTGTTGCCTCCCTCTCCAACCCGATACTTTCCCAATGCCACAAATTGTAATCATCAGGGGAGCCCGATTCACTAAATTCTGTGTTTGGAAACCATACCGCGTCCAGTAGTACAATTTAAAATTAATTCAATTAATTTATTTTTATACAGACACATAGATTTGAACATATTAATACCCTCAAAACAAAATAAGTAATGGACTACGAAATATGATGATTAAGCGTTCAGGAAATTTTCGCATTATCAAAACCAAACAATTTTAATATAATAAAATTGAGTAAAACTGTTTTCTGCAGTACCGATTTTTTTTATTTGTGAAATTTGTTTGTTAAACACAACTTATAACGGAGGACACAAAATTGAAAAGCTGTTTACAGGAAAGCGCAAACTCGATCTAGAAATATTGTATCGAACTATATACCTTTCCGTCTTATCATTATGTAACTAAATATGACATCTTAAAAGACGGAAAGGCCCGGATATAGATAAACAGGTTTCTGAGGTTCCCCTCAACTCTTGAAGAGATAACGGAAGAAGGAACATAGATAACAAGAATCTTACATAAATCCAGATATTTGTAAATTTCAATACAAGAACGAAAAATGTATACCCAGTTGAAGCAGAGATATAAGAAATTAAGAAAAAACACAATACATAATCCACAACATACTATCTTCAGTATGTAATTAAAATAAAAAGTATACATGTAGTTTATATACAGGACCGTTAGGATGTCCCTACAGACGAATATTAAGCTCATTTTCTTTAATTGATTTGAATTTTTTTAAGTATATTGCATAGAATCATTTAATTTATTCTGCTTATGTACATTGTAATTATAAATTTTAATATTTTAATTATCGTTAATATTACTATGTTATCTATATTGTATATGTTATATATTACTTTTATTGCTCAATTTTGCATTTAATATTAGAATTGTAGTGATTGTTGTACTCTAATGTAACATATGTTTGTCCTGTGAGTGGAAGAAATGCTACATGACCTTAAATCCACCGGCTAAAAAATATATAATTTCAGTACAGTTGCAGTATATATTTTCTGGAATGTAAGTTAATGAATCACAGTGGTTTTATATCCGAAAATTATGAAATAGGTTTCATGTGACGATTCAGGTTCTCTGCAAATAGCTTTAATATAATCGATAATAGGGAATGGAATAAGAATATTGAAACCAGAATGTATGAGAGTAGAAAAACCAGAATGTAAGCGTTAAGCAGATAAGCCAAGAATAAAGTAGGAGAATAACATTAACCATTTGATGGAGGTAAAATATACAGGGAATGATTGAAAAAAAAAATGATATCAGGATAGGAATGAATGGGGAGCTTATATCAGCGCGACGTGAACTTCTGGGTTCGATATTGCCAGTTAGTGCTATCTTTACTCAAAATATTGTTTAAGTATTACAGGTATATATACTAAATGACCGAAATTTTATAGGCATTGAGATAATATTTGAAGATAATATTGTACAGAAGTCTTATTTACTTTACTAAATTATACATTTTCATGGCTAAAATTTGAGATTCACTAACCCGTTAAACATCACGCTATTTCATTCTTTCTGTTTATGGCATATTTAAATCTAAATCAATTAAAACAGTTTGGTAGAATAAAACAGGCCTACTTACTCCATCGCATTTATATTAAAATATATGATTCTACATTGTTATTTTGGTAACATTCTTAAATTGTTAAGTAACTGAAAGAAGACTTTACAAGGGGCGTAGCTTGCATTACGAAGCCTTTAATAAATTATAATTAATTCACATATCTCAGAGAAAACAATGGGTATTACACGTTACATAATAAAATAGGTTATTGACTCTAATTTGCCACTGTCATATGATTAGCAAATCTTATTATACAACTGTTTATTAAAGATCAAGTGTCATTTCCTTCGCTTAGTTTCCTGTTAAATTCACAATAAACAGAATATTTAACAGAGTGGATAAATCAAATCCCTAAGATTTGATGGCTTTATAATTTCCTCTACAGGAGCGTGGAATTATACAAGTCCAAGACACGCATAAATACATACTGCAGTTCATTAAAAAAAACTCGTATGAGAGTAAGACAGCTAATTTTATTCAATATGTATCACTATCTTCTATCGCATTAAGAGTCTATATATATTCTGTACATTAAGTTCAAGATGGGAGATTAACAGAAAGCAATCTGTAATAACTAAGGGGTGGATTTCTATGACCTAAAAAATGGAAAATATGCATGCATTTATGACCTAAAAAAAAGGTTTAAATATGACATAAAAAGAAAAATATGACCTTATAATTGAATGAATTTTTTACCCATACTATATTAATTGTTCATTCATATACATTTCCAATTGTATCATAAGAAAAAGGAAATCATTTTCTATTGTCCAGTGCAAACGTTTGCTATCTGTTAACAGAAACCTTCCAAACAAGTGTACTGTGAAACTGACGATTTTTATACAGATACAATGTTTCCAATCGCCTGATATGACCAAAGTATGACTTTATCATAGAAATAAGCAGAAGTATGACCAAAGATCGGAAAAAGTAAGAAATATGACTTTTAAGACCCAATAAAAACCACTCACTTAATCTTAATAATAAGGCATATATAAATGTTTTTACTTACTTGAAGCTTAGAATATAGGCTTTGGTAAAAATATGACATGTCATAGGAATCCGCTCCTTAGTAATAACAATGAGACTATAACATAAATATTTTTTGCATGATACTGCGTTTTGTCGTACTTACAGCAATGACGACCATGATTGAAAGTTCAATGTCCTACATTTCGGGATTGCCAACCTAAATAACTATACTGTAATAATACATTTTCACCCACGTGCGGGAAGTAAAACCACTGCCCTTTATGTATATTATGTACAATGTAGGTCCCGCGCCGTAGCCGAGCGGTTAAGGTAGGAAGCCTTGGCGCAGAGCTACGGGACTTGCGCTGGTTCGAGTCTCCATGGGGGAAGAAATTTTCTCATGGTATTTCGGGCAGTATGGGACCGGTGCCCACCCAGCATCGTGAGGCAATTGGGTAGCTACAATAAGTAGCGGCTCCAGGTTGAGGAACCAGCTATAACGGCTGGGGGACTCGACATGCTAACCACATGTCACCCCTACACTGGCTTGATCATCTACCTCTGTGATTGACACATGTGGATGTGAAGGGCCAGCAGCCGGCTGGTAAAAGGGCAACCGCTGAAAAGTGGAAAGACCCTCAATCGGAATGTACAATGTAGGCCTATATATATAAAAATATCCAAAAAGTTAGTGTTAATATACATTATACGATACAAATCACTGCATTTTAAATTAACTGAACTTTATTTGAAACAATATAAAAAATAAATACTGTACTTGCGGCAATTTTATTAGTAATTGTTCTCAAGGCCTCCTGTTGTTTCAACAAATAAACATTGCCAACACTGTTAACGTTAGTCAATTGTTTATAATGAACGCAAATATTTCCAACAAAGATGTTATTATTTTACTATTATTTATTATTTTGAAAACACCATCACGCAAAAAATAATGAACAACGCACGTTTGTGAAGTGTTTCACAGAATCTCGGAAAACATATTTTATCCTCGATTCTGTAAAAACCACTTCCCAACCTCGCATCGTAATACTCTATGGAAAGGGGAATAAAAATGCACATATAAATACTTTTACTGCTTTCTAAAATGTATTTCTATTTGTTTTGTTAATTTCTACAAGTTTATAATAGTATTCATTTGCCATACGTGAGCTGCGTTTTCAAGATTTTGTACGATACATTGTTTTTTATAGATGTTTTAATAAGAATGAATATGTGTTTCTGTCTATATAAAAGGTCGATAGTTAGAAAATCTAAGTCCGTTTTTTTCATCTTATTTAGATGCAAAATTCTTAACGCAGTGAGTTCATAAAAGTAATTCTATTGGAAAATTCCCAGGTTCCTTTAACAAATCTTAATAATGTTATCAATTTTCATAAGTCTGTTTAGTTGGAAATATGGTCATATCCATGATTTGAAGAATATTTAAGTTCGGCAAAATAAATACGAACTACCGTAAATCTGTATTCGCTTCTAACGTGTCCCCTTTTAATGCTCCATATACAGAGATGTCAAAATAAAAAAAAAAGTATTCAAGGACGACCAACATTACAAGATACAAGATATGAATGAATTACACTCCCCTGCAAATAAAAACCAACTCTGGCACAGTCTCTTTCTACAATAAGATGTAGTTATGACAAACAACTCAAGTCCAAGGACACTCTAAGTGAATGACTTGTATTTTTAAATACTCATGGACTTCGTTCAGATGATAGAAAATAATGGGTCATATGGGGACCTGATGTTCAGCGGTTATACCATACTGTTTGTTGCCATAGCAACTCAATATCATTCTCACACAGTCAGCCTTGATGACTGCTTCTCGGCCAATAGTCGCGAGTAAATTTTCAGATTTATTTCTTATCTTTATGAATCTTACTCTTTTCTCGAAAAAACAGTAAGCAGAATATAAAAACATGCCTGAATTAAAAAATAATCATAAAACAAACATGTATGTATGTATGTGTATATATATATATATATATATATATATATATATATATATATATGTTCCTGGGATAGCTCAGTAACAGTTTAAATAAATTAAATCAATTGCTTTACTGAATATATCAACTTACAAAAAGAGTATTTAATAGCTCACTGGCACTATCAAATAACAAATTTGGTTCATGGCTGCTGCGCGCACATAAGAAAAACAAGAAATGAGACCGTACAGGAACTGTCAAAGCAGAGTTTCATTTTAATTTTTCATACCGATAAAAATGATTACTGATTAAGTTATAATTAAAGTTAATTAGTATTACAACATGTATTCGATATTCCATTCTACATAATTATTGGCAAGAAAATGTATTTCATAAAAACTTATTCTACTAAAATAAACGGTGATATAAAATTTACCTTTGTATGATAGCCAAGTAAGATTATATATACACATACACACATGATCTTAATGGCGGGTAAATACATAGGGATGTCGTCTTCGTGTTTTTTTACATAAGTAATGCCACGAGTGATTTCCAAATTATCGATAAATTCACGATTCACGACTCACAAATCATTATTTAAATATAGTTATTTTAAAATATTTACATATTTAATGTAAACGGCGATGTTTGAAAATAAATGAGAAACGATTGGTACGCTTCATTTGCTTCTTTTGTTCATCACTGCAACCAGATCATATTATTTATTGCCAAAGGAAACACGTCAAACTGTACATTAATTCATTTCTGATGTCCTATGATGTAAATATCACAATTATATTTTTTTAGAATGTTATGACCTGAGAAAAAATTAATTTAAGAAAGTGCAAACAGTGGTTTCTTTTTTTGGTAGTATAATCAATTGCTACAAATGTTTTTATATTAACTCCCGCATGCGCTATGTGTTGACTTTCATGCACTATATATACAATCTGGTAGCCGTATTTCTTCGAGAGTCAGTCACTGCAAAATAATGCTATGACCTATTCAGAATGTTAAAAAGGAGGCGCTTTCTTTATTATGATAAACTTTAGTTGGTAAATTCTAGGCGGAACACGACTATGATTGGTTGTAAATAAAAAATCATTGAAATGTGATTGGTCATTGACTCCCATTTGGGGCATGAGTTAAATAGCCTTTTTAAAGTAATTTTTGGTAAGTATATGGATACATTTTGCTGTAATAACTGATTTATATGCCAAAAAATACTGGAGATCGTGATTTTTCAAATGTTAAATTAATGTAATTAGACATAAAATAATAACGTGAATGAAAAAACATATGATTTTTAACAAAAGAGAATTTCATTAAAACAATATTTCTACTACATTTCCATTACACAAAAAGACGACAAATATTTTGGGAAGAGCCGCAATTTCTATTTGCTAAGATTAAGAATTACAGTACGCCTTAAGCATATATGGTTGTTTAATTCCACGTACTTCCCGTCTTAAACAGCGATACATGGAGTAACAGTGAGTCAAAAACAGTAAATGCGATATTCTCAAGGTCGTGGAATGATTACCACTGGGCAGTTTCCAAGATACGAAGTCCCGCAAAGCAGGCTGATACCGTTAAACACGACATTCCGATCACCACACCTCTCGTGTGTCCATCCGGTCAATTTGTACAATCTCGTCAACCAAGGATTGGAAAAATCCCATATATCTTACAATTTTTGAAGTTATTTATTTGCCAAGTGTCCGTCTCTATCAATTCCAGACTGACATATTTTCTTCCTTAAGCGCAAATCAAAATCAAACGAAACAATAATATTATACCCAATTTTGGATATATTGCCCAGCGTTACTGGTACGGATATTGTAATTTTAATAAAAATTGTTGAGTATAAGGAGACAGGGAATGTAGAAGGGCCAATTTCTCATATTAATATTGATTCATACATTATATATATATATATATATATATATAATATGTTCACCGCTGTGGTCTCGAGTTAGCGTGCTGCCTTGTCACGCAGCGGGCCCGGGTTCGATCCCCGGTCGGGGCAGTTTTTCTGGGTGAGGTTTTTCCTCACCTGTAAGACAAATGTGAGGAAAACTTTAAAGCACCAACGGTCCCCGAAATCATATGGCCATCATCATCATCCTTATCATCACCATCATCATCATCATCCTTCACACCGGTGTGGAAAGCAACGGGAAGCTACCACACCTACAATTCCCTAGTAAAGCTGCAAGCATAGCATGAAAATGCTATGATTGCAGTGAAGGACCTGCCTTCGGGCAGAATTACTATGGATGCATGGATATATATATATATATATATATATGATATATATATCATAAATACAATTAAATATTGAATCATGCTGTTATCTAGAGGTAACGTCGTCACAGACGCAGCGGGCTAGGTTTCGATCCCCGGTCTGGATAATTTTCTTGAGTGAGGATTTTTCCTTTCCCGTTAACAAATGTCAGGAAACTTTAAGGCCCTAATAATCCCCGAACAATATCTGCCCATCCATATAGTTTTCGCCTTGTTTAGAATGAATGTAGGAGTAAATAGTGTGTCTTGTCTTCAGACAAATGTCAGGAAACATTAAGGCGCAAATAATCCCCGAACATCATTTGCCCCTCATAACCTTTTATATCAATCGCCTTGTTTAGAATCTATTTAGGAGTAAATAGTGTCTTGTACTCAATGTACGTGTTGTCTCAGATGTGGCCCTGGCATTCAGCTACTATTCATCAGGGGAGGGCCTATATTAATTGTGTTGTCAAAAAAGTATGTGTGGTGAAACGTTTAAAAATCCCCTCCCAATACGTCGTGTCACTGTAAGGTCCGAGTGGCGTAGGGCATGTAAGTGTACCTACAAAGGGAGAAGTTAAACTAAAATGAAGAAAGAAACAAATATAAAAGAGACTGTATATTTCATTGCGAAGCAAATTCAACTGTATATTAAACTTGTAGCACATTAAGGAAACACGGTTCATTGGATTTCAATAAAACTTACAACTTATTACGTTATCTTGCTTTGGAATAAGCTCCAGATTGAACGATTCTAAATCTAGTCACATTTTAGGATACATTTTTCTCCAAGCGCGACAGGCCTAGAAGGCCCTTGGCCTAACATCCACACGTGTTAATCACAGAGGTAGACGATCATCGAGGCAATGTAGGGGTTACATGTGGTCAGCATGTCGGTTCCCCCAGCCGTTATAGCTGATCTTCTCAACCTGGAGTTGCTACTTATTCCAACTTACCCAAATGCCTCACGATGCTAGGTGGGGCACCGGTCCCATACTGGCCGAAATTACATAAGAAAATTTCTTCCCCCAAGGGGACTCGAACCAGCGCAATACCGGGTAGCTCTGAGCCAAGGTTTCTTGCCTTAACCACTCAGCTACGGCTACAATTAGAATACAATTGAACACTTTTTTAGTAAAATTTAATTGATTTTTTAAACATAGGCCAAGATGAATTTTTTTAAAATAACATTACACTAGTATTTAACCTTTCAGACATCAGGATAGCGGGTTTCTTGAAAACAATAATAGTACGACAGATCCGATGAGTGAAGATGGAATGAAGTGGTAGTCCCTAGATAACAGAATACAGTAGAGAAATTCACAATTAGCGTGATGCAATCCGTAAATTTTAGTATTTTCTTAAGAGGACTTCACTACTAAATGATTGTTCCCATGACGTCTCAAGCATTGTAGTGTACTACAAAAATTATATGATAGCCCTAAAGCCAGTTATTCCCAAACTTTCGAAACTCGCGGTACCCTTTCCTACTGATCATATATACTGGATACACCCTCATGCCAGAAATTATCGTAATTCGCGACTATACACAAGACGCTCCAACTAAAAACACTCCATGGCGCGACAGGGCTAGAAGTCCTTGGCCTACCAGTTGGCTGCTGGCCTCACACCCATGTGTTCATCACAGAGGTAGACAATCATCCACCGGTGCAGGGGTGATATGTGGTCAGCATGTCCCCCAACCGTTATAGCTGGTTTTCTCAACACGGAGCCGCTACTTATTGTAGCCTCACGATGCTGGGTGAGCACACCGGGCGAAATTTCGTGAGAACATTTCTGTCCCATGGAGGCTCGAATCAGCGCCCGTAGCTTTGCGCCAATGCATCCTACCTTAATCACTCGTCTACGGTGCAGGGCGCTCTAACTAAAAGTTGGAGATAAATTAAAAAAATAGTAATTTTTAATAATGATTGCAGTCTTTTATTATTAAAGTTAGTACATAATTGTTGCATTCATCTCCACTTAATAGTGAGAATAGCCCTATCTTGAGTATATACCACGCGCCCTTGAAGAGGCGGTACATAGATTGGGAACTACTGCCGCAAATCAGATTCGGATCTTTACTATGCCATTAAGACTGCACTATACAGGCTGTCGCATTAACATTTTACTGATATATCACTTGACACACAGAATAATAACATATGCCTTTATGAAAAAGTCCTTTCCTCTCAAAACTGAGACTATATTTTGAAATAGTTTTTCGTCATTTTACGTACAATTCCACAAACACTCATATATAATGGAGAATTCGCAATGTCAAAATAGTTGTAATTATTTTACAGATTACTTAAAGTTTTATTATTGTTTTCACAATTTACTGCATTAAGAAAGGGAAGCAAGATGTAGAGAAGTGCGGAAGGAATGAGAAATGTATGATGAAAGTTGGCGAGATATAAATAGCCTATAAATGTACAGTGTGTAATTCATGGTTTCATGTGAAGGGTGTACATACAATACGATGTCTAAAATTTTCTACGGTAGTCTAGACGGTAAATCATAAATAAGGTGTAAAAAAAAACTTGCGCACGGTCCCTCACTAATAATTTACAAAATGAACTAAGGGGAAAAGGCGTATACGAGTGACCCAATTCTTATTCCAAAAAATCCTTTGTGCGCCGGCGTTATTCATTTTGTCGAGTTTCTTAGAAGAGGTCAGTCGATATGTTGTCTAGAATCGGAACATTTAAATGAACTAGATGTAGGGGCGTGGTAGGTCTTCATTATGACTTCTGTATGCCGAATTCAATCAGGGACTACTGGTCTCAGATTTACGATAAAGGAGAAGAAAAGCTGTTACTTCCTCAAAATGTATATATAATGTTTTATTTAAATTGATTCCGTATGTAATATAGTATACATCAATGCGTCATTTCTTCTTCTTCACTTCACGGGCTAGGCAAATTGTCTGTTCCGCCTCACAGTTGTTCTGTCCATCTTTTCACTGGCCTTCCTACATTCCTTGAACCTCTTGGCTTGTAGTTGAATGCTGCTCTTGGTAATCTTGATACATTCATTTTTGCACATGTGTAAACCATTTCTCTCTATATTCTCTGATTTTCTCACCCAATGGATATATATTTAACTCTGTTCTTATAGTCACTTTTTGTTTATTAACGTAATTAATTTAATAGAAACAAAGGAAATATTTTACAGCATGTTACGCGAAAAAAAAGTTCCAAGTTCCAATCATACATCATGCGCATGCGTCAACAAACGCGAAGCGGTTTACACTATGGAATCACGGGATGCAGTCAACATATACACGGTATAAGAAAGGGAACACAATTCAGAGAGATAAAAATATTGAAAAGAAAAACCTGACAGCGGAGACGCCCTGGCTCAAACATGGGCTACATCATTATAGATAATAATATGATGAATATCTGTTTGAAATAAATTTAATTGTATAGCAAATTTATATGATACTTTCTACATCTAATACTTCTCTTAACATACAATATCCAATATACTATTTCAATAGCCCATTTTTCTTTGCTCAAAAAATAAAAATTATATTTCCGGAAATAATGCATTGAAAACAAGGAAAGATAAAAATGAGTTCTTTCTCTAGAACATATTCCCGATAATCAATAATACATAGTCTCTCGGGATGAAAAAAAAAAATCTAAAGTGGCGTGTAGCGAGATCTCAACTAGGCAACGCCGCTGGGCGAAGAGGCCAAGGTATTTAAAGTGCTTGAACAATCACGACTCATCTGCATAAAATAAACACCGATTTTAGATTCAAATGCTTACATTGTGTTCACAACCTCTGTGACATAACAGCTAATACAATTAATCAGTCATTCTTATATTTCCTATGTCCTAAGTCCCGTTAATGTCTACGCTGATTTCTAAATTAATTTTATTTTCTGGCGCGTAAAAATCGTATCGCATTAAAGACATGATGCTTATATGATCTTTGTGCCTATATCTAGAGCTATCTACATTCACATATCTTGCGCAAATACAGCTGACACTAAAATCAATTAACGATGAAAAACTGATATGTAGTGAACTCTCTATCAAGTCACAAGAAGAAATTCTGTTCTTCATAAAGTAGCAGCCATGGTGAGGATCTCCGAAATGGAAGTATTTGCCAACTGTCCTTGTAGGAAAAAAAATATATATATAACTAGGCTATCGAGCTATACATTATTAGGACTCCTCTGTAAATAAACACACATACTGACTTACTTCCTGTAAAAAACTGGAGACAAGTTTGTCGGGAATACCTGTCTTGCGTAGCTCTAGGAGTTCTCAGGCAGGCAGGTTTGGAACTCGCGACTGACATTTAATGAGTCAAGACATGCATTGTATTCGTAACGAAGAAAAGCGAGAGGATTCTTATTGAAAGAAAAAGAAGTCTCATTCAGAAAAGCATTTGAATGCAACATATACTCGCTCTCTACTCAAGCCTCTCTGTTGTACAACCAACGATTTGCAACAAGAAAAACAAAAGCTTCTTCTGTTACTCCGCAAAGCAAGTGGAACATTTTTAACAGCTGAGCATTTTTATCAGAGATTACTATAACATTATTAGTTGATTAATTATTATTCGCAATGAAAAAACCAACACACAATAAAGTTAAAAAAACTAAACTTACCATTCTTGGCGAAGAAATAATCATAAATGTATCAGAAAATTCACATTACCTGAAACAAAAGGAGAATTCAGTATTATTATTAAGCAAACGTTTATTAAAGACTGTAATTTAAAGAAAAACGGCCGTTCATATCTGCTCAAAAAAATACAATTTTCATCATTATCAACAACAAATTTAAAGATTCATTCCTTCTGGATATGTTCCTAATCCAAAATTATTCATTTTCTGGTGTATCCATCTTTTAGTTTATTTTCTTTCCCTTGCCAAATGTATGTACCGTAAAGCTGTCCTCGGTCAACATATACAAGTTGTGTTTATTCTTAGTTATTAGTTTTATTTAAATCTTAATTAATTAGCAGGCTCACAATCTTTGTCTTATTAGCATCGAAAACCAATGTGGGTGTAAAATTGTCTTATTAGCATCGAAAACCAATGTGGGTGTAAAATGGTCGACAAATTTTGCCCAAAAGCCTCGTTTTTTTTCTTGGGGTGCTTTTGTGTGTCGTATTTTCACGACAGGGAATCTACAGCTTTAGTTCCCTTCCGAAGGAAGCCATGCTAAGATTTTTACGTCATAATGGATGACATAATGAAAGAAATGAAACACACATGGTTATGGGGAGTGAAGACGATGGAAGAAAAAGAACAAGAGGGAGAATGGGAACACAGAAAAGACCGGAGAAAAGAATAACAATGTAAGCAATTGTCACAATTTTTTATAAATATATAAACCCGTTTAAATAATAATAATAATTAATAATAATAATAATAATAATAATAATGTTATATCGCTTCGTGTTGTCATTCTTGTACTTTTACAGTAAGTTAAAATGTTAGTTTTATTTAATATTCCAGTCAAGAATAAACTGCACTCCGTTTATTATCGTAGTGAACATGGCTTTTGTTCAAAAAATAATTCTGTGCATTAATTACCCATACAATGACATATTTTGTGAAATTTATGCAAATGAATAAAATTACATGAAAAGTTGGGAATTTTAAAACTTTTTTTAATTCCTTCCGTTCAGGTAATAACCTAACAAAACCATATACCTAAATTATTATAGAAAGAAACATCTACACTATAATATAAAACTGCAAGGACACATACGGAGAGGTCTTCCTATATACACAATTATGTATAAAATACGTCCGCATAATGCCATCTATTACGTGAGAGACGCTTAATGGCACGTATCCAGGAAGTCATACAGCCCACATTACCGTACTGGAAGGAACACTTTCCCTTTATCCCCATTTTAAGAGGATAACGTAAAGAGGTAAATTGTATTCCTGTTTACTGACTCCCTATCAATTTGAGGTCGTAAAATTTCGTCTATAATAGCAGTGATTTTCTCCAATTTTCTGGCTTGTCATCTAGTTTAGATTGTAGTTAGGTACAGTCGGTGTTTACACAGACTTCCATGCAGCCATTCTGGGAGAATGAGTCAACCAACAAGGAAAGTGCTGAAAAAATGACATGCACTTGTAAAATAAATAATTTCACAAGGAAAACTTGAGTTTAAATTTCATTTCGTAGATAGTTTATTACTTTTACGTGCTACAAACGTTGAGGAAAAAAGTAATTTAGCACATTGTCCATCGTAATTATTCTCTTTTTATATAGTAGGCCTAAATCGCCAAGTCAAAATATAATACGGACATGCTGCTTTATGTTATTACACTTATTATGAAACATTATTACAATATTAATGAAACTAACATTAAAAGTACGCACAACATTCCGAGATTCAGGTTATAGGAGCCTACATTTGATTCATATTTCAGGCGTTTGAATCAACCTTAGGACTACTGCCGAATCAGTTTATTGATACTTTTTTCCCAAACAATAAGCAAAAATAATTATAATGTACACAAAATATGATTTTAATTGTACATTAGTTAAAACATTTAGTACACATTGATAAGATTAATAGTTCAAAGCATGCATATATGTATGTACGTACGTACGTACGTACGTACGTACGTATGTATGTATGTATGTATGTATGTATGTATGTATGTATGTATGTATGTATGTATGTATGTATGTATGTATGTATGTATGTATGTATGTATGTATGTATGTATGTATGTATGTATGTATGTATATAGGTCTATCAATTTCAGATAGGTGGATTAAAAGTTACCTGTTAAAAATAAGAAAACAGATAGAATGAAATGGCTCCTACTGTAAAACACAACTACTTTACTGTTTTATTCAATAAGTGACAAAAGGAATTACAAACACACAAAATATAAAATCCTGTATCTAGTTTATGGACAATAATTTTATAGTGGAATTATGGCTATTCAGCGGTAAAATTATATACAACTGGCATAACCACAAACACGAGATCATACAAATCAGTGTATAAAATGTTTTATATGTTAACCAACTAGATATACCTCTAACATTCAAATGTAATTAACTGAATCACTTCTTTCAAAAGCGATATCTAATTAGGCTATTTGTTTTGTTTGTGAGATGATTGATCAAGTATAGTGTTAATATTCAGTTCGGATTTAATTAACGTCATCATCATCATCATAGTACATTCACGACTATGATGATATTAACGTCAAGATCATCAAATAGATCACCACTCCAGGGATTAGGCAATTGCCCGTTCCGACTTCATAATGCATCAGCCCAACGTCTTCTAGGTCTTCCAACTTCACGTCTTCCTCTTGCTTGATAATTTCTTGCTAACAATGGATATCTCTCCTTACTCATTCCATCCATGTGATCAATCCATTTCTGTATGTAATTCGTGACTTTATCCAATAAAGGCTGTATTTTCAATTCTTCTCTTATATCCTCATTTCTGATTCTATCAAGTCTTGTACATCCTTTTACTTGTCTTAGAAACCTCATCTCCGCCGTCTGTATTCTATCCTTCTGTTTTTTTCACTGGAGCCCAAGTTTCACATCCATACAATATTGTGGGAACCGCCATAACATTATACATTTTTATCTTTGTTTCTTTTCTAATTTTATTTTTGTATGTTCTCTGTATTGTTCCACACACCGTCTGAAATTTATTTATTTTGGAATCAATATCTCTTTCCACATTGTAGCCAACATTACAACCTAAATATTTGAAACTAGACACCTGTTCTATACTTTGATTTTCTAAAATAATTTTGGATCTCATCCTCTAAAAGCTATGGTCTTCGTTTTCCTTACAGAAATCTTTCGATTGTATAATTTGCATATTTCATTTAATGCATGCATTGATTTCTGTAAGTCGTCTTCATTTTTCTGTATTGTGATTACATCGTCAGCAAATCAAATAGATATTAGTTAAATATAGGAACGCCTGGAAAGAACATGTCGATAGAACGCAAGAAGAAAGATTTCCAAAATTATTGCTGAATTATAAACCATATGGAAGGAGAAATGTGGGACGCCCACACAGATGTCCTGAACAATTCTAGCTTTCATCAAACCGAAACGAGCCAACGGCTTAATTCTTGGATGATGAAGAAGCATCAAATGGATGCTAAAATAAATTATAATAAAAACATTGATATTTATATGACTTAATAATTGGAAGACAGGGCAGGTTAAGAATACGCTATAAATATGAAGAAGTATTTTAGTAAGATCTTCATTATGCCCCACATTGTGGCGACATTTTGAAGAAGTAATTCTTTGTCACAAGTTGTGGCGACGTTTTGAAGCAGCTAACTCTCTTCATGCCCAATGTTGTAGTAACATTTTGAAGGATTAGTGTCCCAAAAAGAATTACTGGTTCAGGTTGGGTTTGATTTTCGGTAGAGCTGGATTCTCTTCTCAAGGTCGGAAGTTGGTACACAGGATAGGAAAACACTTTAAAAATCACTAATAACTGATTCTTGTAGAAATAGTTATAAATTTATTCATTTTGTAGGTTCCCAGCAGATTAAGTAAATTTAAGTGGTATTATTCTTCACTGTCAATTAAAATAAATTATTTTCTTTTCTTTTCTTGAATCAACTATTCTTCTGGTATTAAATAACACATTTTATCAGGAGAGCTCTTATTACTTCTATGTTTGTTGAAAGTTGTATGCAGAATGACCAGTGTAATTATGTATAATTTTAAAGAACATTATTACATCATATGATTTTATATTTAAATTCTATTGGTTAATATAATGTTTAAATGTGATTTGTTAAATCAAAAAGTTAATTGTTTCAACTTCCAATCAGCATTTAGTATACTTTTATTTAAAAATATTAAGTTAAGCAGGTGTTCTTATTACAGTTATAACAGAAAGCTTTATATTTCTGACAACAATGACTTAAAACAATTTTAAAAGCATTATTAAGAAAGACTTATGTAATACAATATATTTAATTGTTACTGAGACATTTTTATTCAACAATGAACATTTAGATGTTTTTCTTTATTTAAATTATATTTAAATATTAAAAGAATTTAAAAATATAAAATTATTAACTTAAACTTTCATATTTATTATGATATTAAAATCCTGCTATAAATACAACTAAGAGCATCAGAATTTAAAAATCCATGAACAGTATAAAATAGACTTTTTTTAGTCATTTATCTAGTACAATTTCAAATATGTTCAAACTTACAATTATAGGAGCTTACGAACAATATTTTTTAACCTGGAGGACATACATAAGTAATAAATAAATATGCCACAAAACAGAGAAGTATACATGTAACTGGAAGAGAGTGTATTGGAGAGGGCGTGATACCCTAACAGCAGTAATCGGTAGGCAAGGAGGGTAAGGGACACGCTTACTTATAAAGTAATCAGCTCAAGATATAATTTAGAACAGGAGGGGATCTGCCTGGAGCTGTCACACGACGCCGACGGGCTGTAGTCATGCAGAATACAGAAAGAACCAGAGCTGACTTCAGAAACGTTAGACATCCGTCAAAACCAGCTGATGACAAAGCTAAGATATATTATGTTAGTGATTGCTGGAATTTGAGGGAAACCTTAAAACACTACCAAATCCTTTAATAAGGGAAGAAACCCCCTTTCAGTATTGATATGGAAACAAATGAGTCATTTCTGAAATTTCATAATGCTTCCAAATATGACTGTAATATTCTTGAAAGTTTCGAAACATTATTCTTCACAATCTGTTACAAAGAGAAGCGCAACGATGAAAGTAGTTAAACATTTCATTAATAACATTACGAACAGAGGCAACATTTGGCGTCACAACCAATTATAATAATTTTTGTCCAAAATCTTTCATTTCTGACAGCGGGATGACAACATTAGATGCTAAATACACCACTACTAGGTTAAGTATTTTTTAATGTCAATTCCATTTACTAATTGAATATATTGAGCTATATCATTAACAATTCACAAATTATTATACCAAATAATTCCATTCAATTAACGTAGTTTAACATTCCGCCTTAAATATAATTTTACGTGTCACATGCCACCCGGGCACCTGTCGAGAGAGAGAGAGATTTTAACTATGGATCACATAATATATTTTTGACCACACGAGGACATGGAGGGCCTCCCCGAATGAGCGATCAGGTCATTGTCAGGACCTCCTCCGAGACAACACAACATTCACACATACATACACACTAACTAACTCATTGACACTATCGAACCCATAGGTTCATGACCGCGCGGACATAAACACTCCATATATCCCTATCCTGAGCTAATGTTTTCTAATCATTTCCTGTATCATCTATTTCTCTCAAATCATGGTTAATGGTATTCTGCCAACTCAATCTTGGTGTACCAACTGGGCATTTTTCCTCTGGTTTTCCTGCAAGAAGCTTCCATGTACGTCTTTCATTCCCCATTCGTGCTACATGTCTTGCCCATCGCAGTCTACGAGACTTGACTGTTCTCATTATATTTGACTTCCAATAAAGACCACACATACATACCCATACACTCAGACTAAATATGGCGAATATCATTATGATAGCTTGATGGTGTTCGGGACCGTTTGGGCCTTAAAGTTTCCGACATTTGCTTATAGGCGAGGATAAAATCCCGAAAAAAAAATTGCCCAGTAAACTTGTCCCGACCAGGAAACGAATCCGGACCCGTTAAGTACCAGGCGCAAAGCTATCCCAGACTACAGCGATGGATATAAAATAATGTACATAGGCCTACAATTTTAACTTACATAATGCAATTATCGATAATAACAAAGTTGGATCAAGATTTTATTGTAAACGAGGATACAAAGATAGATCAATGTTGAGCACGAGCGCGTTAGTCTGGAAACTCGTGGTTCGAATCCCCTTTCGGGTGCTATTATTTCCCATAACTCAAGTCTCGAAAAAAAAAAAAAAGATATTGTCACAAGAATGGCAGACTTAAAAAACAAAACAACTTTTCTTCCTATAACCTCCCAATCTGAGAGAATTTTAAAATATCTTACTTCTTATTAACTTAAATATTACTGCTACTTATAAACTGACACTATCGAACCTGGAGGTTTACGACTGCAAGGACATAAGCTCATCATACATCCCTATCCTGAGTTATTGTTTTTTAATAATTTCCAGCATAATTTACCTCCCACAAAACATGATTAATGTTATTCTCCCTCTTCAATCTTGACCTACTTATTGGGTGCTTCCCCATTGGTTTTCCTACAAGAAATGACCATTCCACTTTTTCATTCTCCATTCGCGCCACATATCTTATGCGTTTTAGTCTAGGGCACTTACTGTTATTATAACATCTGGTCTCCCATAATGATCATGTAGCTAACTGCTATGCATTCTCCTCCATTCATTAATATGTTCGTCTATCTTTAGTCCAACAATTTTCCTGAGAACTTTATTCTCAATTACTCGTAATATTTTCTCCTCCCTTGAAGCTTAGAGCAAATAATAATGATGACTATTTAACTCATGCCCCAAATGGGAGTCAATGACCAATCACGTTTCAATGATTTCTGTTTTACAACCAATCAGAGTCGTGTTTCACGAAATATTTATCAGTGTTAGGATTATCATATATTAAACAAAGCTCCTCCTTTTTAATATTCTGAACAGGTCTGACCGTTATTTTGCAGTGACTGAGCCTATAACAAATACGGCTACCAGATTGTATATAATAGTGCTTACATGTCAACATTTGTAGCAATTGATTATACCACCAAAAAAAGAAACCACTGTTTGCACTTTCTTAAATGTATTTTTTCCCAGGTAATAATCGAGAAAAATATAATTGTCATATTTACATCATACGACATCAAAAATGAATTAATATACAGATTGATGTGTTTCATTTTTTCTCCACTAGAGAGCATTCTTACAATATTGCGTTCCTTTGGCAATAAATAGTATGATCTGGTTGCAGTGATAAACAAAAGAAGCAGTAGAAGCGTACCTATCGTTTCTCATTTGTTTTCAAACATCGCCGTTTACATTAAATATATAAATATTTTAAAATAACTATAGTTAAATAATGATTTGTGAGTAAACAGCTTAATTTTATTCGTTAAATAGTCCTAACAAATGCCACTCTTGATTTCCAAATTCTCTAGATAAATTCACTCCTCACTTCGTGAGTCGTGAATTTATCGATAATTTGGAAATCACTCGTGGCATTACTTATGATAATCTTCTCCACTTCATGGATTAGGCTAAATTTCTGTTCCGTCATCACAGTGTCTCCTTCCATCTCCTTCTCGGCTTCCACGCATCTCTCTTTCCTTTAGGTCATATTGGTAAACTATTTTTGGCAGTCCATCCTTCCAATATGTTCAAACCCTCCTGTTCTGTATCTATCTAATTCTTGAGTTAATAGCTTCCACTTCTATTTTTTTTATTTCTTCATTTCTTATTCTGTCTTCTCTTATACATCCTTTTGTTTGCCTCAAAAGTCTCATTTCTCAACTTTGTACTCTACTAATTGTACTTTGTGTAGGTATCCAGCTTTCACATCCATAAAGTATCGTAGGAATTGCCATAGTATTAATAAATTTCATTCTTGTTTCAGGGTCTTGTTTTATTCTTGAAGGTATTGTGTATTGTTCCACAAATTGTTTGAAATCTCGTTTTTTATCTATGTCTTTATCCTTCTCTAATAATAATAATAATAATAATAATAATAATAATAATAATAATAATAATAATAATAATAATAATAATAATAATAATATCTTAACATTAGTTCACCGAAGTCATTATCAACTGGTGAGCAATTGGATTCGGAGCAAGATTCCTGAGTAGTTGCGGGGTAATATGGCACTTGGATGTATTGAGAGGAAATGCTGATATAATATAATGCCTTCCCTCCCTTGAGAGCACAGTGATGGTTCCACCTTTAAATTGATTTTTATTACTATTACTGTTAACAGTAATAACATGAACTGCGGTTAAGAAGTAAATCATAGGACAGCAATGGCAAAATATTCTTTTAACAAGAAGAAAAGCTTTTTCTGCGGACCTTTGGCAAAAGAATTACGGAAGAGCCTAGTGAACTTGCTTTGTGTGGAGTGTAGCATTGTATGGTGCAGAGGCTTGGGCATTACGACGGAATGAGGAAAAGCGACTGGAAGCTTTTGAGATGTGGATATGAAGAAGAATGAAATGAGGAAAAGCGACTGAAAGCTTTTGAGATGTGGATATGGAGAAGGATGGAACTATAAAATGGATAAAGTAAAAAAATAAAGATGTGCTAGACAGAGTGGGTGAAAGAAGAACAATGCTGGAACTCATAAAGAAGAGGAAAAGAAATTGGATTGGCCACTGGCTACGAAGAAACTGCCTGCTGACGGATGCCCTAGAAGGAATGGTCAACGAAAAGAAAGTTAGACGCAGAAAAAGACATCAGATGATAGACAATATTAAAATAAATTGTTTGTATGCGGATACAAAAAGGAAAGCTGAGTTAAAGAAAGAGTAGAGAATGCTGAGTTTGCAGTGAAAGACCTGCTTTATGAATGAACCGTTAAAGGCAAATATTTTTTATAATTTCTAAATTTGAAGATAAAAATATAAAGCCCCAAAACATAAATTTCATAAACTAAACTCCAAGCGCGACAGGCGTAGAAGGACTTTGGTCTACCATCCGGCTGCTGGTCTCACGTCCACATGTGCTAATAATAGAGGTTGACGATCATCTAGCCAGTGTAGGAGTGACATGTGGTCAGCAGGTCGGGTCCCCCAGCCGTTATATCTGGTCTTCTCAACCTGGAGTCGCTACTTATTGTAGCTACCCAAATGCCTCACGATGCTGGATGGACACCGGTCACATACTGGGCGAAATTCCATGAGAAAATTTCTTCCCCTATTGGGACTCGAACCAGCTCAAGTCCCGTAGCTCTGCGCCAAGGCCTTAACCACTCGGCTACGACCCACAATTTCATAAATAGTGTATAATAATATACTGCAATTAATATTTATATCAGTGGGACACCTTACTTCTTAGTTTGTAAAAGTAAACTAATGAAAATATTCAATATAACTAAAATATTTTTCATTCTCCTACGATAATTGTCCTCGTTCCATTTGGTCAGTTTTGGAGATTCATGGACATTATTACTAGTTTATAATAAGCTTACTAATATATGCCAAATCCGGTTATATGGGTGAGAAACATTACAAGTATTTAATAATAAACTTCTTAGGAAAATTTGTGGACAAAAAAGAGACGAACAGACATTTAAATGAAAAACGTGAGCTACGTGATCTTTAGGTGATTTACAGGAACTTCCCCGGTGATAAATGTAACCGAACCGTAGCTGAGGCTATGCCGTATCATACAAAGGCATTATTTCCGTGAAATAACTACATAAAAGTTGAAAGTAACTCAATTTCGGAAATTCGGCACATTTCTGTGTGAAAAATATGCTGAACAATGCTAATGGGGAAGAAATGAAAGGGAATATAATTCAGAGATATACAAATAGCGAAAAGAAGAACCATTTCGAGGGAAATGGTTAGGGACTGGACAACGCCACCTTATCATCCAACTCTTGATTAAAAAATGCAACTATGTGTGGAGGGGGACAGAGAATGGAGCTGAGTTCGGGAGGATGGGGGATGGAGAAAAACAATGGATCATAGTGACAACATTGTCATACCAGTTACGTATTGTCCTGGTTCCTGCTGGCAAGATCTCCATCTCCCGATAACGTGAACACAAACTTCACTTTGTACTCTAGTATTTTGAATCCTCTACATTCAATAATTGTCCAGCAGATATCAGTATCTTTCTCAAAAATCAGTTAGTTTAAATAACTCTAACCTATCTGTCCAAAACTTCAGTATATTTCATCTAAACTCCTGTATACGCTGGTGGATTCTTTTAACTTGCCCATTCCTAAGTACAGCCGACTGAGATATTTAAATACAGGGTGTTTCTAAATTAGGCCGACAAACTTTGGGAGCAGATAGTTAACCTTCATTGAAGCATATTTTGTTAAGGAGCCTACAGACTGTGACGCTTCGTTTCAGTGTAAGAGGGATCTTCGAGGAAGGGATGGAAGGAAGTTGGTACGTGCAAATATCAAGTAATTCTGTGCCACGTAATTTTGTGTGTTATCCAAATACTTTACATACCAGCAGAAACAAAACGTACTTAATTCTATATATAAGTCCAGTCTTGCATTGCCAGGATGGATCCAATTCATTGCCCCATCACAACAAGTGCTAGAACACATGTCCATTGACATCCAGACAAACAGTGCATTAGTGTGCCATACTTTGACGTATCCTTCCAAAGATGCAAGGGGTTTCCCTTATTTCAGCTGCTGCACTGACAATCGTGCTACATCTTCTTCAGAGTCAATATCGGTTTCATAAACTATTGCCTTCATGTAGCCCCACAAAAAGAAATCTAGGCAGATCAGGTTAGGCGAGCATGCCAGCCAGGCAATGGGCCCGCCCCTATATATCTAACAGAACGTAACAATGGATGTAAACAAACTTGCTGTAATAGGTTCAGAATGCTACTGAACTCCGGAACTAAACGAACCAAGCGATAGTAACAATGACAAATCTCTCTTGGACTGAAAGGAATGTTTATCCGTTTCCTTCAATGCCTTCCTGTAAGATCCCTTTAGTACTGAAACGAAGCGTCTCAGCCCATACGTTCCTTAACAAAATATGCTTCAATAAAGGTTATCTGGTCCAAAAATGTGTCGGTCTAATTTAGAAACACCCTGTATATGTTACATCATAGTTCGTAATAAATTGTACTTTACTATTGACACAATGTCGGTACAAATATAAATAATAGTCTACTCTTGAAGAATTAATGTGTATGCTTCAATTGAATTGTGTACCTTGATATCCATCCATAGTAATTCTGCCCGAGAGCAGGTCTTTCACTGCAATCATAGCATTTTCATTCTATGCTTTGCAGTTTTACTAGGGAATTACAGGTGTGGTAGCTTCCCGTTGCTTTCCACACCGGTGAAGGATGATGATGCGGACGATTTTCGGGAACCTTAGGGACCTAAGCTTCCTGACATTTGGCTTACAGCTGAGGAAAAAACCCGAAAAAAAAACTCACCCTGGAGCCTGTCTCTACCGGGAATTGAATCTGGGCCCACTGCGTGACAAGGCAGCACGCTACCTCGAGACCACAGCGGTGGACTACCTTGAGATACATATATGAAGGGGTAAGTCACTCTTTTTACAAAAATTAGTAAAGTACACGGTTGTAAAGAAGAATCTGCATACTGTATTTCAGATACTTCAACAATTAATACCATAACTTAGGATAATAAATATCTCCATGGTTATCAATATGATGCTATCTTGATTCTTTAGAAACTGGCAAATGAAGAAAAATGACATACACTACTTTGCCATATACCCCTCGTTTAATAACTATATACGAAGGAAACACAGTCCCATGTACTCAGATATCCTTGAAAAGGGAATGTCGTAAAACAATTTCACTTAAAATTAATTATAGTTTCAATATCTGTTATCACGAAGACAAGTTTTCATAAAATAACTTTCAAATTACAGGTAAAAAAAAAAGGTAAATGTATCCCACAACAAGTCACTGGGAGGGGTAGGAGGTTAAGATTTCCATCTTTTTCTAGAAAACTGGCAGGATATGTCAGTTGGGTTGTCTATCCTTCGTGAAGTATTTAACCTCAGAACATGCGTCTGGTACTCATTCCCGTTAGAGGCTGAGTTGCGAATAAAATACATTGATGACTCTGTACAATTTATTGAGAAAGAACTTACGTTAAAAAAATTTACACTTACTCCAGAGAACTATAAAAGACTGATATGTCTCAGGGCAAAAGTTCTGATCTTAGCAGAGTATATTTGGAGGGAGTAGCGTAAACTTAAATACATCACTTTGTGCTTGATGCAATACATTTACACGCATCCTCATTGTATAAGCAATGAACCTGTTTTATACAAGCTGGAAGTTCATCAAAGCGAGGTTGATCCTTCAGAAAGGGAATTTGCTTTACCCTCCTATTGCCAGGTGTTCACACCAACTTTTCCTTCATTTCTCAATTTAACTCGCATTTTCAACGCCTTGATGATTTTTCAATTAAATTTAACAATTCAAAATATAACTTTCTGAATCTCCACTAACAGAAGGGGATAGAGCAAATCACTGCCATAAAAAAATATTAAGTAAGGCGAATGAAATCTGAGCTTATAGAAGTCGATAGAACAAGAATCTGCTAGTTAAATAATTAGGTTATTTGAAAGTTTATTTTTGCTAAAAATGTACTTACGATAAATCTATTTTAATATATCAGTAAATCTTAAAAATTATTACAATTCTGCAATATTAATTTATTTAGAATTTTCAGACCAATAGGGAAAATTGTGTCAATTTTTTTGAACAAGTAAGTTGTAAACAAAATAAAACATTACTAAAGAAATCATTTAATGAAATTCCTTGTATTTTGATAAGATTCCGCAATTTAAAAAAAATATGTTTACGTTGAAATTACACTAATTATGAATTTTCTTTTTAATACTAGAAGCATGGTCTAATTGGGGTTATATTTTGCACACTCTGAATTAATTTAACTTAAAACCACCGACATTGCCCAGACTTAAAAAACTTGAGATAATATCGTGAGCAAGCTTTTATTAACTATTCAGAGCGTATTTGTTTTCCGAGTAGTGACCGGTGTTAAATAATAGTTCCAAAAAAGTACACGCGTGTCGTACAAGGCGACACTTGGTGTATGGGGGTGTAACTGGCCTATCTAGGCTTCCATGATATAAAATGTTGAGAGATCAGCTGTTGGTAACAAAGTAACGGATCATTAGCATGATTTGAGGGAAATAGATTATACAGGGACTGATTGGAAAACATTAGCTCAGGATAGGGAGTACGGAGAGCTTAAGTTCGCGCGGCCATGAACCTACGGGTTCGAGAATGCCAGTGAGTTAGTTAATGATAATGATGATGATGATAATAATAATAACTGGTTTACTCCTGTAACACACTATTGTATAATAATTAGAATTACTGTAAATCGCAATAACAACCAGAGGGGAAAACGCCCAGTTGATAGAGCAAGAATGAGGTGTGAGAATACATGAACTATGATTTGAGGAAAGTAGATTATACAGGCAATAACTGGAAAACATTAACTCAGGATTGGGATGTATGGAGAGCATAGTAATTATGTCCTCGTGGCCATGTACCTACGGGTTCGATAGTACCAGCGAGTTAGTAAGTCGCAATAACGCTTAATGGTTAAAGCGACTTTTAAATTAATCAATTTATAAAATTATTTATGCTATTCCGTTACGCTTCAAGGGGGGGGGTTGTTGCGGGTGGATTGTACGTCATTCATACAGTAATAAAGAGATGTGAGATGGGTGCTATTTATAGTCTGCGAGAAATGTATTGATTCTCATACTATATACCTTACAACCACGCCACGTCGTACTCCGTATTCGCACGCATGTGCCACAGCATCCCGCAGTGTTCCAGGTCCAAACGTTAAAGGCACCAAGAGTTAAATGCGATGGCGCGAACGCTGTTACTAATTTAAAAGTCCGGTTGTGTAAACTCATATTGCACATAAAATATATTCCTTGCTGTTTTCATTTATGTCCCCGAGAAATACTCATTTAGCACAATAATTTAAGAATAAAATATTAGTTTTTTTAGTATTGATATAAGCTTAAATTAGTTAGCATTCGGCTTCTTATTTTGAAATTTGCCAGCAATCGAGGAATGAGCATTTTAAACAGTTTTTACAAAATATAGCCATATTCCGATTTGATTTCCGATTGAGGGTCTTTCCACTTTTCAGCGGTTGCCCTTTTACCAGCCGGCTGCTGGCCCTTCACATCCACATGTGTCAATCACAGAGGTAGATGATCAACAGCCAGTGTAGGGGTGACATGTGGTTAGCATGTCGAGTCCCCCAGCCGTTATAGCTGGTTCCTCAACCTGGAGCCGCTACTTATTGTAGCTACCCAATTGCCTCACGATGCTGGATGGGCACCGGTCCCATACTGGCCGAAATACCATGAGAAAATTTCTTCCCCCATGGAGACTCGAACCAGCGCAAGTCCCGTAGCTCTGCGCCAAGGCTTCCTACCTTAACCGCTCGGCTACGGCGCGGGACAGCCATATTCCAAGATACTTAATTTCAAACTCCAAACACAAAAAAAAGTATTGGAGTACTGGTATGACAGAAACTCAACATGGATTCAGGAAAGATCACAAACAAAGTGTTACAGTATCTATTTTTTTGTAGTTAATGGAACGAAAAAGTTTTAACTACAGACATTATATATATATATATATATATATATATATATATATATATATATATATTCCACAAGCTATAAAAATCATTAATCTGTTTTTTAGCGTTAAAAATCGTCTATTTCTTCTGCGGCAGGCCTACCTAGGAATAGGGCCTACTAATAATCTCAGAGCTTATTTAACGCCTCATCTTTGAATCTGGGGCTGTGTTCTTTTCGTTGCACGAAAAATCATAATGACTTCCATAAGGAACGATAATGAACAGAATTTTATGATTTTATATAATGTTGGAGAGAGAAAAAAAGTATCTATAAAAGCAAAACATACCATGAACTAAATTACTAAAATATCATTTGAATAATTTTCATAAAATATATTTGTAGGATATCTGCTTAAAATTAGAGTTGAATACGTTCAGGGTATGATCTGTTAAAGTTCAAATGTCACCAGGTTAGGATGAGGTTTGATTCTGGGGATCTGGTCCTGTGGTCATAGGTCGTCGGACGGCAAACTGCGCAACTGTGAGATACTGGTTACACTACTGATCTCTCACGCAAACAGCAATTTTCAAATGAGGCATGCTATAAATTTTGCTAGCTTACTTGTTTCCCAATCTCAGCAAACATATTATCTTGCAATAGATATATTTTAACGCATTATAGATACAGTATAACTGTTTTCATCATCGACAAAACTTCAATAAAATGTTATTTAATTCTGGAAGTTATTTCGGTAACAAGTAATTAACATATTGCACCTGTGCTGGGAATTGATTCACTACCCTCCAGTCGGATAGGACCTTGGTCTAACCATCCGGATGCTGGCATCACATCCACATGTCTTATTATCAGAGATGGATGATCATCCAGCGAGTATTGCAGTGACACATGGTTGAAAAAGTTGAATTATATTTTTAGCTGCTCGAACTGCACATGCCGCTGTTCTAGACACTATAAATTGCTAATTGTGGAAATGTTCTAACAGTTCACAATTGAAATTAAAAACAGATAATTATAACAAACTGCATCCCCAAATATAATTGTATTTCTCAGCAGAACAATACTACACATGACCGGTTGATATACAATTAATTTAACAACATAAGAAAGTATTTAAAATATTGTTTCAGCAACATTTAAAAATAACTTTTATGTAGGACCCCTATTTACTACAGGTTATAAGTTATGCACACACAGAAGGCAAAACTTTTTATCTATAGATTCAGGGAGTCCAATAACTCTGTATAGCCCTATGTCTAATGCGTGTCCAGAGTTCCTGCTCTCAACCTGCATAGGGAATTAACTCGAAATCTCATGAGAGTCATGAGGTTATATGTCCTTCAAACGGAGGAGGATAGGAAGGAGAGAGGAACACATTTTTAATTTACTGGGGAATTTATCCGCTACAAACTACCCCAATTAGAGGTCCCTATATAGAGTTGAAGAACTCTACCAGCCACAGCTGATCAGGGATGCTGGCTGAGTTTTAGATATCGTAAATAAGAAACCCATAATCCCCCAAGACAGACTAATGTGTTGATGTGGACCATGATGAGAGGGGTTCTGATAAATTATAAAGGAACACGAAATTAACAGATGCTTCAAACTAAGCAACGGTATGTCTACATACAGTTTTAATTAGTGGACAATATAGTGTTAACAAAATGAGTAGTGCCTTCAATTTTATTTTTCTTTTTTCCATTATTCATGTAATTTTGTATCCTTTATAGTATTACAGTTTATGATTCTTAAAGTACCTATTTCAGGTGATGATTTAACAATCAATAACAATGGGCTCACTCTGTAATAAGTCAACGGGTATAATAAGTTCCTTATATCAAAACACCCTGATAATATCCCTGGACAACCTGTAAAATTTTGTTGGCTCCCTCTTGTATAGATAAAGCAACATTCTACGCAATTCAAACATTCGTCTAACAAAAAATAATATACAAAAACAAACAAATTAATATAGAAAATGAGTTTGTCTAAGGGATATAGAGAGAAATAATCGCAACGGCTAAGGTTTAAATATTGCGACTATAATGAGATATTCCAATAATTTGAAAGATCATTTAGCGAGATTACTGATGCCATTTAGTTGCTATGAATACTAAAGTTATAACTAATTAACCAATAGACGAGTAATTGGACGCTCCTTAGATTGTAACTTACGAGGAATTATTATTTTTGATATCAGAATAGAAATTAAAACCATGTTTGAATATAAAAATGGAAACATTTAAATATTAAATTGGCTAAAATTAAATAGTATGCTGAATATTTTATGACCGCCCGAATTTGTGGGAATTTGTCCTGATTTTATAGCGAAAGCGCCGTAATGTTATGTCCATTATTTGTAATAAAACAAATACAAATAAGCAAATCAAATTAGGTAGAGAAAACTTCTTACTTGTCATGATATAAAGTTATCACTGCTGTGACCAACATGTAGGTAGCTTAAAACATTTTTTAATTATTAGATCACACTATATTTAGAAATCAAATTTTACCTAAAATTGGAACTACCGTAATTTATTCATCCCATTATTTTTAGACATTCGAATTTTTAGATAAGATTGCATCTAGGACATATCAGTATACTGTGCATTTATGTCGTGTGTATTTTTGCATTTTATGCAAATCTGAAATAAATTGTGAATTTATTTATAATAAATACGTAACACAGTATGAGTATTGCCAGCAAAAAAATCAATCTCGGAGTCTCCTAGTTCAAACACTACCGTCCGAGACAATAGAGTTTTCTGACTGATTTTACTTGTACGGGTAATGGATTTTGTAATTAGTTGAAATAAATTGTTATTAGGTGGCAAACAAAAATTACCTGTGAATGAAGGCACGTTATAAAAAATCGTATCGGAAGAGACTCTTCCAAATGAATGGAAAGAATCGATTATCTTATATAGGCCTATAAGAAAAACCGATTAGCAACTACAGGCGACTTTAATTACTTTCATCATCATACAAAATTCTAATAAATAAATTAGAACAGATAGGTGAATGGAGAAGACTATACACAATAGCGAGCTATAGTTGGCAGACGAAGTGTATGAAAGGAATAGGAATTCATTAGTCAGCACATCATATCACGAGGGATTGTACTATAACTTACCTTATCATTAGAAGCTTAGCGGGCGTGCCAGTTCCGAGTCTGATGAACAATCCTCACTACTATTTTCACTATTGTCTTCCTCTCCACTCGAATCCATTCCTCCTAATGATATGATGAAACTGTCCATCACATCTTCCATTAATCCATCCTTTTTCCAGAATTCATCCTCTAGAGACCTAATGTGACTGACGTAGCCCTCCCAATCTGTCGGTGTGATTGAGTTCACCGCACTTTCAGTCAATTCCTGTAGTCTTGTTAGGGACAGGTCACCAGTAACATTATTTTCTCTAACATATCTCTTTATTGCAGCCCATGCCAGTTCTATTGCATTGAGTTCGCACATATAGGGAGGCAATCGAAGAGCTATGTGTCCTTGCATTCCTATAAGTCTATCGATATGATAGGATTTTTCTGCTGGCTTGAAGCGTTGAATTAATTCAAAAAGTTGAAACTTTTTCATTTCAGCAGAAAATGGTATATTGTTATTTTCCAGCCACTTCATCCTTTCTAGTTTCACAGTATACTTCGATAGGGGCTTATTTTCTTGTATACTGTGATACGGAGCATTGTCAAGCACAATGACACTAGGGCTGGGTATGTTGGGAAACAACTTCTCTACCATCCATTTAGTGAAGTTATCACCATTCATCTGGCCATGGTAATCACCAGTAGCCAGTCCAGCCCTGAATATTAATGATGCTCCAGGAATGAAACCATCTTTACTGCCTGCATTCAATAGAATTAAGCGGTTTGAAGAACTGGTGTTTGTTGTAATACCCAAGATGTCATCGCTCTGCCAGCAGGTATTGAAGGTCAGGTTGCTGTCCACCCACGATTCGTCAATATAAATAATGTTTTTTTTCCTTCATCTCTGTACTTTTTAATAGTTCTCAAGTATCTGGCCCGCCAATAAATTATGTCTGGACGCTCTATTAAAACCTTTCTTTAGTGCCGCATTTTTTCCATCTGAAACCCATGGAATGTAGCAACTTCCTTAATGTGTCTACTTGCCAGGGGAAGTCTATGGTTTTTTAATTGTTTCAAGGAGTTTGGGAGCTGTCGGAACTATCTTCTTTTTCTGATAAAAGTCACTAATTATATCTCGAATCACTCTTTCTATCAAAATCGTCACAATGAGATTTATGTTCCTCAGCCCGAGGTCTCTTTTTTCCTGGAGTACATAATGGAACTTCACCAGCCACAACACCCTCCTTTCTTATATTGGATACACTGTGTTCTGATATACCACAATATTTAGCAACACGTTTATTTTTTTGGGAAATTAAATATTTCAGTTTTCCTGATCTCGATTCTTCATCACACACTTTAATAACATTTTTAATCATCTCCCTGCCACGCTGTGAATAGTTTGTCCTTTCTTACGAGACATTATTAAAACTAAAGTAAATATTAGGCACTGTAACTAAACTAAAAAAAAGAAATTTAACTATACAAAGTACATAAAAATATAAATATGTAGAATGCGCCCGAAATAAACCACACAGATACGTGACATATAATGACTGTGTCTATTATAAGTAGGCGGGTTGTTATTTTATCGCTTGGAATTCCCTCTCTCCCTTCGTCCCTCGCTTTCATACACTTCGTCTGCAGACTATACATGATCTTTATAGGAAACTAGATATAATAAGAACAGGTTATGGTAGAATGCGATGGACACGGCATGTAACACGAATTAAAGAGACAAGGAAACTTGTGTAGGAAAACCAGAGGGAAAACCCCAATTAGGTAGACCAAAAATGGGAAAATATCATGAACCATGATAAGAGGGAGGTAAATTATACAGGGAATGATTGGATAGGTAAGTATGGAGAGCTTATGCCCGCATGACTATGAACCTTCGAGTTCGATAAGTTTCAGTGAGTTTTTTTATCGTCTTACTGTATTAAAGTCAGTGCCATCATTATATAGAAATGAGCTTTATTTATGAAAGATATTAACGGCTATTATATGAACGAACCATTATGTAAAGGTAACGTTATAGGGTTGAAACTATAAAAAAGTGACATCTAATGTGATTTGCATCTCCCACAGCAAGAATTATTTCAGAAATATTAAAACATGTAACCTCTTGAGGGGAGAGACAAGCACTAAAAAGCAGTGGACATAAAACAAGATTATAATTTGTTATTTTCATCGCAAGGGAGCAAGAGGGCAATGCGCCATTTTTTCCTGAGCTCTAAAGTCTGCAACATTTATGTCGTATAACCTTTAAAACTGCTGGCTAGCCATGGAAAGCGAAAGCGTCTAGGGCGTTGGGACGCCGGCGGCGGCAGGGGAAGGAGGGGCTTATCTCCACCCCTGCAACCCCTGGGCTAACAACAGACCCGGCCCAGACTACAGGCGAGCGCCACTACCACGTGATCCGCCTGACATATGAAACATTTCAAAGGATGCCTAATCTTAACCCCTTCTAAATAAAAAAAAGCAGGAAATCATAGGTTAAATGTCAGTTCGTAGTTTTTTTTCAAACGGTTTTGTGCTTACGCGCCATATATAAGGAAACGTTTACAAACTGATAGGAGACTCTTGACCTTGTCCCGAATAACGAGAGGATTGTTTTGACGGCGCAAATCGTGTTATGTAAGAGGTGCTAAACGATTCAAAATATAAAAGATTTTAGATATTATAAGATTCTTAATGTCACAAGTTGACACCTTTTTTGATATCGTAACGATTACTAATATTAATTTAAATTTATAACATCGTAGAACAAGTAAAAGGCCTATGACGTACTGTGAGGAAGCATAAAAAGAACTAAATATTTTGAACTTCCGGGTTCAATCTCATAAGGTGTAAAATTCAATTATAATTTTACTTTATTATTTTCCATAGCAAATTCTATATAATATATATTTTTCGCCTTCTACAAAGATTATATACTAAAACCAAAAAAATTCTATCTTGAGTAAAATAAATGCACAACACCGTAGCGCGAGAATATTATTTTATCAGACTTTCGCTGATTTTTTTTGTGCAATGAACTGTGGTGAGTATCGTACGTTTGTTTATTAACATAATATAGCATTCCGGTGCTGCTATGGATTTTGTTTTCTATGGTCCAAGCACCCTATTTTTCTTTCTTCCTATATTTATAACCTGTATTTTATAAAACATGTTCTAAACAACGTGTTCAACCAATGAGAGCACGGGTATTATTTATTACATTGTTTAAAAATCTCTACAGAATCCTGAGTCGTATGAAACAACATTCTACATTGAAACAAGAGCATATAAGAAATTGCAATCCCTTTATAATGTCGAAAGGAATTCAGTATTCTTAATCAGTCGGAGCATATAGAACATAAAAAAATAAATATTTATATTTAGATAATATATATAGTAGTAAAATATCGGAGAATATTCCAACTATAAAATACAAAATAATGATAATTTATAATTGAAATAAAACGGTGAATTAAAATATTTGAGTCACTGATTGTTCCCAAATTAACGTTTTCGACAGTCTTGTGATGGGTGTTTGTCACAATTTCTCACGTTATTTTTCTTTTCTGTTTCAATACAACACAATTTACATACATTCGAAGACAAACTTCCCGTACTTTCGTCTGTGATGGTAGGGTAAATATAAAATGCCGTATATGTATATTAGGCCTAATTACATTTACCTGTACATTTCAAACAAAACTTACTTACTTACTTACTCACTGGCACTATCGAACCCGTAGGTTCATGGCCGCACGGACATAAGCTCTCCATACATCCCTATCCTGAGCTAATGCTTTCCAATCATTCCCTGTATAATCTACTTCCCTCAAATCATAGTTAATGTTGTTCTCCCACTTCATTCTTGGTCTACCAACTGGGCGTTTTCCTTCTGGCTTTCCTACAAGAAGCTTCCATGCACGTCTTTCATTCCCCATACGCGCAACATGTCCTGCCCATCGCAGTCTACGGGACTTAACTGTTCTTATTATATCTGGCTTCCTATAAAGACCATGTAGTTCATTGTTATGTAGTCTTCTCCATTCACCTGTCTGTTCATCTCTCTTTGGTCCAAAAATTTTCCTAAGAACTTTATTCTCAAATACTCGTAAACAAAACTAGTGTTGCAATTTATCTCCATTAACAGCAGATAATTTTGAGTTTTAAACTTATTTCCGAAAGAGAATCCGTCTGTGATCGGATATAGTTTAAATATAGTTCTAGGGTCGTCGCCTAATGAATACTTTTCCCCTGACCTCTGCATGATGGTGAAGTTGAAAGGTCAATGCCTAGCAGCAGAAACATTAGTTTCCAAGTAGGACGGTATAACGCAGGAAGCCAAAACGTGGGAGTGTCATGTTATCTCTTACGCTTTCATTTCCGTACACATTTTTTGTTCAAGAAATAGTCTATCCACAATGACACAACGCATGAAATGCAAAAAAGCCATGCTCCTTCTTTTCTACTAGTATGCACTGTCCTTCCCAGATTTATCACTATATAGGCTACCTCTTGTCATATGACTAAGTTATGGACCGACTCCAATCAAACGTCTGCACGGGGTTGCAGTTTCCTTCTTCCTCTCGAGGTTTTAGATTTCAGTTCATAAATACGATACACACTGATTATTACCACGTATGTGATTATATATTCAATTAAATTTGAGATGACCTGTGATCTAAGTCATAAGACAAGAGGCAACTATGGATGCTAAATAAGAAAGATACGGATCCGGTGAAATGAGATATCTTTAGGAAACTGTTCTATGCAAATTATTATCACAAAATTTAGATATCGTACATGAAATATATATATATATATATATATATATATATATATATATATTATAAGGAATCTTAGCAAAACAAAAATGTTGAATATAATAAGAAACGAGAGTAATAAATTCTTCAAATAACGAACTACGGTATATCAAAACATGTTCGCCTATTATCCTGTAGGATAGGAAAACCGGAAAATTTTAATGAGGTGGAAATAGGTGGACAGAAGGTATATTTTATGAAATAACTATGATATTGTACTACGAGTATTCGGTTTTGCATCATTATTTAGTACGAATATTACGTTCTAACTTCATCGAAAAGACAACTTCAGCCCGTTTTAAAAATTATTGTAATACGTGTAACTGTATTTTGTTTTCATTTACCTAGTTTCAGTACGCAAGAAATTTTCAGTAATATGCTAATTATTGAAAACATATACACCTATTGATTGAATGTCCAATAAAGAAACTGTATCATGAACCAATTTCTGTATATCTACAAAGTTAAAGCATCATTTAAATATATTTTATATATTATGTTACTCTTCATCAGTTTTGCATTTTATTACAGTCAAATGTCTTAAGAACATATCAAGCTGACATCGAATGCAGGAAAACCAAGAAGTACATTTAAAATTTTCAATGAACGAACTATTAGAACTGCCATGACTTTTATTTTTGTAGAAAACTAAATCAAAAGCCGACGCCGTCCATAGATGGGTGGTCATGTTGATTATAGTAACCATGTCATAACCGAAGGGAAACATTTTCTAATATTTGGACATTACAGGGATAACCAGGAAGAAACCGTAAATATAAGAATAAAACAGATCAGGAATCCAGAAGAACCCTTACCAAAGTAATTTATTTATTTTATTTATTGGGAATCTTCAGAAAACATTTACTATTAACAAAGTTTTTGAATTTTGTTTAATGAATTTCTACATAAAATTTCAACAAATTGTATCATGTTGAAATCAATATTAAAAAAAGAGAGTTAATTATATCTCTCCATCACCCCAACAAATTAACTTCAAAAATTAAGATAATAAAACAATCAATTTAACTTATAAAATTATAAAACTCTATAGGGTCCTAATTATATTATATTTAAATGGATGTTATACAAGTATTAATTATTTTAACCTTCAATAACTGTAAGGCTGATGTCCTAGTCATAATTGTTAATTACCTAGCATGATAAAATACAAACATTCTGAAATATCCTTAAATTACATCGCATTAAAAAAAATATTTTCCCTGTGTTCACTGGTATCTTATATAAAGCATCAGAAAACTCTACACGCACAGTTTTTTTCGGTGCAAGTCAGGAAAATCTTGAAATTTGTTTTCGTGTATTCACGAGATATGCTAATGAAATCGATGACTGAAAAAAGTCTTTAATACAATATCCACAGAGGCCATAATCAACCACTGTCTCTATTATTTGTGTAGGTGGAAGCTGCGGGCAGATCTTCATGGTCACTGCTGTTACTTATATAGAATAATCTAACTTTAATTTCTAGCATTAACTAAAACACTTTCGAGAATAATCTGATCACAAATTGACAGCAAATTTTATGAGGTTACGGCAATCGTCTTAATTTAGTTTGGAGTTAAAATTTAGGCTACTTCTAAGAATATTAATAGTAATTGTTAAAATGTAATGCTACTGATACAATGTACAACGAACGACACACATCACCTAAAAATAACAGACACCTCAGCTGGCCATTTTCACACATACGATTGCAACATTAGGTCTACAAACCATAGAATATTTCTGGCGGGCCAAATAAGTTATGGTGATATCTTTCCCAACAACCACGGTGAAACAATTTTCTAACTTTTTGAGGAAAAAATATAAAAAAATCGAGTTTAGAAAAGTAAAGAAGACTCTATCGGTGGTAACATTGAAATGTATTTTTTTAAACTACTAGCACTACAAAAAAAACAGTACATCTCTTTTTTTAACAATATCCATAATATAAAATCATATGGCCCAAATGACGCGAATTCATAATTATCTAACGGTTTGACTACTATTGTAAAAGTTAAAATTTTCATTTACATTGAAAACTTTCTTGATTTGATTAAATAAAAATAAATCACTACGTATCAAACAGAAGGTTTGAAAAGAACCATATTTAAATGTGGTCGGACGTTCTGGAAACCGATAATTAGTAATATCTATAATATAAGAGATTCCTTATTTAATCAGCATATTCTTTTCTTTGTATTATAGTTTCACGAGAAATTAATATTTAAAATGTTTGCATATACGAGGTTATGTAACCTACCCACTTCAGGATGGTCACATACAAATTCTAGGACATGCGTAAGCACGGCAGGAATTGCCGATTAATTTCATGATTTAATTTTCAGCATGTAACACGAGTAGGTAGTTAAATCTGCGACAGGCCTAGAATGTCCTTGGTCCACCAGCCGGATGTGTTAATCACAGAGGTGATCGATCATTTAGCCAGTATAGGGGTGACATTTTTCAGCACTTCGAGTCCCCCCAGCCGTTATAGCTTTTTTTTCAATCTGGACTCGTCACTTATAGTAGCTAGGCCTACATAAATTTCTCATGATGGTGGGAGGGCAAAGGTCCCAAGCTGGCAGAAATTCCATAGAAAATTTATTTCTTCACTGGGGTCGAACGAGCCCAAGTCCCGCACTTCTGCACCAAGGCATCATGTTTAACCACTCGGGTACGATGAGGGACACGACCAAAGTAGTTATTACGTAGTAATTCCATTATGCAATCATCTCGCATAGCTATCCGATTTTATGGTTTACATAAATCCGTAGCAAATGAGTGAAAATTAGGGTGCTTGTTGCTTTTAATATGAAATTAAACAACAATTAAAGAAAGATATCAGAATTTAACGCATTATAATATTTCATATATTATCTTAAATTAAGATATACAAAGTTACCAACAAGAATGGAAGAATCATCTGAGGAGAATGACAAGAAATAGACTTCCAAAATTGGCATTCCAATATACCCCAACTGGACATAGGGACCAAGGAAGACCAACACATCGGTGGAAAGATCAAGACCATCTTCGCTAGGTTTACCGTACAGGCCACATGGCCTAAAACGAATTTGTTCATGATGATGATGATTATTATCTTCTTCTTCTGCACTTCCTGGATTAGGCATTAGTTGCCTCTTCTGTCTTCACTAATATATCTAAGACCATCTCTTCCGAGGACGTCCGACATCTCTTCTTCCTTTCAGAAAATAATGTAAGATTTTATTTGGTAATCTACTCTCTTGCATTATTTCTACATGTTCTTTCCACTCAATCTTGTTGTTAAATATCTTTTCTTTTATGGGAGAGATCTGAAGTTCTTCACAGAAAACTTCGTTTCTTATCTGGTCCATTCTAGTGCATCCTTTTACTCTTCTTAAGAATTTCATCTCTGCTGTTTGGATTTTACTTTCTTGTTTGGAAGTGATAATCCAAGATTCACTCCCATACAAAAGGACAGGGACCGCCATTGTTTTACAAAATTTTAAATATATTATCATTTGCTATACAAATTCCTGTAACATTTCTAGATATTTACATAACATCTTACCACAAATAGTTTAATCCGCCTAAACCCTTAAAATCAACTTTGGTGTATTTAACACAAAAATCACACATACTAATACATTATAAAAATAATGATATCTAAAGATGTTGATGTTAATAAACACTGAAAATTTATATTTTCATGAAGAGAGCTCAGGTTTCAGTCTAAGCATACAGTAGGTTGTCGTCTGTAAAGCGTTTATTCAAAATCACACGCAAATTCCAGTAATATGGCGCATTAGATTACGAACAAAAGATCGAGAGTATAATAATAATAATAATAATAATAATAATAATAATAATAATAATGCTCCCAACTCCTTTCAAAAAACGTTAAGCTGAAAATATATAAAACTATTATTCTACCAGTTATATTATATGGGTGCGAAACATGGACTCTTACTTTAAGGGAGGAAAGGAGATTACGAGTATTTGAGAATAAAGTTCTTAGGAAAATTTTTGGACCAAAGAGAGATGAACAGACAGGTGAATGGAGAAGACTACATAACAATGAACTACATGGTCTTTATAGGAAGCCAGATATAATAAGAACAGTTAAGTCCCGTAGACTGCGATGGGCAGGACATGTTGCGCGTATGGGGAATGAAAGACGTGCATGGAAACTTCTTGTAGGAAAGCCAGAAGGAAAACGCCCAGTTGGTAGACCAAGAATGAGGTGGGAGAACAACATTAACTATGATTTGAGGGAAGTAGATTATACAGGGAATGATTGGAAAGCATTAGCTCAGGATAGGGATGTATGGAGAGCTTATGTCCGTCCGGCCATGAACCTACGGGTTCGATAGTGCCAGTGAGTAAGTAAGTAAGTAATAATAATAATAATAATAGCTTTATTTTACCTGGCAGAGTTAAGCCTTGTCTACCACTCAACCAGGTTGGAGTGGGAGTGGGAGTCGACATCCAGGGCCGATAAAATTAAATTAATCAGTATGGACAAGCTAATGATGATATGCATAGCATATTGAAACATATTCAAACACAACTCAATGAGTTATGAGGCAAAATGAAACCAGATTCACCTTAAAGGTTAACCTTTTGACCGCCGAATTTCCCTTTTGCCAGCTGGGCTGTGGGATCCAGGTTTTTTAAATGTAAAGTACTAAGCCATGCTACATAATACAGACTTTTATAAAGTATCATTTACTATCTATATGCCATGCTAGAGAACTATGTGTACGAGATTCCCTTACACAACGAATGAATTAAAAAGGAAAAGCTTCTATTCCCTAAGAAATAATTTCTGGGCTCAAAAAGTTCGTTTCTGGAAAGATAGGTATCGTGCTAGCTTCAAGAAAAATATTTTCAGATAATTTTTCTCTTGAAAAAATAAAAAGATTTGAGACGGAACAAAAATTTGCGTAATTTAATTTCTTTTCAACAATATACTGTATCTATAAAAAAATTAATTGTAAACAAATTTTAGGAGTGTGAGGCAAAGATGATCCTTTGCGGGAATTACCTAACCAAGCGAATTTAGTCAAACTTACTTTCCTACAGATGTCAGCGAGTGACAAGTGATTAGCTCATCACCTCAAAGAGACACCTAACAGACAAATATTATTTGGATAGAAGAATACAATTAAATTTTGTCCAGAGACTAAATTAGAGTTGAAGTTCTTTCATGAGTCCGAAAATCTTCAGAATTGGAAACCATGACATAAAATTACTCCTGGATGACTTGTCCCTATGATACTTCTATCATACAAATCCATCGAACTCAGACCGGGTTTGAACCCGCTACCCCTTGGGATGAGAGACAACGAACTTAACCCCTACACCGTCAAAGCCTGTTTGAATAACATGAATTTCAAAAAAGTAATAACGCGATAAGAGAAAAAATAAAGTTTTGACAACACACGATGGCACTGAAAGCTCCCTTAAATTAAACATCTGAGAAAAGAAGTAAAAAAAAAGTCAGGCCGAAGGATGAGATATATCATCATTGAATATGGAATTTTAAATAATTAATTAGAATTTCAAGGCGTAAAACAAAACACAATAAATACATTTCGAAAAGAGATGCATGGATGTACATGTAATGTGGGATTTAATACAAATATATATACATCCAAAAAAATCCAAGCACGACAGGACAAGAAGTCCCTTGGCCTACCTGCCGGCTGCTGGCCTCACATCTATGTGTTAATCACAGAAGTAGACAATCATATACCCAGTGTAGGGGTGACGTGTGGTCAGCATATCGGGTCCCCCAACCATTACAGCTTGACTTCTCAACCAGGAGTAGCCATTATTGTAGCTACCCAAATGCCTCACAATGCTGGGTGCGCACTGGTCCCATACCGTCCAAAATTCAATGAGAAACTTTCTTCTCCCATGGGGACTCGAAGTAGCAGAAGTCCCGTAGTTCTGGGCCAAGGCTTCTTGCGGGTAAACCACTCGGCTACGGCGCGGGACATATAGCTATATATATATATATATATATATGTCGTAAGTAATTAAATAATCTATAAATGCAATATTTTCTAATAAACAAGCTTTAAAGATTACTCTATAATTCAGTAGTCTATATTCAAAATCAATTTACGAAGCATGAATTCGCCTCGGATGGTAAGAACAGATTCGTAGAGAATAAAAAAAGAGGGGAAAAAGTATCTGAAGGATCTCTTCCTCAGATTTGGATCCCTTTGGAAGCCTTATATATAATTTCACGATACGCGCACGCCAAAAGATTGATGGCGAAGTCCCTGGACTAGAAAACGTTTTACTTTTCTCTCTCCTCTTAAGTTTTTTTTTTCCCTACCTTCTAGCTAAATATTGCGTGCTCATGGAGCAAACATGACCTTAAAAGCGGTGGTTGTAATCGAATTGTGTCAAGTTTGATTAGGCATTGTTAGGGGGGCTGGGGCCGACAGACTCATCGATCGGGGCGCGGCCGGTGTGGTCCAGAAGAGCGACGCATGCAGCTTCCAGCTCCTGACCCAGCCAGGTCGGGTCATGGAGAAAGGTCATCCCAGTACAGACGCACTGAAAACAGGTCCCGACGTCGTCGTCCTCGTCGCCGTCGTCGTCTCTCTCTCGTAGCGTGTGACGTGGCGGCTGGCTGGGTAGTAAATCCGTTGCTATGGTTACTGGCGGGAACGGGAAAGACCCTGGGAAACTGTACTGATGCCACGCCCAATAATCTGCAGAAGAAGACGAGGAGGAGGAAGAATCCACCCCCGTCGTAATTACATTACAGCGTCTCTCTACCACTTCTTGTAATAACCACAAATTTTATTAATTACTGCAAGTCCCAACCTTATTCTCAGCTCAATACATGATTATATTTTCCAATGTTGTAGACGTCTTCTTACTCTTTTCCAGGCGCTGTCGGTAGGAAAACATTTTTATAGCTTTCTCTCCTATGAAGAGATTTTACATTTCAATTGAATAATCTAATCATATTTGTGTTTTAAAGTAATTTCATTTCCTTATGAAATGCACACCTACCAGAAACGTTTATCCAAATAAACAATTCATATGTCCATCTCATTAGAAAATTCCTTCACATACATAACTTAAGTTAAAAATGATGATGAAGCTTGTCTCCTTATCCAATATTATTCACAGCATAATACAAGTTCCATCGGGACACCATATGCTCTAAGATAAGGTCATTCATCTGGTTTATGAAAACAACACAATTTAAATAATTCTCAACATTTCGTTATGGTTCAGAAAAATCTGGAGGCCACTGGCAAGATAATGCACAGCATTGACTATACAATATTTATTAAATATAGATTTCAACTATCCGAAGACTGAAATTAAGGTAATGCGTGGTTATTAGAAGGTATATTACAGATAATGCAGTAAAAAAATATTCTAAAAAATCCAATACTTAAAATAAAGCACATTTAATTAAATATGCTCCGTATGGTCGTAAAATTAATAACTTCTGAGATGTCACCGACTGCCATAAATAAGAATTAGAGATGTTTAAAAAATATACGCAATTGATCCCCTTCAGATGAAGGACAGAAAAATGTATCACACCGAAATCATATCGTGCATCTGCTAAATAGCAATATAATATATAGCCTATTTTGAAACATGAACGAATACCTGGCATATTTACTTCCCGTAACTCCTAAATGGGTAGTATGAATTGATATCGCTTGCGAGCCAATTAAAGCTGCCCGCAAACAGTTTCAAGCTTTCAGGCCTGAGCCTTCCGGTCCGAAACTTGCATCGGTTCTATATATATATATATATATATATATATATACACACACACACATATGCTGATACAAGCACGAGCAGTTTCGTGCTTACAATTACTGAATGTGCATTAAAGAAAGGAAATCATAACAAAAGAGTACTAATGGCATGACATTATTTTAGCGCTTACGTTACTTGCTCCTGGCTTCGAGAGTAGCGGGTTAAAACCCGGTCGGGATCGAAGGATTTTTTAGGATGGAAAAATTCAAGTATCAAGTTCTCCGGGAGGGGCTCTAAGCCTGGGTTCCGACCCTGAAGATTTTCAGGTTCGTAAAAGAACCTTAGGCCTAAATAAAGAGACCTCTAAGTAAATTTACCAACATTCATTGTACTAGTAATACCTACTAGATGCCTCGTTGGGTCGGTATGCTGGCAGCGAACCATTCATGACAACTGACAAGCTTAACTAAATTAACTTCGTCTAGAAACTCCTAACAAAGGAGAGGCTAAGGCCCAACATGGAGCTGTTACACCATTGTAGATAGATAGATACTCCCAAGTGCTTGGTAAACTTTTCATAAACAAGTAGAAAACAAACTTTTTTTCAAACTTAATTACTTCGCAACTCAACAGAACATCTTATAATATAGAAGCAAATTTAATTCATACATTATGATTGATTAATCAGACATCATTGCTATAAAATCGTAACAACCTCAATAAATGGGCGCTTTCATTAGCGGGGAAACAGCCAAATTCAGCTCCAACAAGGATTCTACTTCTGATGTAGGCAATGTCTTGTGTTAACTACTGTAGCCTATAACTGCAACGATAAAAAAAAGTCACATATCCAATTAATTTTTAATGGTTTCGATACTTATACTGAGTCACGATTATTTCAAATTAAAATTATTATAAATGCAAAACTAATAACATTTTAATCACAAAAAAATAGAGAAAAAACCATTACACTGCGAAAATGGGATCACATTTCGAATGATTTTACTTTTTTTTATGGCGCGACAAGCCTACAAGGTCACTCATTAGCCTACCACTGCGCAGGCGTCATATTCACATGTTGTGTTAACACAGACGATCGTGATTTCTCGTTTGGTCGATTATAAGGCGCCTATCCCTATTACAAAGCTAATCCTGATGCTAGGGGATGAGCTCATATAGGCCTATCTGTAATTTTGAGAAAAACATCTGCTCATCTCTGCCAGAGTTGAACGTATCGCAATCACTAAGTGCGATCAAAATTATAATGTGGGAGTAAATAACTGATCTCAAACTATTCTGATGATTGGTGCCGTCAAATAGCAATCATGCTAGCCAGCTGCTAGAAGTTTTTTTAAGAACCATCAGTTTATAATGCGTTTAGTGACACGCATCTCCACGCACTTATAATTATACAATTTTATTCCGCAACGATTAAATCCAATGTTGAATAAGTAAACCATTACAAATTGGAAGCCAATATGTTTGGTACATGCAAATGTCTCGTTTTAAAAGACCCTCATATTTTATAGTGTTATAAGATCTAGATTGAAATATATGGCGAGAAAGAGCTTGCGATAAAGTAAAAAATAAAGTGATCCCACTATAGGCCTCAGGAGGCCCTTGGGATAGTAAGAGGTTAAGGCTCCCACTTTTTCTGGACAAACGACACTTGATGTCAACCGGGTTGTCAGCCCTGCGTGACGGCCACTTTTACCCCAGAACACGAGTCTGATACTCATTTCCTTAGAGACTGATTCGATCCCAGGGCCATAGTGCCGCCAAAGGGTATGGGTCAGTTTAAAAATCCTGACCCCATTGGGACTCGAACCCTCGATCTTCCGGCTTGTAGTGCAGTGCCTTAACCAGTACGCTACGGGCGATACCATGCATTACATCCCAGTTCAACAATATCCAATATCACGAGTAGATTACTACTCCACCCATAGTAATTCTGTCCGAAGGCAGGTCTTTCACTGCAATCATAGCATTTTCATGTTATTCTTTGCAGCTTTACTAGGGAAATATAGCTATGAGTGATAGCTTCACGTTGCTTTCCACACCGGTGAAAGATGATGATGATGGCCGGATGATTTTCGGGGACCTTTGGGCCCTAAAGCTTCCTGACATGTCTTACAGGTGAGGATAAACCCCGAAAAAAACCTCACCCAGGAGCCTGCCCCAACCGGGAATCGAACCCGGGCCCGCTGCGTGACAAGACAGTACGCTACCTCGAAACCACAGCGGTGGACAGATTGCTACTTTATCAATGGAAATTATGATAAGTGTTATATATTTAATAAACTACGATTAAAATATAATACATTAAATGATGAAACTTAAAATTTGGTTTTCACCATTCATCTCGATATTTGGAACAGAATTTACAAAATGAACCGAAAATCATACAAGGAAAATGGATACACTTCATGTGCATACGAGATTTCATCCTGAACCAAACCATACACAATTATTGTACTACCAATCCCGAGTGAGGTGATAGAAAAAAATCCCATTCTATGTAGTTGTACAAACCGATTCAATTACATTTCAATAGATTCAATTAAAAGGAAATTATTTAGGCTCAGGATGGAACTCTCGCAAAATAATGTATAAAAACCTCAATATGAATTTAATTCTATCTACAAATATACTACCCCATTTTCAATAAAAGAAACAACGTTTTACACCGCAAATTCCATTAAAAAACAATACGCGGAAAATATTTTTAAATTCAATTTGATATCAATTTCAAACTTATTTTGTAAATTTAGATTACATATCCAAGAAATTAAATCACTCTTATTTATTTAAAAAGGATTTTTTAAACGTCATTCAACGTTTTTACGCCACAGTAACTGATTTAATGGGAATTGATTTTAATTGCACGAAATAGTTATTAAAATAAGATTTTGTTATTTTGTTTCGCACTTTCGCTTATATCACATTTTTATGAAATTAAAATACAGTAAAACTTGTACAAAGCGGAATCGCATGGGACCATTTTTTTCAACATTAGACAACATTCCGCATTATAAAAAAACAAAAAGTATTAACCAATCTTAGATTATAGAGCATCGTATGTCTTTTGATGTACCTTGGATTAAAAATGTAGTTCCGCTGCCGTTGTAAAGTGAGTATAGTATGTATACGAGTGGTAACGAGCGAAAAAAACAGTCCCGTTTCATCAGCGTTAAAGTCTCTTAGGCACGTATCCTGAAATTAAAGTATGCAGTTTCGGTTTCCACTCACAAACTATAATTTCGTCCACATCCTTTGATTCCCCGCAAATTTCATTCCATACTACATCGATTCTTTCAATATTTTTTCTTTGTGTTTTAAAATCTCATAAACTTGGGGTTTTCCACACTTATATTTAGTCATTATTTCGCGTACTGAGAGTTTTTCTTTATCTTCAATCACTTTCACTTTTTCGTTTAATGACAATGATATATACGATTTAACCATCTTTATTCCGTAAATTCAGAACGCTATCTGTGAAAAATACGTACACAATCGGTCTCAGATCTTAAATTAATTTAAGATTTTACAGTGCACTGGTTATTTGTAAGACAGATGTCACACGGCAAATATTTGTTAAATTAACCTGTATTTTGCAAAACGGTGTGCAGTGAGGCCAAAATAAAATTCTAGATACAGGTAAAAACTCTACTTCTCTACTTCACCCGGCGGCAGGAATCATCACTTATTTTAATTTGCCTAAAGGGAATTCTATGAAGTGGAAACTAATTTATTTCTCTCTCTATCTTTCCGCCTTATAAACATTTTTCATGAATTGTGTAGAAATAACCTTCCGTTTCAGCGTTGGACAGATGATTCAGTTTTATACAAAATAAATACACGTAAAATTACTATTGATTTGCCGGGATCAAAAAAATGTGTTCACATTGGACAGATTTCCGCATTATTCTAGTTCCGGAATAAACAAGTTTTACTGTATTAAATTGAAATCCATCTTATTTTTTCTGTAATCCATGTTACCTACAAACCCTATATGGAGTGATCAAAACGCGAACCCGGGACCCAAAAAAATGGAGGGCGAGTGACTAACCGCTTGCGTCACTGAACCGCCATTTCATTGAAGACAGGGTATTAAAATAGAAGATTGTTACATTATTAAAAGTATACCGTTATTAAACAAAGAATAAATTTGCATTCTTAAAATGTTCCCTTTAACACACTCTGATGTAAGTTATCCCTGACAAATGCACTAAGGATTATATCATTCTAAGGGCATTCTATTATTACATGCTGGGTAAATAACCCACTGTAGGGGTAATATTGCAGTGACATCGAGGGTTGATTGATCGTGTTCAGACAGAAATACTATATATTTTCAAAATATACTGACATTATTAAAAACAGTAAGACTGAATGTACTGGCTTGAAGGTCAACATTTCTTTGGATCCCTGCAGTTGTACTAGCTACCCCTTCTAGTTTGTTTTCGTTTGTTTCTTTCCCAACAATGGGTTCTTCAGCTCAGCATATACCGGTAAGTGTCCTTTGTGAAGCTTGTGAGAGACCTTTTAAAATCCCAGCCTTTGGATTAATATTGCATTTATTCCTAAATCAAAGTGATTTAGCACGTTTTTCTTAAAGTATTGGATAAAAGTTTAAATATATTAGTAACATTTCTAAAACGAATTCTTTATTAATAACATAATATGAGAGTATAATCCAAATTTTTTGAGATAAAATTCGTGAAACAGTTGTTTTAAATTTAATAACTTATTTTACAAAAAAAAAAAAAAAGAGACAAAGAGAGCAAATATATACTCCATTATAAGTAATGTATAGGGCCACATTTTAAAAACAAACTCTGAAATTAGGAATTATTTAAATTTAAAGTAGGGAAATTACAGTTTTTATTAGTTCTATGTTTAACTTCGGACCAATTTTAAATTAATTTTCTTTGAGCTGATATATGTATAGCATTTGAGTATCAAAAGTGAAAACATTATGTTGCAATAAAAAAAATTCTCTCTTTAAAAACGGAATTCAAATAAAGTTTTTTGCATTGCAAAATATCATGATGCTGCTTTCACAGAAAGTCAGTGATTAAGAGTACGTAACAGCTGAATGTACAGTACATATACGACTTAATGGGACCTGTTATCTGTCTTTGATAACCTGTCCGACTCCAGCAGGAATCCTAATCAGCTATTTTCTGCTTGCTTGTCGTTCAAAGTCAAGGTCGGAGTTATGCGTGTGCTTGGCGGCTGTCCAGTTTGGGTGTTATTGACCGGAGGAATTCACCTTGCTTCAGAGAGGACAACTTGACCACATCTCTGTTTGGGCGTGGCTCTAATGAACTTTAACATCAAGAATTTCCCTCTTCTTTTACTGCGTGGGAGAGAAAACATCTTCAAACACCCCCACTTTGTACACGCCCACGATCCATATGGATTATAGAGCATTCTCTTCATCAGGAATTGAATTGTAATGGTTATTGCACAGTACCATATTTCATTCCAAATAAATATTCACCATTCATGATAAACAATCAAGAAAATAAAATATCGGCGAAAAAAATACAACCGCCTTTCAAAATTACTGTTCTATGAAAAGGAAATAGAATAGAATAGAAGCGTTTGTTTACTGACTTTAATGTAGTTTTTTGCAACAAGACAATTGAGAAGCACGTTAGTGAGCTCTTACACCTAGGATTTTTACAAACAGAAACGGATGCGCTATCTCGATGTCACCAAAGCCTGCAAGTGAAGAATGGTCACATTAAAAATTTCGACTGTCGTGATATTTGTTACGACTATTCAAGGAATGAGATGAAAACTATACCAGTGGCGGCGCGTAGATTTTATATGTAGATGATACTCTACTTACAAAGATACCCGGCATATTTTGTTAAACAATGGTACAATAGAGATGGAGATTGGAGTAGTATTTTGAGATAGGGAACGTATCTTTGCTGGTCTCGAACCCATAAAGAATTTGAACGAATATTATTGATTATAGAGTTTAAAAACGCGCTCGTTTTCAGAATAAACTAAATATCTCCTTGGTATAGTTAATAAGTTTATAAAATGTATTAGGGATCCGTAGACTTTCCTCGTCTGCCGCGAAAACCGTTTAATAACTACTCTCTCTCTCTCTCTCTCTCTCTCTCTCTCTCTCTCTCTCTATTTTTATCAGGTTCACGAAACTTCAATATATCCCCAACTGTACATGTTAAACAACAAATACCGAATAAATAACGGATGCCCTTGATATGACAACACCGTGCGTCTTCTTCAGTTCCCGCAAGAAGTTAGGGTTATACACTTTTAACATTGTCTTGTAAGTTGTATTCATTTAAACGGCGCGTTTTCATTCACGATACGTTCGTTACGTAAACATGAAAATTGGCAATATCGGAGATGCTTTCATGAAAAATATTTAAGTGCCTGATACCTAGAAAGATTATAATTTAAAACGATCTTCTTAGCAAAAAAATCAGAAGCAGCTTGATTAAAAATGAAAATAATTATAGGCTTATTCTAGCAAAAAAAAATCCTGTTTAAATCCTCGTAATTTTTATTTATGAATATATTGAAAGAGAGAGAGAGAGAGAGAGAGAGAGAGAGAGAGAGAGAGAGAGAGAGAGAGAGAGAGTGTGTGTGTATGTCACCAACCGAAATACGCTAAATTAATTTTAAAAATCAACATCCTTATAGAAATAATTATAGATCGAACAAAAATTCTCCATATTGCTGATAAAATGTTTAAAGATACGACACACGTATCGAAGAAAAGGAAACAATGTTCATTTTCAGAGTTAGACAACAAAATAAATATCGGCATGCGCTTTGCACACAGAATAAGCAATGTTTTCGGCAATATAGTCACGATGATGTGGAAACAAATCACATTACGCTATGTTATCTGGTATTACAGAATTTTACATATTGCACTGCATATGTCAAGTTTGGTAGTAGCCAATAACAAACCGATGTTTGTTTTTATGAGAAGAAAATATAGGGAAATGCTCATAATTACTAATCATTCAAGATCTCGCGGAGATGGATTTTTCAATCAGGCGTTGGTCGTCATTACCAAGTTTGTGGACTTATATCATCTGTGCTGATTAAAAGTCAAAATATCTGTTAAATTCTGCCTTATTCATTATATTTATGCTATTACCCAATACACTATCATAGCAAAACTGATAACATGAGGAATTTAAATCTAGATGAAGCCTAGCGATTATTATACGTACAATCCAAGAAACAATATCCCTAACATAAACATACAACCACAGACAAGCGTCTTGTAACGAAGTCGCCACAACTGATAACACAAGATAATTCAAGCCTCGTCATTACGGAATATCTCTTGCGATAAGAATACCGACTCCAGTAAACGATAACAAAAATCCATCAAGAAAGACTGGTATCAACTATCAACAGATAGTACCGATCCTCATACCTCGTTTCTCCAATTACTATGATTTATATTAATTTGATAATTTAATAGAATATTGCACAAGAAAAATATAAATAAGTACTGTTTGGCAATTGTATATTGACAAACAAGCTGTACGACTTATGAAACGTGGATATTCAATGGCCATTCACTGAAACAATCAGGAAACAGAAATCAGATCATACCTGTAATTATCAGTTTCTCAAATCCATCCTGTATTATTCTCTCACCTACCTCTATAAGGATAGACTAAAAGTTTAGAAATGTACAAAGTTACAATATATATATCATCATCATTCCAGGGATTAGGCAATTGCCCGTTCCGAATTATATATATATATGCTTTAGCAGTGACGCTTAGAAGATGTACAAGCGGCTATGATTATCAGATGATTGGAGGAAGATCAATGAATCGACAGAGAGGAATAGTTTCCGGAAGATGGCGGCAGCTATCATGATACTGGATGATGGAATATATATATATATATATATATATATATATATATATATATACATATAGGGTAACTGCAGGTAATAACGCCACCTATTCAGATATTGAGCTGTAATTTGGAGAAATATTGTCCGGGATGTCTCTTATTTTTATATAACATTACTTGAGGTCCTAACTACCTTACATCCAAATATAATTTAGAAAGATATAATATTTTATGAAGGAAGGGAAGAAAATCAGGAGGAGGAGAAACTGGCGTTATTGCCTGCAATGAAGGTAATAACGCCACACTGAATTATTTCAAAGTATAACACATGTCTGCTGTATTTTGATACACTATTCAGCTTTAATACTAAAAATACAAGTTAAAATAACAATCTGTGTATATAATATTATCATAGACATAACAAAAATATACGTAAGAGTCCTCATGTAACGAGCACAGGTCTAATTACCTGATGTGATTTACCTTCACTCATCTAAATGCGCACATTCATCCTCACACAGTGAACAAAGACCCGTTTTCAGCACAGATTTGCTATCACAGGTCTCATGGTACCAAACTTCACATTCTGTGCACTGAATCCAACTTTTCTTACACCTTTTATCAAAATAGTAACCTCCACAATCACCACAATACAGATCTTTGTGCAAACTTTTTCCTTCTTTATTAGTTGTTGCGGGTTTGGAAACACCTGATGCTGATGGTTTCTTATTCAGAAGTACAGCTTTTACATTCACTGAACGTCTTTTCGCTTCTTTTCTGATGATCTTCGGAGTTGACAAAAGCATCTGGACAGAAGATTTTTCGGGTGTTTGGGTTTTTTTTGTTCAGAATGAGGTGCTATCACTTCTGGATTTGGCCTCTCGGACACACTGCTTGGAGCAAAAGCTGTGTCTGAAAATATGTCCGGATTCTATGGGTGGATGCCAGTTGCTCTAAACCCAGAAGCTGCATTTCCAGGAGTTGCAGCACGATACCAGGCTTCCGAAAAAAGTTTAGGAAACTGCAATTTCCATAATAATGGCGTTATTACCTGCACACACCACTTTGTATTTAAATTAAAATATTTGTGACACATAATTATTTTTAAAATAATAACTTACTACTAATAATGAATAGTATCAATACATATTAAGATAAAACAATAATATTAACAATGGTACTATATTGTAAGACACAACACTTACCTAACTTTTTTCTAAACGAAAATTCAAGGGTTTTCTTCACCAGAGATTAACACCACTCTTCACAACACGACTGTTCAAGCGACACTAATGTTGCAGAATGTTTCAAGGCCGTTACCAATCCACAGGGGAAGCTTCCCTCTACTATTCCAGTAGCTTGTAAGATGCTGACACCATCGGAATATTTACAAACTAACGTTTCTAGAGAAAATGGCGTTATTTCCTTCCGAAGGCAGGTCCTTCACTGCTATGCTTGCAGCTTTACTAGGGAATTGTAGGTGTGGTAGCCGTAAATTGCTTTTCACACCGGTGAAGGATGATGATGGCCATATGATTTCGGGGACCGTTTGGGCCTTAAAGTTTTCCTGACATTTGTTTTACAGGTGATGAAAAACCCCGATAAAAAACCTCACCCAGAAAAACTGCCCCGACCGGGGATAGAACCCGGACCCGCTGCGTGACAAGGTAGCACGCTACCTCGAGGCCACAGCGGTGGACATATATACAGGGTGGACCGCTCGAATGGACCTAATTTCAATTGCTTGTTACTGGCAAACGGTTGAAGATAGAAACTTAAAACAACGTTCATATTACAGAAAAACTCACCAAGTTTTGATATCCAGATCACCACATCTCTATATGAGCCCCAGCAGTCACTGTGACGATATCAAAGCGATGAACAATTTCTTGCCAAGTACGTTGGAGTATGCCTTCTGGAATGTTCTCAATAGCCTCTATGATGCGCTCACGAAGATCACGAAGGTCTTTGACTGGGGTGGTGTAAACTTTATCTTTGACATAGCCCCAGAGAAAGAAATCCAGTGGTGTTAAATCGGGAGATCTCGGGGGCCACGCGATTGGTCCTCCCCTACCAATCCAACGGCCAGGGAAAATGTTGTCCAAAGTCGTACGAACTTCATTGGACCAGTGGGGAGGAGCACCATCTTGCTGGAAAACGATGTTAGGCTGCAGTTGTTCAATTTGTGGAAAGAAGAACTGCTCCAGCATGTCAAGATATGTGGTACCACGAACAGTTTTCTCGGCGAAGAAAAACGGTCCAATGACCTTATTATGTGACAAACTGCACCAAACATTCATCTTCGGACTATCACGAACATGCTCTTGAATAGCGTGAGGATTCTCCGATCCCCAGATCCGGTTTACCTTGCCTGACAAATGGAAAGTGGCTTCGTCCGAGAAGAAAATCTTGGTCATGAAGTCAGGATCAGCGCCGAGACGGTCCAGCATCGTATTGGCGAATTCCACTCGTTTCGGCATGTCATTCGGCTCCAGACGTTGCACTAACTGCACTTTATATGCGTGCAGTTTGAGGCGTTTGTGGACAATCCGTTGTAATGTCGATTTTGGTATTTGAAGTTCCCGCGAAGCTCTTCTTAATGACTTCCGGGGGCTTCGCTCAAATGCGGCTTGAACATTTGCTACCATTTCATCGGATGCTCTGCGACCACCACCATGCTTCTTCAACACAGATCCTGTAGCTAATAATGTATCACGCCACTTCTTTATGCTTCTAGCAGTTGGAGCATCACGGTTAAACACACGCCGGAACTCCCTTTGAACTCTAATGATTCATTTAAACTCCGCATACCACAAAACAGCTTGCGCTTTCATCTGCGGAGTCGCCATTTTCACAAACAATTAAATCTAAGAACGAGAAACGTATCTTTGTGCCATCTACCGACAGGATTCGAAACTTGGTGAGTTTTTCTGTACTATGAACGTTGTTTTAAGTTTCTATCTTCAACCGTTTGCCAGTAACAAGCAATTGAAATTAGGTCCATTCGAGCGGTCCACCCTGTATATATATATATATATATATATATATGCATAAAATAATTAATGACGACTTATCAATAATAATAATAATAATAATAATAATAATAATAATAATAATAATAATAATGACATAATTAGATAACCTACTTTCAGATCTTGCGATAATTGTATTTCTTATAAATGTAATAACATTATTCATCATTCATTTTTATATAGAACAGAACAATTAATTTTCACGGACTAAAGTTACTAATTTTAAGGAATTGCTTTAAAAACTCTAGATTTATAGAAATAAAATCTTATCACATTGTTTTCGTTCCAATCTTATCCCTATCACTATGGACTTTTTTTCCCATTTACAATATTGCAACTTTCAGGTTTATAATGTATAGGCTAATTGTGAAACTTTATTTAATAAAAGGTAATACGTGGTAGGGCAAACTGAAAATAGTAGTTGGTATTTAATTAAATCTCACTTTTTAATATTCCAGTTTATTAGTGCCGAATCAAAGCTAGACGTGAAAAGACAATTTATCTCACGCCGTAAATTTACGAAATGTGTCACTCGACTTCACTTACTTTTCAAAGGAAGCTATAACATAGGGTTTTATTCCCTACAAATAACCAATCGGGTTTGCTACAAACCCTTACTTCAAGTTGAACAAATAAACGAATACGTGCGATCTTATTATTTTCATTAAGGAAATGAGTGATTTGTCATTTAACTGAATTTCGTAATAATGGCGTTGCGTGACCGGTTCTTGAATACAGAATTTACAAAGGGTAGCAAGTGGGCGGGCAGGAAGGAATGCGGAAAGATGATAATTTTATAATCTGATTTCACTGACAAAAATCTAATTTATTGATGTATTGTAACGGTGATTTCAACCAGTGGTTCACCAAATTATCGGTATTGCGGTGATAAAGCAAAATGTACATATTGGATAAGAACGAGATAATTTTCGCTCTCATCTGTTATTATGACAGTAACTAGAACAACCAAATGGATCAAATTATAAACATTTGAAGAATTTCTACAACTAAAGCCTCCATCTTAAAGGTTCTGATCGCAACTGTGGTATACATATTACGATATGATTCATCATATCCCAGTGTCAACAAAAATACATTGGGTTCTTTTCCTGTTTCCCCAGTTGCCAAGGCAAATTCAGGTTTAGAATTTCACTATCATGGTCAATTCAATCATAATTTCTTAATTCATTGCAATTTGAAGTTAGTTTCATTTTCAGAAAACGTGAATACGTAACGGTAGACGTAGTACACAGCATATTGCTATACAACCAAAGATCTTGAGAAGGATAAGGCCAAAGATCATGCGTTTCAAAATACAAATCAAGTTTAAAAATAAAGGAAAGGAAAAAGCGACTAATAAAACAGCAACTCGTGTGAGGTATCAGATTATAATCAACAGGAATTACAAAATTCTATAAAAAACGCATTAATTAATCATACGTCATGAAGTCGAACACGTTAAATAATGGGTAGAGCGGACACAGCCAGACAAGATCATGTTCCTGTCACTGAAAACTCAGGAAGGGGTGGGAGAAGCTATTTCTGCCCGACGCCCGTGTCCCTGATCCTTGATGATCACTTTTTAGAAAACGGCGCCGTCGCGCTTTAGGCATCTATAATAAAAAAAGAGTGCAGACAAGTTCCGATCAAAACTACCAAAAATAATTCATTTCCTCACCCTTAAATAATTCTCAACGAGTGGTTCATATTAAAATTCTGAACACAAATACAGGAACATAAATTATAAAATAAAAATAATTAATGTATTGACTTTGGCTTTCACGGTCTGGGTTAATATGTTGATCCTCTTCAAGATCATCATAGACATGATCAATCAGCCATTTTTATATAATTAACTAGCGTACCCGGCAGACGTTGTCCTGCCCGAATGTTCAATTCTCATGTCATGGGCGGACGATAAAAATATGTTACTTTTTTACCATAAAATTCAGCAATTAGGACATAATTAGATATTATTAAATAAGTTCGCAAGAAAAGCTCTTACAGCCTTCTGTTGTGGTTCAAGAAGTGTGAATGATGACGTCACACAGTCATGAACATTAGAATTGTACCCTCCTTTGCAGACAAGTTAAGAATCGTCATATAACAATTATATTAGAGTGAAAAAAAAAGAAGATAAATTGATGAGAGTGAGTCAAAACAGTTTTTGTTTTCAGCTAGATTTCATTTCTGACCCACTGTGCACCGGTCCCATACTGGCGGACATTACATGAGAAAAATTTCTTCCCCCGTAAAGACTCGAACCACCGTAAGTCCCGTAGTTCTACGCCAAGACTTCTTGCCTTAATCCCTCAGCTACGGGGCGAGACTCTTGGTATCAATGAAAGACAAAGATGGTTATTGTGAGTTATCCGGAAGAGATAAGGGACTATTGGTATCAATGAAAGACAAAAATGGTTTTTGTGAGTTATCCGTAAGTGATAAACATATGCTGTCGCGGACTTTTTGTAGAGCTTTTTGAGATATTCAATTCTGTGTACATTAATTTTGTGTATTTCTTATGGTTTAGGCAGCGTAAGCCATTTAGCGTCCAAAGAGCTACTTTTTTCACGTTTTACACTACAAAGGGCGATTTCTAAGGGTGTAGGAATTGAGTATCACAACTCTCTTATAGCCTATGCTCATCCCGGGAATATCCTGAACATTTTGCAAAAAACCCCATCACAATCGGATCAATGGTATGGCCGCGCATAAAGTACGAACAAACAAACAAATATACAAATAAACAAACAATTTTTATATATAAGATAAGATAATCAATGTCTAGGCATAGGATTTTTAGTCGCACACTTTTTTTTGTACGATAAATTAGAGCTCTCTGAAAGAAACCGTTGAATGAGATGATACCTAAAAATTCAGAATGAGGCAACTTTTCTATCATATTTTCCCCTCTCTTCTGTAACCTTTGCCCCATAAATAACTCACTGGCACTATCGAACCCGTTGGTTCATAGCCGCGCAGTCATAAAACTCTACATAGATCCCTATCCCCGAGTTAATGTTTCCCAATCATCTCATGTATAATCTACTTCCTTCAAATCAGGGTTAAAGTTATTTTCTCATCTCATTCTTGGCCTGTTTACTGGACGCTTACCCTCTGGCTTTCATACAAGCAATTTCAGTGCCCCTCTCTCATTCCCCATTCGTGCCACGTGTCCTGCCTATAGGAGTCTACGAGATTTAAACTCTTCTTATATTATTTTTTTACTACTTTTAAATATTTTTAACATATCGTATTGTCATTTACTTTATTTTGAAATATCCAATGTATATTAAATTATGATTAATCAATCAATATTCAGTTAACTTCTCGTCAGCTTGCAATGAACATGGGAGTAATGATCCTGTCTGATTTCAGTGAATAAAGGACTGAACACAATTTAATACAGAACACTTGTAAAAATTGAAAATTTGAGAAATCGGTAGCAGTGAATTTATCCACCCTGTAATTGTTGACAAATCAGAACTGAGTTTTATTCAGATTGAAATTTAAGTATAAGGTAATAAAAATTAACTGATAGTTTTTCAGTTCGCAGCCGTGTTTGAATCTAAACTGTTCGCTGCATGTATTTATAGGAAACCAGATAGGCCTATAATGAGAACAGATCTCGTAGACTGCGGTGAGCAGAGCATGTGACACGAATAATTTAAGTATAAGGTAATAAAAATTAACTGATAGTTTTTCAGTTCGCAGCCGTGTTTGAATCTAAACTGTTCGCTGCATGTATTTATAGGAAACCAGATAGGCCTATAATGAGAACAGATCTCGTAGACTGCGGTGAGCAGAGCATGTGACACGAATAATTTAAGTATAAGGTAATAAAAATTAACTGATAGTTTTTCAGTTCGCAGCCGTGTTTGAATCTAAACTGTTCGCTGCATGTATGTATAGGAAACCAGATAGGCCTATAATGAGAACAGATCTCGTAGACTGCGGTGAGCAGAGCATGTGACACAAATAGGGAATGAAAGAGGGTCATGGAAACTTCGATTAGGGCCAGTGAATTAGTTACGGGCTATAAAAGAAATAACACTTTGGCTTTTTTTAATCACCTTTCCCCCCCTTTTTCATGAAAAAAAGGATAAAGTGATTACACCATAGGTCCGAGAAGACTCTTGGGGTGGTACAAGGTTAAGGATACCACTTTTATAAACAATTAGCCTTGCGTTACGGCTGATTTTATCCCTAGAACAAGCTTCTGGTACTTATTTTCATTAAGCCTACCAACCACGATCAGTTTCTGAGGTTCCATATCATAATTTTAAATCATTATATGCAATTGAATTACCCAGTAAAGCTGCAAAGCATAGCATGAAAATGCTATGATTGCAGTGAAAGACCTACCTTCGGGCAGAATTACTATGGATGTATGGATATGCAATTGTTTATTAGTACTTTATCGGGTCTACAGTCTCATACGAAGAGAAAATCATTATCACACAGAATTTAGAAAATGCGTGATAGGCATGAAGTTGTTTACTATTCCATAGAATATAGAGTATCCTAATATACTAAATATATTTTGAAGTCTTAGGAAATTTGCGAAATTAGGGAGAAAAATGTCACTAATATATTTGAAATAAATTGGGATCCTTTGCCTTTAATATCAGTGTATCGAGATACGAAATCGTAGACAGAATAGCTCAAGGATATTTAATTCTGAACGCGAGCTTATTTTTAAGTGACCATAATGACCTGCAGTAAAACATATGAAAAAAAGTAATATAATGAATATTATAATATCCTATTGGTCAGATACAATGAGTATGTGCCATAAAATACATAAAGTATACAATTTATGTGACTAAGCTTTTTGAAGTTCAGAAATAATTATTTGTAATATAAGTTATAGGGTTTTTGTCGTTAGATATGACAGGAAAAAGTGTTTTAATAAAAATGAGAAAAAAATCCTATATTTAGCAACATATATAATTCTTCGGGTCCGCGCCCCCTACATGAGAAATGGAATTCGCCATCTGGACGTGTAGGTTGAAATGACAAAGGTCACGGGACCAAAACCAGGGAAGTAAAATAACACAGCCTCATCTCAAATCCTATCCTCTACTTTGCAGATCGAACTACGTTGTCAACATGTAATAATAATGTTACACTTTTACTGACATGATACGAGTATTTGAAGAGCAGGCAGGTGTTTTTTTTGTATATTATATATAATATTCTCAATTCGTATCCAACTATGGATCGAATCGAAGGATGAGATTAGATGAAAGTCTCTATATTTATAGAGATCTGTGAACAACACGGGTGCTAGCCCCGATGCCTGGACGCACGTCATAGGGACAGAATAACGAAATGGATGAGATGAATATGGAGAAATAATGGAATGGAATTTGTGGCAGGGGTAAACGGAAGAAATCCCGAGAAAAATCTGCCTAAGCTCCGATTCATCCATCACGAAACCCACATAGAATGGAATAACCGAGAGCCCAGCGTCTAACTGCTTGCGCCACGCAGTCGCCAAATTTAGTAATATTTTTCATAATTATTGAGAAGTCATATTTTTGCTATACAACAGCTAAGAATTATAACAATATTTCACCAGGGAAAAATAATGTTAATAAATAATTAGGAAACTAACTTCAGCATGGCATTGACCTGAACTGTAGGCTATATAATTGGATTCACGCTGAACATGAACTACTTATCTGAAGCACAAGCGAAATGACATACACAACAGAAATTATCTCACCTTCTGTCAGAACGAAAGCACGCAAAAAATATATATATATATATATATATATATATATATATATGCCTACATCCATAGTAATTCTGCCCGAAGGCAGTCCTTCGCTGCAATCACAGCACTTTCATGCTATGCTTGCAGCTTTACTAGGGAATTGTGTAGGTGTGGTAGCTTCCCGTTGCTTTCCACACCGGCGAAGGATGATAGTGATGATGATGATGATGATGGCCATGTGATTTCGGGGACAGTTTGGGCCATTAAAGTTTTCCTGACATTTGTCTTACAGGTGAGGAAAAACCCCGATAAAAACATCACCCAGAAAAACTGCCCCGACCGGGGATCGAACCCGGACCCGCTGCGTGACAAGGCAGCACGCTACCTCGAGACCACAGCGGTGGACATTATATATATATATATATATATACATCTGTGGAAAGCAACGGGAAGCTACCATACTTACAATTCCCTAGTAAAGCTGCAAGCATAGCATGATGAAAATGCTATGATTGCAGTTAAGGACCTGCCTTCGGGCAGAATTACTATGGATGGATATATACATCCATAGTAATTCTGCCCGAGGGCAGGCCTTTCACTGCAATCATAGCATTTTCATGCTATGCTTTGCAGCTTTACTAGGGAATTGTAGGTGTGGTAGCTTCCCGTTGCTTTAGGTGATATTATTCTCAATTATCTAACTCTGGATCGAATCGAAGGATGAGATCAGATGAAGTCCCTATATTTATAGATATCTGTGAACAACAAGGGTGCCAGCCGACGCACCGTCATAGGGACAGAAGAACAAAATCGATGAGATGAATATGGAGAAATAATGGAATGGAATTTGTGGCCGGGGAAAACCCATCACGAAACCCACATGGAATGGAATAATGAGAGCCCAGCGACTAACTGCTTGCGCCACGGAGTTGCCAAATTTACTAGTATTATTTTATAATTATTGAGAAATCAAATTTTAGCTCTACAACAGCTAAGAATTATAACAATATTTCGCCAGGGGAAAAAAACAATGATAATAAATAATTAGGAAGCTAACTTCGGCTGACATTGACCTGAACTTTTCATAATTGGATTCACGCTGAACATTCTTTTTTTGTATCTGTAACACAAGCGAAACAACATACACAACAGAAATTATTTCACCTTCTATCAGAACGAAAGCACGCAGAAAAGAAAAGAATATATATAAAGAAAAATGAAACCAAGATAACATGTAAGTTTAAATGAAACATTGTCCGTATGTAACAATTAAATGGAAAAGTCTAATAAATTCAGAGAAACGCCGTTTAATCCACCTACCTCATAATCTTGATGCCATATAGCACGAAAACGCATCACATAATTTTGCATTATTGCGATAAAATTGTATATCAAAATCTTTAGAATGGTATGCTTAAGATATCATATATATATATATATATATAGATTCTGGGTTCAATGAATTTGCTTATAACAGATAAACAGGTTGGCGAAGGCTTCCAAAATCTGTATTTTTTTCCATAGCGATATGCTCACTTAGACGAAGATCTTAACTTCTATCCATCACAAAGTACCTAAGAAAAGCAATTAGAAGACCAAGTGAGTATTTTAAAATAAACTTGGAACAGAAAATTAACGGAAGTTCTATGATTCAACCGTGATCAAAAGGACATTTTTATTAGATATTATTTCTGCAATATATAAGAGTTACAAACTTGGAAAAACTTCTCATTTCCAGTGTGAACAAGAAGACAGGGCTTATAACAGATAAACAGGTTAGTGAAGGCCTCCAAAATCTGTATTTTTTTCCATAGCGATATGCTCACTTAGACGAAGATCTTAACTTCTATCCATCACACAGTACCTAAGAAAAGCAATTAGAAGACCAAGTGAGTATTTTAAAATAAACTTGGAACAGAAAATTAACGGAAGTTCTATGATTCAACAGTGATCAAAAGGACATTTTATTAGATATTATTTCTGCAATATATAATAAGAGTTACAAACTTGGAAAAACTTCTAATTTCCAGTGTGAACAAGAAGACAGAGCAGAATCGAATCTGAAACGTGGACCAGTGAGCTGGATCGATACTCCACGTGGCAATTAATGAATGAGATGTAATTGTCGCTGTCAAGTGTAGGGTTGTGAAACACGAGGGACAGTCATTCTGCCAACAAACATACAGTAAACTCAATCAGGATTCAAAACAACAGCGTTAACTACACTCATAATATAATTTACGCAATTAACAATAATAACGTAAAATCTAAACTACGAATATTTTAAATCATTTCTTAGGCGCTTAAAATAGTTTCTGCAGATTATATACACTAAAATACATAAAAATAAGAGTAAATAAAAAATAGCCAAATAATGTTTCCTTAAACGCCCAGTTGGTAGGCCATGAATGATGTGGGAGAATAACATTAACCATGATTTGAGGGAAGTAGATTATACATTAAATAATTTGAAAACATTAGCTCAGGATAGGTATGTATGGAGATCTTATGTCTGCAGGGCCATGAACCTACGGGTTCGATAGTGTCAGTTGAGTTAGTTTTCCGTAGCCAACATTAAGCCGGATTTCTGAACATTAGCATGTTTTATTCCTTGAAAGTTGAAGATAAGCATATATATATATATATATATATATAAAATGTGCTTCACGTTTTAGGTAATCAAAGGAGGGAGTTTTATAGTGCATATAAATGCGTAGACCTTATTCAAGATGACAGTACATATGTGGATGCATGTAGGCCCAGCGCACTCTTTACCTGAAAATCGTTAAAATTTCAAAATTATTCTATTAACTGTGAGAATGAAATTAATAAATCGAAAGCACGAGCTTAAATTTCAAGGCAATTCAGTACTTTTATGCCCAAACATTTTTTGCGGTGTGTAGGCCTATATGTGTGTGTGTGGACAACTGCCTTAGTGGTCATTCTTCGAACAGGAAACTGCACTTATAAATATTTTAAATCGATAAGCATAACGTGTGACGCAAACTGAAGTCACCAAGATTATGATTGTCAGTAATGAACAGTTTATCGGTGGTATGAACATCAATAAAAACTCATCTTCTAAGAGAGATATTAAAGTAAGTCTAGCAAAATGTACTTGGATTAATGGCAATTCTGTGTTATCAACGATTGGGAACATTTTAAGCGATTGTTAAGGAAATGAAGCATTATCACTCAAAAAAAGGACAAATTACTGTTAAAACTTAAAAATAGTGATATAAACTATGAATCCTGCAAAAATATCTATGAATCATTGGAAACACAGAACTGGTAATACTACCCAAATTTTAATATAATCTACCCAATATCGATGAAGTAACGAAGTATGTCGTTTGATGTCGAAATAGGCCTACAAGAAAACATTTGGTAGCATCACACTAAGCCTAACTGCTGCTTAATCTTAATCACAAAACAAAAATTATTACGGGAAATAAAATTATAACTCGCAAATATTTTTTTGTTGTAACTACTAATATTTCGTAAAAAACTCCAACTGTTTACCTAATCGTTCAAGCGTCATTATTTTGTGCATGATGTGCTAAAAGTTGTGTCCACGTTGCGATGTTTTTAGTTTCCTATCTCCATCTATCAAATCTTGTTTAATAACATTTAATTGGCTCAACAGTGATTCATTGCATGAATATCCTTCAATCTTTCCACGTTTACATAAACACAGGAATGTCACAAATGTTATTATTTTTTCCACTATCCCTGTTGCAAGATTTATATAATATAGTCCCTCAATCTATTTGAATTTGAATTTTTCAAATGCTCAGTTTGTTTTAATTACATTGGTTAAGACACATGATATGCTATTTGTAAATTCTTATTTTACTTTCCACTGATAGGGTTAATTACGCTAAATATTTCTTGAAAACTCTTATTGATGCTATCTCGCTTCTATGGTTCACAAAACTTATATCATTGTGTATTATGATATAGGCCTATATTCCACACTTTCGATTACATAATTTTTCATGTTGATTCTTTTAAAATTGACAAAATTAACTGCCACCCGTTACAAAAGAAAGAAAAAAATGTTATTTACGTTCGTTCATTAATATTTGAATTATGTTTCTGAGATGAACAGTAGGCCTACACAAATGATTTATATAATGGGAATGATTAGGCTTGAAGTTTTCTATAATATTCGGATTAAATGTCAAGAGTAGTCAAGGAATATTGTAGATATTCCAACTGGTATCTTTATCCACAGAATATATTTTTCACTTCATCTATTCCTAGATCAAAACTTCAATGGCCTGATGTAGACGGTCCATTCTATTTCAAGGCGCAGTTATTCCCGCTTGCTCAATACTCAAAACATGTCCTCGCAATTCTATTTAGTTTCTACGAAACACAAAGGAATCGTGTACATTTTGAAAATTGCATAGTCATTACTCATGTCATTTGATGTGGAATTTCTACGATTGCAAAATCCAAATATATTAAGTATATTTTGAATCCTTTATCTTTTTTCCTTAATTAAACGGAACTTTCTGTTAAATACTGCTGTCACATTCCTTTAAAACCAAACATGTCATTACACTGCGATGGATGTCATGCCTGCTTGTTCAAGAAAATAAAAATATATGTAGAGATGTGCGTAGGGTGTATATTCATTATCGAATATGGACATTACAGTTTGCCTGTTGTACAGGAAGGCATCTTCATCCGTGTACTTAATCGATAAAAAATACAGTATATCCAAGACTTGAACAAGTAATTGATTTCAGCTGACTACAAAGGAAAAAAAGAAAATAAAACCTTAGCCAAAAATCGACATCTCTTTGAAGTAGAAACGTGGAGAGCAGGGCCCGTCATAAGTAGGAGAATGTTGCTTGCAAGAAGCACGAGAGGAAAGGGGGTACACTCATTACGCATAAATTCCACAACTTTACGCTTGCAACCCCTCGTATATCCAAGTAGCTTTGAACTGGTACAGTCGGTTTAGCCACACCTTTTTACTTGTCTTCCATCTCTTTTCATACAGCCATGCAACAATTTTTCCCGCCGATTTTTTACGTCTAAGTTACATGACGTCAAGACATGTAGTACAGAGAATCAGATTTTTTAAAGGAGGAAGGATTCACACCTGACCAGTCGAATCAATGTAATTCCTGAAAGAGGAGTCTGGTATATTTCTCGGATGAAATATTTTAATAATTTCGTAACTACGCAATAAAATGCAACTGCCTCGTGTAGCATGGGGTTCGGAGCGCGGGAAAAACTTGGGCCTTCCCTCTTCCCCCTTCAACGCCAAAGGATCGATGCCGTTTCCATGGATACCAGCCCCCAACCCAACACGACGTCACTAGGCGACGCTTATTGAAAAATCGAAGTCTGCAAGAACGGAGTGAAGCAGAAGGGGAAGAGGAAGGAGAACTAAACGCAAGTTTCGCTAGGATCTGCTATGTCGTCCCTTCTGTAGCCGGAGTCTCTCCCCGGGTTATACCGCTAAAAAAACAAGAGATTGCCAGGTGTCTCAGCAATTTCTTTAGAATCTACATTTTAATATCAGAAGTGAAAAATTATAACTGTAAATTAACTATGGCTACTGTCAATTCAAATAAGCCCAAAAAAATATGCTGTTTCTATTTACTTACAACATATAAATTAAGACCTGATCCCTTTCTAAGAAATGTCATTGTAACTTACGGCATTACCATTCTTTTCATTACAATTAAACACTTCTCAAAATATGCCAAAGTATTTTTTTTTAGGTTGTCCTCAAATTAATATTCGAAACACCGTTCTATGGGATGAGAAATAAAAAAAAATCTACTTCTGGAATTTCCACAGCATTGATAAATGAAAGAGAAAATATTAATTATGTTGGATTCCATTAAGAGAAACCCCTAAAACCAATTTTTATCAAGTTTAGTTTTGGTATGAGAAATAAACGCTTCTTGGTAAATAGTCGCCATAATAATGATGTCTCATACACATTTTTTAAAACATTGTTTTATTAACAACATGCCCCAATACATACATAGTAATATTACATGTTCTAGTTGTCTTCTAATTTATTTGTATTCTTTTATAAAGCTAAATAGACCAAATTTGACTGACATTTGTATATTCCCAGTGTTAATGTTGTAGATTTTATCAGACCTTTCTTCGTGGTAATTTGTTTGATGCAACAAAGGAAGGAAATTAATAGTTAGCCTGCCTATGTGTGTATGTGCCGACAGTCTCGAACACCTGAATCAATTTCAACCAAATTTGATACACATGTACATTTACGATCTGGCAATGTACCTATAAGGTGTAAATCCCTCTAGCACTCCTATGGGGAAGAAAGGAGAGTGAAATGGAAAAATGACCGGCAACGACTTATACTTGTTCAAGCATAACTCTAGAATATCTGGAGTAATTTCAACCAAACTTGGTACATATATAACTTACAATCTGGAAAAGCTTCCGCTGGGTTAGAGACCCCTAGCATCCCCATGTAAAAAATGAGATGGGGTGACATCTAAGAAAAAAAAAACACCGATTGTAGTGTCAAATTCATAGTTTTTTTGTCGCTAAGCCCATTAGTGACAGTCCCGATGATTTTAAAATTGAACTTTGACCCCTAGTACCTGTAAGAGGGGTAAGAGAGTGAAAACTAAATGACAAAAAAGGATGATGATTAGTATCGAATCCAAAGTTTTCGAGATCGCTAAGCTGATTGGTGTAACCCAGATGTATTTACGCCCCCAAGTTTGACCCTAGTATTCCTATGGGGGTAAAAGGGAGTGAGAAGGGGAAAAAATAATATTTCAAAAGTGGCCGAGAATAGTGTCGAATTCATAATTATGCTAATTGGTCACAGTTCCAATGACTTTAAGCCCAAGTTTGACTCCTAGTAACTCTCATTGGTTAAAGCACCTATGGCATTTTAAGTCCAAGTTTGATCTCTAGCATCGCTAACGGAGTTTGGGGCGATGAGAAGGGATACAAATAAGATTTCACAAAGTAACCGAGATTAGTGTGGAATCCACAGTTTTTGGAACCTCTAAGCTCATAGTATCGATTACATTTTAGCCTTTGGCATCCCTAGCGGAGCGAGAGGGGCTGACACACAAAAATAATCATAAAGGACAGATATCTGTATCGAATCCATAGTTTTCAGGATCTCTGAGTTGCATAGTGATACTACCAATACCGGTTAAGACCAAATTCATTCCTAATTGCATGCGGTGTAAGAAGGGGCGAAAAGAGCCCAAACTGACCGAGAATAGTGTCGAATCTATAGTTATCAGGTCACTAAGGTCATTAGTACCAAGGGAATAAATATCCGGGCAACACCAGGCAATTGGCTAGTATTATATAAAATAATTTTTAAGCCTTCTAGACCACCAAAGAAATTCAACAATAGCCAGAGAGTTAAACATCGTACCTATATCTGAATACCTCCAAGAATATAGAAACAATTGGCTAGCCCATATTCAGCGCATGGATGGTCACAGAATACCAAAACAAATTCTTCACTACGTTCCTCGAGGCAGAAGATCTGTGGGTCGACCTTTTCAGAGATGGCGGGAGACCGTAACGGGCCACTGGGCCTAATACTTGAAAGGACGATGATGATGATGATTTTTAAGCTTGAACAGCCGAAGAAAATACGATGGTATTTTCCAAGAGATTCACAGATCAGTGTCAAAAGAAACAAGAAAATACGATGAATGAAAAAAGAGAAATATTAACAAAGAAAATGGATTCAGAGGTTCGATGACGAAGCAAAAACATTGCGTGGGAGCCATACCAAATATAATTTTTCATTGGTCACCACATCAAAATGTCATCTAACCACACTATTTACTCCCCATAGTGACATCATTTACAAGAATTACACAAAAAAGCTACAAATTAAGCCCGCCGAAACCAGGCAACCAAAATGAACCAATCACCAAAACATCAATATTGACAATGAATTTTAAATTAACGGAATAACAAAGGATTAAAACCACAGTAAATAGACTAATAATAAAAGAAGGGGGAGAATTTTGTGAAATGCATTCCATAAAACTCCATATGTGGATCAATTCATAACATCAATGAAATATCACTTTCATCTTTGTAGAACGAAAAAAATACGAGAATGAAATGACATTAAAAACTTATAAATCTGTAGTTCCATAATTTCAGAAAATAGTCCTAAAATAGCAGCAATCAGTAGATTTGTGTAAATATTTATACATTGGAATAAAAAACCATCAAATCTGAGTAAATCAATTGATCTCATACAAAACACGAAGAATTAAGTCCACCGCTGTGGTCTCGAGGTAATGTGCTGGCTTGTCACGCAGCGGGCCCGGGTTCGATCCCCGGTCGGGACAAGTTTCGTGAGTGAGGTTCTTTTCTCACTTCTAATACAAATGTCAAGAAACTTTAAGGCCCGAACTGTCCCCGAACATCATCTGGCCATCATAATTATTCATATTCGCCTTAGATTAAGCTTTGGTTTAAGGACTCTCAGAAATGACAAATTGTGGCATTGAATAAAAAAAAACACAAATATATATCCTGCGATCAAAGGAGAAGTTTAAATATATCCATTTTATCAATGCCAACGGATCATAGGTGTTCACTCAAGATTATTACACATAGGTGTGAAAAGGTAGAAGAAAGAATAAGCGTAACAAAAATAATTTTTATAACGAAATAAATTAATCTAAAAGGAATTAAAGAAAAGAGAATACGGCAGAAACGGTGGCTGCTAAATCTTGAAAAAAAATTAAAGATTAAGAGAATTAAAATAAATCCACCTCTACTATCTACTGGTAACGTGTTGCCTCAGACAGACCAGGCTCGGATTTGATCCCCTTCCCGGTCGAAACAGTTTTTGGGTGGGATTTTTATTCGGGGATTTTCCTCACCTCTAAGACAAATGTCAAGAAACTTACGATTCAAATAGTCACAGAACACCATCTGACCATCACAGTCAATCCATATCACATTCCCCTTATTTAATATGAATGTATGAGTGAATGGCATATATTGTTTTAATGTTCGTGTTGCCTCGCACTGAGCTAATCGTTTATCCAGGGAGATATGCATACCCTTATATGGTAAAAAAAAAAAGAAGTGACCAAGAGTTTAAAATCCTCTCCCGACAGGACGTGTCCCTGTAATGTCCATGTGACTGGGGTATGCAAAAGCATCGACAAAGTAAGAGGTAATTTCAAGATAAAGAAAGAAAAAGATAATAAATAATTTTAACTGGAATTACATTCTGAGGATGTGAAGGCCAATCACACTAAGGTCATAAATCAATTAAATACAACTACAATTAAACTTTATAATTTAATAATAAAACATTCCAAAATATCGGCCGCGGAGGACTAATGTTTATGCTTCTTGCCTCTGGTCCCGGGTTCTAACCCGGCCGGGGTCGATAGACTTTTTAGGATGCAAAAGTCCAAGGAGCAAGTCCTCCGGTAGTCCAAAGAGCAAGTCCTCTGGTAGTCCAAAGAGCAAGTCTTCCGGGAGAGACTTTAAGCCGTGGGTCCCGAGTCTGAACTTTTCAGACTCGTAAAAGATCCTTAAGCCTGAATGAAAAAGCCTCTAAGCAAAATTTACCGAATTTTCCCGTCCTAGTACTACCTTGGTTTCCTAGATGTCAGTATGAGGCGGAACGCCGACCACGGACCACCCAAATGACATCTATACGAAAACAAGTGTAACTAATTTAGCATGGTTCAAATTCTTCCCTGTAGGGGGAGAGCGCCTAAATCTCTGTTAAGGGAAACAGTGGCTTACAAGACAAGACAACTACAATGAAACTTTGGGCACTGGTGCCATACTAGCCGAAGTTCCATAAAAAAGTTTTTTCCCCCACAGGAATTCGAACCAGTGCAAGTCCAGTAACTTTTCATCAAGGCATGGTACCTTAAACCGCCGGGAAAAATTCATCCAAAAACAAAGAGAGTGAAGTTTTGAATAGTGAATCTTGCAGATTAAATCCAAAAGATCCGCAAGTATTCTATCTTTACGCATTCTTTAATCCATACAAATCTTTCCTAAGTATGATTTAATGAAGAGTTTACTTTATATAGGAGAGTCACTGGAATGCCCTCAACTAAAAACTAGGAAATAAATGTGCACCTTAAGGGGATTTGGGCATGAACAGTTTTTCGACACATTCTGATGTTTAGTAACCATCATCATCATCATCATCATCATCATCATCATCATCATCATCATCAACAATCACGGATTAAGCCCATGTGGCTTGTTCCGGTCTCATAGATTCTCATTCAAAAGTTGAATCCAACTCTTTTTCGGTCTACTAACATTCCTGTCTCCTTTTAGTTTGTAATTAAGTATAATTTTTGGCATGTGTTCATCTTTCATGTTCTTTCCAGTTTTTTTTAGATTCTTTTATTTTATCTAGAAGTTTAAAAATATTTACATGTCTAATATCTTCACTTCTTCTTTTATCTACAAGTTTGCAGTCAGCTACACTTCTCAGAAATCTCATTTCAGCTGCTTCAATGATCTTCTCTTTTAGTTAAAACCCAACATTCACTACCATACAACAGTAAGGGGACAGCCACTGCTTTATAAAATCTTAGTTTTGTTTCCTTTCTTGTATGTTTAAATGTTTAGTAACCACCTCACAAAAATTAACAAAATATCAATATGTAATTTTCATCTAACGACTATTATCAGGGCTAGGTTTCTATGTAAATAAATATTTGTTTTTACATAAGCTGTCTTTACATCTCTACATAACTACGTTTTTATTTTAAATATGTTTCACGTTTTACGATTTCAAAGGTGGATTCGTGAATTTGTATGAAATGTTGAAAATAAACTGTGTGCTATACACATTACACATTCTCTTCTTGATAGCCGAGGCTTCGTTTTGGTTTTGTCCATCAACACCTTCTGACAATATAATTTCTTATACCTGACCACTGCTAGTCTAACCCAGGCAATTAACAGAGCCACTGTATGTAGGTCACATGTTCAAAGATTTAGTTTAATATTGTATCTACTAATCAGTTTCAGTAATTCACAAACTATCAACGCTCGTGCATGAGATTTGAGTGCATCTTCAGTGTGGTGTACATATTTATTCATTCGGTATATCAAACATTTAAAATACGAAAATGCTAACAGATGATAAATCGCCATCTGTCAAGGTACGACTGTATGTAAGCAAGTAATTTTCCGAATTAAGTACTATCAACAAATGGTAAAGTAAATTTTGTAATGCCTACTAGAAAGAGTGTGCACCATTTCTATAAAAAGTTTTATATTTTACACCATAGTTTGAGAATCTTTAGTTTATTGGTATGTACATATATATTTTATTACATATAAACACTATTCAACCCTAATAATGTTTCCATATATTTTACAATTACTGAAGTGGATAAAATAGCCCAAGTGGTGAATCATTTGTCTATGGACTGGAAGCGATCCTACAGAACGTATACGTGAAGAATTTTCTCCACTCATTCATTTATAGACTATTTAGCCCTGGGGCCTACTTAGCATGTTATAATTATGACGACTTTCTGGTGATAAAGTTGGCCAGATCAGACAGAAGACAGAGCTACCCCACCTTCTCCTAGTGGCTTTGGCCATGAAACATAACCCGTTTGTAATATTGAGTTGTATTAGTTTTATATTATTCTTAATTTTCAGATTTTAATTAATTTTGTTTGTTTGGAAACATTTAAAATTATGTTACTATTTTTATGTAAATGGGAGAATGTAGGGTAAAATAAAAATAATTTCAATAAATAAGGGGCGTACAAAAATAACATAACATTATATAAACCGTATTACGATATTAACAACGTCGATGTAATTATTTAACGAAATTATTTTATTAATCAATTAAATATATTAATAATTTAACATGAATTCAGAGAACTGAAACCATGTTATTACTGAATTATTCATCCACGCAAAATACGAAAAATACATAATTCTATTCCGACACAAACAATCTTGCCTATCTATGAATTCAATGTTACAAACTATAACTATTAGCCTATAAAATATATTCAATGTTCATCCGGACATTCATGAAATTTATATTTTTTAACTTTGGAAATTTAGAACTTCAACGCAACTTTACAACTCCAAATAATATTACACAAACAAACGTTAGTTGACATGGGTATTGTAATAAAAAACACCAATTATTTAAAATAAAACAGTGCATCTGAAAAAAATCTCTCAAGCAAGATCAGCAAAATATTTTATGACTTTATCGATTAACTTACAATATAATGGGATGTGTGGCTTTCATGTTATTCATTGCTCTTTATAACACCGTCTCCCGTTGAAAATGCACCTCTGGAAAAGTGAACATGATACGGGGCAATCAAGGTATTATTATGATGGAGAGACCATATACTTCATTAATATTAATAGATTCAAAACGTTAGTTTGGGCCATAAAACTGCCCAATCCTCAGTTTCTGGCCATGAAGGTGTCATTACAGTTAAGATATAACAGCAGGGATATTCTACTTTCGTATTATAGGATGGTCAAAAATATATACCAAAATTACAAAGAAATAATTATAAATAAGCACTAACCGGAAAAATTAGTATTTTTTATAAGAAACTTTTTTTTTTCCAAGTCAGGACAAAATGGTGTATCGGCCATCATGTGACAATTATACTCTATCTTTGAAGCTATAACTATTTAAGCAATGTGTTGCTAGCATTGCATTTATTAACAGTCATTTAACTGCATAGTATTGATTTCCAAGAAGGGGCAAAAAGACTGATATACCTATTGAATCCTGATCCGAACAACTTGTTGCAGAAAAACAGTAAATATAAAGGAAATATGCATTAAATTTTGGCAGATGAAATTATATCATCTGGAATGTATAAAGCAGTTGGTGCGTCAGGAGTGGTCGGTCGCACCCTTGTCATTCACAGATCTCTATATAAGAGGCTCATCTCATCTCATCCGTCGACTCAACCCTGAGTTTGACAAGAGTTGAGGATATCATATAAAATAGTATTTAAGCAACTTAAAAAACCTTTATACTGTACTTCAAAACATTAATTTCTTTTTCAGAATATATAATTTATAAGTTGTTATATTTTTCAAGTTTTAACGACTGCAAATGTTTATAGGCTACAGAATTAACATGTTTTAACTCCTTGAAGGCCCTAGGCTGCTAGCCTCTCGTTCACATGTGTTAATCAGAGGTAGACGATCATAAGCCAGTGTAGGGGAGACATGTGGTCAGCATGTCAGGTCCCCCAGCCGTTATAGCTGGTCTTCTCAACCTGGAGTGGCTACTTATTGCAGCTACCCAAATGCCTCATGATGCTGGGTTGGCACCGGTCCTCCCATACTGGCCGAAATTCCATGAGAAAAATTTCTTCCCCCATGGGGACTCGAACCAGAGCAAGTCCCGTAGCTCTGCGCCAAAGCTTCTTGCCTTAATCATAGCATTTTAAAATACTGAACCACCAACTAATACGACTGAAAAGATAGGAGGTAAAGTGATCCCACTACATGCCTTGCGAGGTCGTTGGGTTTGTAGGAGGTTAAAGCTCCCACCTTTTGACAATCGGCACTGGATTTCAGCTGGGTTTTCAGTTCTGCCACTTTTATCCCCAGAACATGCGTTCGACACTCATTATCGTTAGAGGCTAAATATGCCTCCAGAAGGTTTGGGTCAGTTTAAAAATCTTGGCCCAACCGAGACTCGAACTCCCGGCCTTCTGACTTGTAGCGTACTACCCTAACAAACTATTCTACGACTAAAAAAATTACACAATTCAAATTTGAAGAATAGTTTTTCCAATTGTATTTTTCTAACAATAAAGAACCATACTGACTCAACCTTTCAACTCAGCGCTATTAAAATGTCTACTTATGGGTATATTTATTGAAGTAATACTGTAAAATAGTGACCATAACAGAAAAATTGAATAAGAATCTATGCTGCAGATGGTTTATTATCTCGGGGAGACCTGACCTAATATATATATATATATATATATATATATATATATATATACACACACACACACACATATATACACACATTCTAGCCTTTATTAATTTTAATTATCCACAAAAAAATGAAATGCCGTAAAAAGTACTCCAAACGAAAGTTTCCAAGAATAAATAAATTAACTACCCCTTCCTTATATCAAATCACTCAGGATGTTCAATAAACGAAATCTGCAGAGATAGAATATAAATATATTAGCAAAGGAGCAATGAACTGATGTTTTCAGGATATGTCATTTGGCAACGTTAAGCTAGAATTTGCCGTCAGCCCCACCCTATTGGAGAGAGGGGTGGCGGCGGCATCTAGACATGACGTCAGGAGGGAACGATTCCCGATAGAGGCGAGGAGGGATGGAAATAGAGCAGACAGGCAATACGTGCATTACTATAACTGATACAACTGTTTGGGTCACTGGTCCGTTCCAATATGGCAATGAACCCAACCCCTAGTCACACAAGACGACCTAAGTTCACGGGCGTGCCCAACAAACACAGCTGTTTGGTATCACTACGCCAGGCCCGTGTTTACGACCTTCACGAAACATTTCAACTCAGACTATGACATCATCCCTTGTATCAAAGGAAGAATCGGGGGAACTGGAGCAAGAGAGAATTTAACTGACATATGAACTTCGAAAAAAAAGTTGAAATTAATGTAGTAATAATGTGAAATTATAAAATATTAACGTTTGAAATCCTGATAATTAAATTATTATCGTCGGTCGTGGTTATGAAAGCAATTTTAAGAAATCATAAATCATTGTAAAACTTGTATAGTTATTAGAAACAAACATCGTCCATTAAGACATTTTTACTAGACAAATCTCGGACACCAATACGAGAATGAGTCTGGAGAATAGACGATTTCGAAAGATTGAAAATAATTCAAATTGATACAAAACGACAGAAAATTAAACGCAACCAATTACAATATTTTATGCCATAATAGTTAGGTGTCCACCGCTGTGGTCTCGAGGTAGCGTGCTGCCTTGTCACGCAGCGGGCCCGGGTTGGATCCCCGGTCGGGGCAGTTTTTCCGAGTGAGGTTTTTATCGGGGTTTTTCCTCACCTGTAAGACAAATGTCAGGAAAACTTTAAGGCCCAAACGGTCCCCGAAATCATATGGCCATCATCATCATCCTCATCCTTATCATCATCATCATCATCATCATTACCATCCTACACCGGTATGGAAAGCAACGGGAAGCTACCGCACCTACAATTCCCTAGTAAAGCTGCAAGCATAGCATGAAAATGCTATGATTGCAGTGAAAGACCTGCCTTCGGGCAGAATTACTATGGATGGAATAGTTAGGTAACTTAGCAAATCTATTTACTCGCACGAGGGATCTCGGGAATTCAGATTAATTTTTGTTCTGAGTTATAGAAGAATTTCGAAAGGTCTAAAGCCGTAAAAACTAAATTAAGCAATTTAACCCAAAATTCACAAATTCTTGGACATAGTCTTACAGTAAATACAATTTGCCGACTGAAATTTGATACCAACACTTATTTCACACATAGAATCACTGGAAGAGTATAAGACTGCGATTTCACGATAGATGGCTTCAAAATGCTAGACACAATTATAACATTAATAGGCCTATATACCGCAATTCTCCAACAACACAAAGTGGAAGTTAGATATTGTAATTCATTGGCTAATACTACTAACTCACTGGCAATATCGAACCCGTAAGTTCATGGCCGCGCGGACATAAGCTCTCCATATATTCATATCCTGAGTCATTGTTTTCCAATCACCCCCTGTATAATCTACTTCCCTGAAATCACGGTTAATGTTATTCTCCCTCCTCATTCTTGGTCTACCAACTGGGCGTTTTCTCTCGGTTTTCCTACAAGAAGCTTGCATGCACGTCTTTCATTCCCCATTCACGCCACATGTCCTGCCCATCACAGTCTACGAGACAAGGCTAATACTGGAGTCTAAAATGTGTGTAATTTATTTAATCAAATTTCCCGGTCAAAAAGCCACTATTAAAGACAAGTTATATTATTTACTTAATTAAATGTTTAAGTAATTTTTAGACTTATTTTTCTCATTGGCGTCATAGAAACATTTAGGAATTATGGATTAAATGACGTTTCCATTGGACATTTATAATACACAGGCATCAATTTATTTTCCCTTGCATTTTTGTTGTACTTATTCTGAATATACCGGATTCCCATTCCTTGTACTAAAGTCCTTGCACCCATCCTCTACAGAGAGTTACTGGACATTACTTGTCAATAAAGAGAACTGAATGAGTATAGTGCATTCAACAAAACATAATTTCATATTTTATGGAAGGAAGTTGTATTTCGCTGTGACATAAATGTATTGACTAATTATTAGTTTCCCTCATATTGAGTAATCTGTTTACACATTGCAAGTATTATTAAACTCCTATAATGAAATGGAGTGCAAGTTATTCCGATATTTAATGAGTAAAGCAAATACAGGCATAGGAAGGTACATTTTTACAAATATTAGTAAAAATAAATTGATATGTCTGTATTTTATAAGTAAAATGCATTTTCCTTTGTTCTGTTAATTTCTCGACAAACTTTCACTCAATATATATATATATATATATATATATATATATAATAGTTGAAACCATTATATAAAGAAAAAGAACGAGAAGATAGTGTATAACAGGCAGAAATGCACAAAAAACAGGAAGATAAATAAGAGTGCTCTATCTAATAAACACCTGTACCTTGTATAATTGAAAACATGCCCACAGACAAAACGTGATTTGACGCGTTACGTAATTGATTACTTCCAGAAGATTAAGAGGGCAATTTTGTGAAAGATGATGTAAACATCTTCATTAAAATTCAGCGTAATTTATTTGTAGGTTATAAGGCGTCCATATAATTTTCCTAATGGTATAGACATTACGTTTCTTTGCAACTCTTGAAAGGGTTTAGAGATTAATAATGGAAAACAGATGATTCTGCATTTATATAATCCATCACTTTCTTAACCTAGAGGTCAAAATGAAGGCCAACAACACGCCAGACACATAATTAAGTAACAATACCTATTTCTAGCATGTAGTAGCGAAGGGGGTATTCAACACATCACAAATTTACACTGCGAAAATTCGTTACTTAGCAATTTATGATTATTTTGAGAACTTTGATTTTAAAAGAGATTTCTCCTAAGACTTTCAAATAAATAATCGGTTTAATTTTTTATTTTCATGAGAAAATCTGAATCCTACAAATCGTTTTATGAAAAACTAAAGACAATAATCGTATTATCACATTCACACGTACGAAATTCACCATATTTTGACTCGAGGTTTTTAAAAAGAAATAAACATATTCTTCCAATATTTTCGAGTTTAGGGCTCACTAAAATAATAATAATAATAAAAAAAAGGTAAGGGAACTTATTTTAATATATCGTTGTTTGAAGTTACTAGTTTATAAATATATCTTGAAAAAAAAAACGAGTTAGGCCCCTATATATAGCCCTATAGTTGCTCCCATTAATGTTCAGTTTGACTTTATACGTAGTACATACTATGCTCTTCTATTTTTAGCCTTTCTTTTACAAAATGTACAATAAACTATCCCTGCATTGATATTACAGAATATATATTTTTAAACATTTCTAATTAAAAAAAAAGTATTCCCACTACAGGCCTCAGGAGGCCCTTGGGGTAGTAGGAGGTTAAGGCTCACACTTTTTCTAGACAATCGGCACTTTATGTCAGCCCTGCGTGACGGCCGCCTTTACCCCCAGAACTAGCGTCCGAAATTTCTAATTGTGATACATTAATACATTATACGGAGTATTAGTTTTTTTATATATGCAACAAAGATGATCATTTTCGTTTTATTATTAACCTACAGACATTTTAATTATGTTATTTTAAAATTAATTGATATTTTTATTTCAATACCACACTACAAAATAGTGCAAAACTGTTAAAAACAGAAGTATAGAAGGCTATCTATTCATGCACTCCTGTGGGATGATGAAGGCAATATTTATACCCACTTTCTGTAATGTGGACGTTTTATTGTTTGTATGATATATATTAAGTGAAATAAAGAATACTATTTTCATTGATTAATATTCATTGCTACATGCATTAAAACATTCCCGTTTAATAAGACATAAACTCAATTGACAAACATAAAAATAACAGCTAAATTACAATAGTACATTTAGTTTTAACATATATATCAGTTAAAACTAAATTCACTATATGAAGAATCAAATGCAAAAGCAATGAATGTCACTTAGGTATGATTGTCCTGGAAATCAATTTAAAGTTTCGTTCTTCTCCTATGCAGTGTATTTTATTATGCTCTATCTCCTAGACTATCGTCATTTATGCCTTGAAACTCTATTTAAAAATGCTACGGTATCAGTAGTACAGGCTGGTACAGTTAGGCGAAAAATTAAAAATAGTGACATTCATAGTTTTTGCATTTGATTCTATTATATAAATCGCCCTATGGACAGATTCTGAAGAAAAAAAAATTGGGCATCCCAACTTTCAAAAATAATATGTGTAACTATGAAAGAATGACTCCGTAAGCAGATTTAAATTTGATTATTTAAACTCTTGCCCCAAATGAGAGTCAATGATCAATCACGTTTCGATTAATATTGTTTTACAACTAATAACAGTCGTGTTTCACCTCGCTCTTTATCGAATTATCTTTACCAGGTCCTGCTTTTGTGATAAAGAAAGCTCCTCCTTTTTAATATTCTGAACAGGTCAGAGCATTATTTTGCAGTGACTGACTCTCCAACAAGTACATTGAATATAGCAAATAATGAACAGATTCCTTCCAATTACACATTTGATAATTGTGTGTTCAATAATAGTGTTTTAAATAATGATTTTACTGAGTTGTTTACTAAAAAAATAATTAATAACCTAGCCGTAGCGTAGTGGTTAAGGCACTGGGCTACAAGCCGGAGGGCCGAGGGTTCAAGTCCCGTTGGGGTCAGGATTTTTAAACTGACCCAAACCCTCTGGCGGCACCATGGCCCTGGGGTCGACTCAGCCTCTAACGGAAATGAGTACCAGACGCTTGTTCTGGGGTAAAGGCGGCCGTCACGCAGGGCTGACAACCCGGCTGACATAAAGTGCCGATTGTCTAGAAAAAGTGGGAGCCTTAACCTCCTACTACCCCAAGGGCCTCCGGGCCTGTTGTGGGATCACTTTACTTTTACTATAATGTAGGTTATAATATACAATTTGATGTGTTTCATTTTTTCTCCACTAGGGTGCATTCTTAGAATATTGCGATCCTACTTGGCAATAAATAATATGATCAAGTTGCATTGAATATACATACCCTCACATTTCTGATTTGTTTTCAAACATCGCCGTTTACATTAGATATATAAATATTTTAAAATGCCGGTATCTATATTTAAATAATGATTTTTGAGTAACAGGTTAATTTTATTCGTTAAATATCCCTAAGAAATGTCACCCTGATTTCCAAATCCTTTAGATAAATTCTCTCGTCATTTCGGGACTCGTGAATTTATTGACTTGGAAATCACTCGTGGCATTACCTATGATAAATATAGACTAATTCGCACTACATACTTACATACTGCAATAAAATAATGTACGACAAATCCTTTAGGATATTGCAGAGTTTCTTAATGATATTCAGCTTCGTCCAAAACTCTATGCTTACTTAAAATATGTAGGTATTTGTAACATGTTATAAACACAGTTATACTTAGTAAAATAACACTGTTTTGTCCTGTCACGCCATTTATATTAATTACTTAAGTCGAGATAAGACTTAACGGTCAAAGCTAATTTAAATAAATAAATTTTAAAAAAAGTGTTCACTTTCTCCGGTGTTTGTGAGTCCACGGGCAAATGTGAAGAACTACGAAGGCCAGAACACGTGTTTCTATAAACGTACTAATCTAGCCTGTAATTGCGAACATGAAAATTCCTTTTAAATGCTGAATAGCAGCCTTCGCATTTAAACTGAAGTGTGAGACTTATAAACTGCTTTGTTGATTATAAGGCGACTGAGGTTAAGAATTAAATTTATAACTCACGAGAAGACTAGCGGAGACTGAAGAGAATGAACAAGGGATTTACTATTATATGAATAAGTGCATCTATTGCATCACAGCGGCTCTTGTCCCAACTTCTTTAAAAATAAAATAAACTGAAAATATATAAAACTGTTATTCTCACAGTTATACAGATGCGAAACATGGACATATACTTTTAAGTGAGAGGAAACAATTACGAGTATTTGAGAAAAAAGTTCTTAGGATTTTTTTTTTACCAAAGAGAGATGATCAGACATGCGAATAGAGAAGACTAAAAAACAGTGAGCTACATGATCTTTATGGGAAACTGGATATAGTAAGAACAATTAAGTCTCGTAGAACGCGATGGGCAAGACTTTGCACGAATGTGGGATTAACGAGGGACATGGAAACTCCTTGTAGGAAAACCAGAAGGAAAGCGCCCAGTACACAGGCCAAGAACGAGGCGAGAGAATAACAATAACCATGATTTGAGGGAAACAAATGATGCAGGGAATTCTTGGAAAACATTAACTCAGGATAGGGATGTATGTAGAGCTTATGTTCGCGCGGCCATGTACACACTCGTTCCATAAGACTTCTCTTGAATAACCAACTGTATTATATACAGTGCATTGCTTTGAGTAAACTGAGTTAAATCCTTTATAATGTCAAAAAATAAAATCCACTATTTAAGATTATGCTATTCACTTTTTCAATTATAGGCCTACTATGATTTAAAGAACTTACAGAATACACTACAACCACAATCATATACAACCCAAATCTAAATAAATAACAGTAATAATATTCTAGATGATAAATTACAAGCTAAAATGGATAGATGAAGAGCGAGCGAGAGCAAGTGTTTTTATAGGCCTACACGACAAAGGGAAATTTATTTTTGCACTTTAGTATAATTCATACATTGACAGATTGAAATATGTTTAACATCAACAGGATGCTCAAAGTTCCAAAAAAGTATGGTAGCCTAGTTTCTTCCATTGCAAGCGTTAGAGGTTGGGATAATGAAGAAACCCACATGCAAAAATTATAATTTTCCAAAATTAAATTCTTAAGTGCAGTATAAAATATAGATTACTCAATTAAAAATATGTAAGAGAAAAATTAAAAATAAATTATTTAAGTAAAAAAACAGCAGTAAAAACAGAATCGACAAATGCATCTTAGAAAACAGCAGGTTACCAAGGACAGTTTGGTAAGTGAAACTTAGAAAAGACCAACAAAAATATGGACAAATAAAACAATTCTGGAATCAGATGAATACAGAAGGAACCAATCCAACAGCAACAATAATAATACCAATCATAGGTATATTTTATTTTTTTGTGCCTACAGATGGTTTTCTTTCCATGCTTTAACCAGCGATTTTGGTCCTCACAACGTTTGAGATGATGTCAAAATAAACAACTATTATAATTTACGTAACATTTCCTCCCATATCCACTCATAACATCTAAATAACACTGATAGGAAACACTGACAACAATAATTTTTAATATTCTTATTTTGATCTTGTTTGGTAATTTTGTTTTTTGTTCTTTTTAAAGAACAATGATAGAAAAGTGAGAAAACTTGTTTTAGAAATTAATTTAATGGAGAACTGATTTTTTAGATAAAAATTAGTAAATAGCCCCCGCCCTTCGTAAAAAGACAATAATTGCATTTCGGGCATTTTGTACATATATCGCATTATTATAGTCAAAAACAGGACCGATAAATTGCTGACTACTTAGTTATCATGTAACTAATCTACTTTTTAATATCAATAATTTATTAGTATATTACGATTCGAGGTTGGGAAGTGGTTTTTACATAATCGAGGAAAATGTTTAAAAACTGAGCTATAGCGATGTTTTTAATTTCCGCGTTTTCTGTATAACAGTTCACAAACGTGCGTTGTACATTATTTTTTGCGCGATGGTGTTTTCAAAATTATAAATAATAGTAAACTAATAACATATTTGTTGCGTTCATTATAAACAAATTGACTTACGTTAACAGTGCGGGTAATGTTTATTAGTTGAAACAACAGGAGGCTGTGAGACCAATTTACTGATAAAATGGCGGCAAGTATGTATTTATCGTTTTATACTGTTTGAAATAAAGATCAGTTCATTTAAAATGCAGTGATTAACATTACTTTTTGGATATGTTTTGTATATACATTGTATGTAGTATATATAGAGGGCAGGGGTTTTACTTCCCACACGCGTGTTTGTAATATGCAATATTACAGTATGCACTATCGCGCAAAAATATTATTTTGTTCAAAGGGTATTTAGAAATAAGTATGGCAACGAATAAAATATCACATACTGTACGTCCACGCAGAAAACCTAAATAGCATAGTTTTCACCTGTCTGGGAATGTATTGACATTTGTGTAATAGAGGAAAAGAATTCCGCTAATACGATTATATGAGACGTTCTAATTCCTTAGCAATACTCCAGACCTACGCTTTTTTTCTTGAATCTTGCAAGTCAAGATACCAGCAATGTGAATTAGATGACTCCTTGGCGCAAGTGATTAGACACTGGCTCTCAACCCCTGGGTTCCCGAGTTCACGTCTCATTCGTTCCATGTGGGGTTCGTGGTGGACAAATCGGAGATCGGGCAGGTTTTTATCATTGTTTCTCCCGTTTTTCTCACCAAAAACTTTATCCCACTACTTTTCTATACTCATACAATCTATTTAGTTTGATGTGTTCATGTGATGGTAGGGCAGGCTTGGTCAGTTGGCATCCTCCTACATCACAGACCTTAAATAAAAGCTTTATTTCATCCTCGACCTGCCATTACTTCGAACGAGTAAAATATTTACTTTTACTTTACGATGATCTTACTGAAACTACGGATTTTAAAATACTTTTTTAAAAATACATTTTTCAATCAATTGAGAAAAAATATTATGCCAGGTTCTAATTATATATAGGAGTGTCCATTGCAACGACTCGCACCGTTGTCGAGCAATCTAAGGCGTACAGGTTACGGGGAAATGCTGGTTCTTCAATTTTCACGGAGGATGAAACTTTCTCACGCAATTTCAGCCAGTATGTGGGATCAGCGAGCACGCAGCATCTTCAAGAAGTTTGGATAACTACGATAAGTAGTGATTCCAGATGTAGAAAACTGGCTATAAAGCTGGGAAACATGACATACTGACCACTGGTCACCATGTAATATTGGATAAATGATAATCATCCACCTGTGATTAACGCATATGGGTGCGAGGCCAGCAGTTCACCGTGGATGATGTAACCATTTGTAATTTCATCATAGTTATATATATATATATATATATATATATATATGTTTAAATTTTTTAAAGAAATAACTGAAGCTTTAATGACGTGAACTTTATTACGAAATTGACAAAATTAAAAATATTTAACGGTACATAACCTTGAGATTGTTTTTGTATTTAAAAAAATAAACTACATTTCTTTAAAACCTAATACTTATCAGTATATTTATATTTATTTTCTCTAACATGTTTAAGCCTTCTTCAAATACGACTCCAGAACAACTTGCAAAATAAACGATTTTCTTAGATGAATGTTTCAATCCCGAAAGTTCAAATAATAGAGAATTTCATATTAACTGTGTTGAATTTATAAATTATATTATTTGTTGAAAATCCATCTAGGGCTAAGTTTACAGCAAGTTATGAAATCACATGTGGCAATGGTCACATAGCTGAAACATGCAAAAAAAAAAATAGGTTTATTATTTTTATAATGAACTTAGTGCCACAACGTATTTATTGGTCGATGTTATATCCAAAAAAATGTTAATAGATCTACACTAAATGTTACAGCTAAGATAGAAAGACGTATTACTATCGTCACTCCCGGTGAACTAATGGCAGGAAAATTCATTCCGGACGAAAAAGTCCTGTGTCGTATATTTACGGCGCGTAAGAGAACTTCAAGCCTGAAATTTGAAAGTCCTTTCATGCCCACCTTTGAATTCTGACGCAAATAACCATATTAAAGACGGTCAAATTCTGTCTTACTTCCATTTGCTCTCCTTAAGCGAGAGCGCTGAAAGGGAGTGCGGCCACGAGAGTCTCGCGTACCGGTAACGAGAGCTCGAGAATGAGAATTCCGGGATTCTGCGCAGTGAGTATGAAAGATGAAGTCATGCACTGTTCGTGACACATAAGAAATATATTCCTTCTTTTATGAATGAACGTTTATTATTATTATTATTATTATGAAATATAAATCTATAAAACATTTAAGGGTTATACCATATGAAATCGGTATATATATATGGATAAGAAAGTTTTCTTGGGCTTTTCGCGTCATGGATTCCAGTTCGGCCTCTGACCACTGATTCCTGGAATCTTACTCCATAATTATAACCGCGAAATCTGCAAAAAAAAAAAAAAAGTATAGATAAATAAACTGAATTAGCATCTTCAAAAGTTTACAATTTTTAAAATTGTGAAACGTTATGCATATCCTATTAATATAGCTTATTCGTTTCCTCTCCATGAATAGGAAAGATGAGGAAGAGCAACAGAATTCTGTTTGCACCATTTGAAAAGCTATTTTTCGAATGTCAGAACATTTGCAGTTAACTGAACGAATAGTCACTCTCTCCATCTCCATGTACAGGAAAAATGAGGAAGAGGAATAGAATGCTGTTTAGCACCATTAGAAAAGGAAATGTTCGAATGTCAGTTAAAACATTTTCAGTTAACTGAACGAGATGCGTAGGTATTAATAAAATGATCCGCCCTACTGTAACAACGTTAACATTGGGTGTTGTGATTGTATTCATTTCATAAGTAGGCTTCAAACTGCCATTACGTATTCATGGGAATATTGTTTATTTGTAGCAGACGCTACAACATTCTAGGAAAACAGAAAAGCAAAGTTATCCCGTCCCGATCAGATAAATGACGAAGTGAGTTGCGTGACTGGGTCAAATGAGTGTAATTTTCTATCTATTTTTATTCCGACCGCAAGGTAAGTAAGTCTGCGTGCCTTCATTGTCAATACGTCCCACTGATCTCAAAATCCTACTCGCTACAACGCAACAAAACAGTATATTTAAAAGATCGATGTATCGACCACGTGCCACTATTCACCCTAAGTTATGCACGTATAGTACTGTGATTTTCTATAATCATATTCGTTCAACCGCTCAAGCTGTCATCAAACAGACGCTTAACAAGCAAAAAACAATTTCATAGTGAAAGCTTACTTTAATACTCAGCTTACCTATAAGTCTTTCTTTAAATAAGATGATTCCAGTGTGTTCATTTTTTTTACAATTCCATACTAAATGCCTACATGGCACGACAGATTTCCTGGAAGGACCTTGGCCTACCATCCGACGCTGGCCTCACATACAAACGTTAATCACATAGGTGAACGATCAACTAGCTAGTATACAAATGGCATGTGTTCAGCATGTCGGGTCCCCTAGCCATTATAGCTGATTTTCTCAACCTGGTTACCCATAAGTATATTCTTAAATAATATAATATCACTGTGTACACTTTACTTGCGCATTTAGTTATTGGATGCCTTCCAGCATCGTGAGAAATTTGGGTAAGTAAAATAAGTGCGGCTCCAGATTGAGAAAACCAGCTACGATTAGTGGACTCAACTCTTTGACATATCAACCCTGTACCGACTGTATGATCATAACCTCTTCTTGTAAATGGCATGTGGATATAAAGGTCATCAGGCGGCTGGTAGGCCATGGACCTTCTACGCCTTATCGCAGCAAGAAGTTGAAGGACATGTAGAAACATTTGCGTTTCTAACCGTGACAGAAATAAGAAAAAAAACTCGAAAAAGAAAATCTGATATAATACGAGAATTACACACCATAGGTCTATATGGTTCTACATTCCAACAAAATAAACTTATGTCTCTACCAAAACATTCTTCCATTCATTTCTATCTCCGACATGTGCCTACCTTCCAGTCATCTTATCTCTGGATGTACCTTCCGCATCTCCCACAACAGCCTTTCATTCAGTTCCATCTCTTGTATGTACCTTCCCACTCCTTACGCCAGATTCCTCTACATTAACAAGACGTTTCCTAGGTCGTCTTCTTTTCCTTCCATCTTCAGTCTTTGAGTTAAATCATTTTAGTCATTCCTTCACTGATCACCCTTTCAACGAGTCCCAACCAACACATTAAGCATTATAAGAGTTTTGTAAAGTTTTAACTTCGACTAAGTAGCACGAATAGGGAATGAAAGAGGTGCATGGAACTTTCTTGTAGGAAAACCAGAGTGAAAACGCCCAGTTGGTAAACAATAATAAGGTGAGAGAATAGCATTAACCATGATTTGAGGGAAGTAGATTATACAGGGGATGATTTGGAAAACATTAGCTCAGGATAGGAATGTATGGAGAGCTTATGTCCGCGCGGACATGAACCTACGGGTTCGATAGAGCCAGTGAGTTAGTTATGACTTATCAATCTGCGTGTGATAGCAAAAACTATTAATTCTGATTAATGTGCTTTAAAGAACCCGAAACAATAATTAAAATGTTTTGACCGGAAAAAGGAATTAATATGCTGCGCTAGGTCAGTAGAACAAGCAAGTGTAAGCAATTAGGTGTTCGTTAACGACATTTGATAGTATGTGCCGAGAATTCCGTCCTCTTGGGCAGGTGTTTCAAACTTGTAGGACTTCCTTTCTCCCTAATGTGTTTCCCGTAATGCGGAAAAACAATGCAGACATCCCCACAAACATTAATCACAAAAAACTTTTCAAATTGAGGCCAACTACCGCTACAGGTAAATCATTTCCTAATTCATTAAAAATGAGAAAAACCTCTGTCAACTGAAGTTTTAACATGAACATTTTTATTTTGCAGCAATGCGGAGAAACCTAATTACAAATTAAATTAAAGATTAATAAACATGAGAGAAAAAAACACAAAAATCACGAGGTAAAATTGCTTATATCAATATAATTCAAACGAGACTAGCTATTCATAATATTAAGAGCGACATATTGTTGACAATGTATGCGCGGTCCCTCGTATAGTTATCCTCCATGGATGGTAGACGATGCAGCTCTGGTGTCTAAGAAACTAATACAATAAAGTGTCAAGCAATGATGTGCTTAAAAAAAACAATTTTGTTGTTAACTTTTTCTCTAATTTCAGACATCAACAGAAATTATTTATTAGGCTTGTCTGGCAAAAGTACTCCTACAAATACATTTGAAAGAAATCTCCCGACAGGATCCTGAATTTAAGTACAGTAATGAAAACGCACATTTTATTTACACCTACATGTTTGCGAGATAGCATTTATATACGTAATATTTTCATATAGAGTTGTTGCACTAGGCGGCGGATGCTGCTTAATGAAATCTAACGATAGTTTTCTTTAATTCTATATGATCTATTTTGTGAAATGGTACATTCGTACGATCTATAATTTTACACATTTCTTTAAAGAACTCAGAATGAATTGGCAAATATTTGTGATTTCTTCTTCTTTATTTAATGGAGTAACAACTAATTATGTTTTTAGCTCTGCAGTGTTATTTAAACAATTTACTTTTCCCTTATAATCTCTGATTTATGAAAAAATAACTTAATATTGAGCATATTCGTCATCAATATTATGAAATGATAAGCATGGGACGATTAGTAAATTGCATTCACTTATTTGTACGGTAGAACTATCAATACTAAAGCAGTGGCACAGTGTACCCTGTTTAGCCCTGAATCTGAGCGCAGTTAGAACATCAAGGAAACTAGGGGCATTGCACATAGTTTGATTTCTTCTTCGGCGGATATGTTCTCGCTTTGTTTATAACTACACGATTATACAGACTATTTAACTCATGCCCCAAATGGGAGTCAATGACCAATCACGTTTCAATGATTTCTGTTTTACAACCAATCAGAGTCGAGTTTCACGAAATATTTATCAGTGTTATAATTACCATATTAAAGAAAGCTCCTCCTTTTTAATATTCTGAAATAGTATGATCTAGTTGCAGTGATAAACAAAAGAAGCAGATGAAGCGTACCTATCGTTTCTCATTTGTTTTCAAACATCGCCGTTTACATTACATATATAAATATTTTAAAATAACTACAGTTAAATAATGATTTGTGAGTAAACAGCTTAATTTTATTCGTTAAATAGTCCTAACAAATGCCACTCTTGATTTCCAAATTCTCTAGATAAATTCACTCCTCACTTCGTGAGTCGTGAATTTATCGATAATTTGGAAATCACTCGTGGCATTACTTATGATAAAGACAAACTGGAAACAATTACGACAAAAATACGTGGGCGCAACTTAAAAGGCCTATTTAATACATAAGACTTTTAGCACTATTTAGGCCTATGTTTTACTAAATTAGTTGATTCAGCCTGGGTTCGACTGAGAGTTGGGATGTCTGAAGTTCAAACCAAGTGCCGACTAACCTGGAGTTTTCTTGTGGTTTTCTTTAGTCTTTGAGGCAAATTGTGGACAATATTTCCATTACTTCGATCCATTTCAGCGTCAATTGCCATTTTGTATTTGATTATAAAAACTAAAGAAGACGCCTGCATACTTATAACAAATGATCAGCCCACACGGCCTATTGGAGTAAACCTAAAGATTTTAGACGTGATACGACAAATGCATTGAAGTATCTAATGAAAATATATTTCTTCATGTGTGTAGATATTTTACCAATTTTAATACTAAATGTAGAATACACGATAAGTTGATATATTTGGCGCGAAAGAGTTTTTTACCCTTATCTTTAAATTATTTATTATTTTTTATAGGTTTCAAGCTTTTTTTTCGTCATAAAATCACTTAAATGAATAATAATAATAATAATAATAATAATAAAATAATAATAATATTTTGTACTTTTTAAAAATCACGTAATAAATGAATGTTTCGAAATCTCTGTTCTCACTAAATATGTTTATTAATATTTTCTTAAAATCTGAATTGAAAGAAAATGAACACGGGGATAATACCGTCTACTGATTAAATAAATATATTAAAATTAACAATGGACCAATAATAGCCAAATTATAATTTTCAGCTAAGTACTAGGCCCTATGATAAATTATTATTAATAAAATTTGAAATTTAATGACTGATAATGGATATATATTTTTTCTACGAACTTATACCTAAGTGAATTTTGTCAAGTATTGCGTGAAGTAGACTATGCTGCTAACACACCTATCCTAAAATAATTACTCACAGTGCCAGAGTTTATTTATAACTAGCTAATACCCGGCGTGCGCTGCTACGCCTAAATAAATGGAAATTAATGGGCTTCTATGTTTAGTTGAATAAGTAAAATGAAAAATAATTATAAATGTATATCACAATTATTTTAATATTCTCCGTGCTGATTACCCGGTGTTGCCCGGGAACCTACTTACCTGGATATTCTTGGCATAAATGAGCTAAAACACAAAATTTGTTATTGTGAGTTATCCGTAAAAGAATACCCGCCATATGCTGCAAATACTTGCACAGGAATCTACATACTTGTCTCGATCTTCTTGGCATTAATGAAAGACAAAAGTGTTATTGTGAGTTATCCGTAGGAGATATACATATGCTGTCGCGGACTTTTTTTGTGGAGCTTTTTGAGATATTCAATTCTGTGTACGTTAATTTTGTGTATTTGTTATGGTTTAGGCAGCATAAGCCATTTAAGCGTCCAAATAGCTACTTTTTTTCACGTTTTCCACTACAAAGGGCGATTTTTAAGGATGTAAGGAGTTGAGTACCGATGTTCATCCCAGGAATCTCCTGAACATTTTGCAAAAAGCCCCATCACAATCGGATCAACGGTATGGCCGCGCATAAAGTAAGAACAAACAAACAAACATTCATTTTTATACATTAGATAATCTTTTTTTTTATTTTTTAATGCATAAAGAATATTTTTTAATTAAAAATAACACAATATTCACAAAGCAACTGCGAGTTTGTTACCGACAAGTATGTTAATTAGACTTGTGTAAAGATGAAGTAACTCTATGAAAATAATGAATAAGGTCATGAGTCATTAATATCTTAATCAATATAATAAGTCGTTCGTCATATGGTACTTAACTGACCACACACAATCATAAGGCTGTCTATCATTAGAGTTAGATCATGCATAAAATTATACATATTAGTTTCACAAACGAGATCAGTCTCATAGTCTTGTGCTCGGATCTTCTGATTACAGTTCATGAGATCCCGGATTCGATTCCCGATCACACCACACAAATTTTACCTTAAAGGGAATTATGCCTATTACTGTGGTCGCCCATTCTTTGAAATGTACGTTAAGTTTACGTTGAAGGACTTTCCGTGTAGTTCATTATCACACATCGTGTCACCGGGATAACGTAACACCACCTTCCAGAAGACCAATCCCTGAAGTAGGTTACTATTCCGCTGATGCCAGGAGAGAGTGTCAGATATGTCGTGTAAGACAATCTGGCATTGCACAAAAACCATGTCTCATAAACTATTGTATTTAAACATCAGAAATATTACCTACATTGTCTCTGTTTTACCATAAATAGAACGTAAAATACGCAGTTTTCCAGATTAATCAAACTGGAAAGAATTAAATAATTCCACAACTTTCCAAGAAACATAAAACCCAAAATATTCTACGAAAAAAATGTTGTCCTATATACACACACACACACACAAAATAAGCGGTATATTTTCTGAAATAAACTTTTATTTTACAAAATAAACTCTCCAAATTTTTAAAACTATACATATATTTTTTTTTTCAGTTCTGAATCCAATCTAATTAGTTATCGGTACTTCTTGATCTAAGCGTTAGTGGCACTCTCATGCTGGATAAAATCTATTCTTTTCTTAAGTACAAGTAAAACATAAACTATGTGTCATTAAGCAATTTATATATAGGCCCCTATATATATATACACACACACACATATATATATATCACACACACTAGGAGTGGGGGATCACTTGAAGTGAAAATAATTTTTTTTTCTAGCGATCACAATTTACGATTTTCTTTTAAAAAATCTACGTATATGCCATTTGAGTAAAACGATAAAGGTATTCTTGAAAAATCAGCAAAAACAAACAATTACAAGTGGAGGTTTACGTTAAATTAGCATTTTAAATATTGCTACAATAGCCGTCATATTTGTTTTCCCGGAGAGTGTGCTTTAATTAACAAAACAAAGATATATTCCGCAATCCAACAAAAATTGGACCATAAATTCGACTTAATGAAATAATTCACTTGTCTACGCAATGCTAGGTTGGCGGACCTAGTGTGTTTTAGAGTGTGCGGATCTTACTTTTGGCAAGCAGTTTAACTATTATCTGAATACTACAAATGGTATTAAACGATATGATTTTTTTTAAACACTTAAAATTATAATTACACATTACAATAAGTTATGATTGTGAGGAAGTGGCTGAATTCAAATACCTAGGAACAATAATCACAAAGAGGAATGAGATGCAAAAGGAAATTAAACATACGCTCAATTCTGGAAATGCGTGCTCTTACGCATTATAGAGACTCTTGACGTCCCAACTCCTTTAAAAAAAACGTTAAACTGAAAATATATAAGACTATTATTCTACCAGTTATATTATATGGATGCGAAACATAGACTCTTATTTTAAGAGAGGAAAGGAGATTACGAGTATTTGTGAATATAGTTCTTAGGTAATTTTCTGGACCAAAGAGAGATGAACAGACAGGTGAATGGAGAAGACTACTTAACAGTGAACTACATGGTCTTTATAGAAAGCCAGATATAATGAGAACAGTTGTCTCGTAGACTGCGAAGGCAGGACATGTGGCACGAATGGAAAATGAAAGACGTGCATAGAAGCTTCTTGTAGGAAAATCAAGAGGGAAAACGCCCAGTTTGTAGACCAAGAATGAGGTGGGAGAATAAAATTAACGATGATTTAAGGGAAGTAGATTATACAGGGATGATTGGAAAGCATTATCTCAGGATAGGGATGTATGGAGAGCTTATGTCCGCGCGGCCATGAACCTACGGGTTCGATAGTGCCAGTGAGTTAGTTAGTTAGTTATGACTGATGAATATTTGAATACATTGAACATTTTGAAGATATGCCATTAAATATTCAATTGATTAAAAAGCTTAGGTTATTTTTCTCAATCACGTTAAAGCTTTTACAATTTTAATTAATTTATGGATGTGGCGTTCTTAGACAATATTTCATTACGTCACATCATAAAATCAAAATAGCATTACACATTTTCCCTGTATCGATATTTCGTTTAATTAAAGACCTTGTATGCATTACTGGATTGAGGCAGGGTAAAACCATGTAAGAAAATATTTCCTTGAAAGGCACTGAAGGAAGACCCGTTGAGATGTGGACGCTAGATACTTATTCGACATGAAGGAAGGCATGGGGCAACTTAGGGCGTAATTCATGAAACCATTTTTACGCAAAGAGCAACTATTTCTCCCTCTCTAAGACGTAGAGAGGGGGAAAGAGTCGCTCTTTGCGTAAAGATGGTTTAATGAATTCCGCCCTTAATTATCAGGGAAATTGTCCTGTGTTCATTATGTAGATTTCGGAGTCGGTGTAAACAAAACGAGTTAAAAAATTAAGAACTAACTCACTGGCAGTATCGAACCCGTAGCTTCATGGCCGCGCGAACATAGGCTCTCCATACATCCCTATACTGAGTTAATGTTTTCTAATCATTCCCTGTATAATCTACTTCCCTCAAATAAAAAAAAAGAACAAAAAAATCTGCTAGGAATATTGTGGGAGCTCCCGGAGAAAACGTACTTTGAACCAGCAATAAAATAACGTGATAATATTTCCCTCTATTTTCTTTTATATTTCAATTAATTTACATACTCATAACTAGAGCGCGGAATTTTATGAAATTTCATGTTTTAAACTATTTGTCCGAGAGCACTGAGACTAAGTATCTGTACATTTCATGATGTGCAGAATGAAATAAGACCAACAAAAAACTTCATATTTCATAATATTTTAGCAAAATGTTCATATTTTAGTGAAAATTTCATACTCCTTCATATTTTTCAACTTTCAAATTCCCGTATTTTTTTTTCAATAAAAGTTCTAGGAATTCATTAAAATATTTCTTGAAATAAATGTATTTATGTAATTTTTGACAGTGTAAAGTGGTAGACAAGTGAAAATTCTTAGTATCCCTTCTGAACAATATAGATAGATTTTATAAAAGCAAATAATTAGATGAGGAGTCACAGAGTGACGTGTTAGATGGAGGTTTTTGTCTTAAACTTGATCCCCAGACAAGAACATGAGCCTAGAAGAATAAGTAGAATAACAATGTTGGAATATTCTATAGTCAGGTATAACAACTGTCAACTCGTTATTGCTACCTGAGAGCAGTCCTTACTTTGTTAACAGCATTTAAATATAGGAGAGACTGCTGGTAAACTTGAAGCAGTAAAGTAAAGTAATCCCACTACAGGCCTCTAGAGGCCCTTGGGGTAGTAGGAGGATAAGGCTACCACTTTTTCTAGACAATCGGCACTTGTCACCCCTGCGTGACGGCCACCGTTACCCTTCAGAACAAGCATCTGGTACTCATTTCCGTTTAAGTGCTTTGTGAAATTAGTAAAGTTCATGTAGGTAAGAGGATCAAACGATTGAATATAGCATGATACAAGTATGCTGCTATAACATTGTGTGATGTTGAGCATAATTTTTCATCGTGTAAAACAATTCTGACCGACCGGCCTTATAGTTTACTATCAGAAAATATAGAAAAAAACTTCTGTGTATTACAAACAGAATTGATTGGATTGTTCAAAACACAATTAGACCAAGACTATGGACACTATGTTAGACCCATTTCATTAAAAAAACGTTTAAATTATTCTTAACTACATTTCACCAAGTTTGAAGTTCAATTTTAATGTAACTTTAATTGCAAAGAGAGCTCTGAAACAATCCCTGGAATCAATTATGGACGAATAACCTAACATCTTGTTTCTCCAAATATGACATCTGGAATGGTTTACTTGTATTTTAAATCGTCCAATTTAATGTTATTTTTACACTTGCATCTCCACGAATTTAACATTTTTATGCAAAGTAAAAATAGCAATAATTCAAATTATATCTGTTCTAAACTTTGTTAATGCTATATTTCATGGAAACCTGTTTGTTTTGATTACAATGTTTTGTTTCTTGTATATGTTTGGATTTCATAATTAAATATCATTCAATACATAAATTAATTGTATTATATATAACCTCTCAGTTTTTATTTATGAAGGTAAAGTAATTCCACTGCAGTCTTGGGGGACCTTTGGGGTAGTGGTATGTTGAAGCTTCCAACTTTCTAACAATAGACACTAGATGTCTGCCGGGTTGTCAGATCTGCCTGATGGCCGCATATGTGCCCAGAACATGCATCTAGTGCTCACTTCCATCTGAGACCCCAGGTCCACAATGCCACCATAAGGTCTGGTCCAGCTAAAAATCTTGACAATATCGAGACTCGAACCCATGACTTTCCTGTTTGCACCACGTTTCCTTATACAACTGCACTATGGCATGATTCATTAAAATTGTTTCAGATCATGAATGTGATATTTTATATTGGGTCAGAATTAATGAAAGAGCTAATTAAAATTGAAATACAGTGAATATCTTGATTTCTGGAGCTATAAATAAGTTGTGTTTGTCTCATTTATGTGCTGGTATATACACTTATAAGTTATAGTGGGCCTATGTATATAAATATATGTAAAAAGTATAGAAAATAGTACTTCATAATATTTTTGCGTCATAATTTTCATATTTTGTCTTCACGATTTCATATTTTCGTATAATTTTCTTCATATAATTCCTCGCTCTACTCATAACACTGATGATCATATAGCGTCTTGGGAACGTTTTCTGTTTGTCTCTCTCATAGCAGACATTCACGATTATATCTCGAAGAATATATTTGTATACGTACAGGAACTGAAAGTGATGTTGGTTATATATTTATTGTTTCTTGACGGGGAGATACACGTGATTACGAGCAGGACGTCTACTAGGCGGGAACGGGGCGTCGCCTGCAGGCTGGCACGTGGGCACGCAAGGTCGTCTGACTGGACGGGAACCCTGAGTCATCAGCATCCCTCCCATCCATCCGATCAAACCGGCTGAAATCACTTTCGCTACTATCAAATAAAACTACGAACTTAGGTGATATCCTGTCGTTATGTTTATATTATACGTATTTATTCATAAATACAATTACCAGTAGTATTTGAAAACGGTTTCCAAGCAGTTATACGTCTATATAACTAAACGCTAATGAATTGTATTTTCATCCTCCAGGACTTTTACTTATATTCACTTTTCTATTATTCGCTGTAATTTTCTCTGTATACATAAATACCATATTTATTTTATAGGTTCCTTTGCATTTGGTGATTAAAAAATCCGTATAAAACAAGTATGTTTTCACTTATAGCAACCAATTCTAATTTTTAGGACGCGATTTTTTAAGAAATAACCCGGGCCCGCAAGTCGGAAAAGCAGAAATGGTACCACCAATGGCAGGGCTCGAAATAATTATAATATAATCATTACAATAATGACGTGTGTCATAAAAAATAAAATCAGATTCCGTTGAGGAAATTATACCGTTTAGTAAGTTTAAAATATAATATACATTATGAAAATTAGAATACATTATACATATTAAAGTCCACCGCTGTGGTCTCGAGGTAGCGTGCTGCCTTGTAACACAGCGGGCCCGGGTTCGATCTACGGTCGGGAGAGTTTTTCTGGGCGAGCTTTTTATCGGGGTTTTTCCTCACCTGTAAGACAAATGTCAGGAAAACTTTAAGGCCCAAACGGTCCCCAAAATCATCACCATCCTTATTATTATCATCATCATCAACATTATCATCCTTTACCGGTGTGGAAAGCAACGGGAAGCCACCACACCTACAATTCCCTAGTAAAGCTGCAAAGCATAGCATGAAAATGTTCTGATTGCAGTGAAAGACCTGCTTTCGGACAGAATTACTATGGATGGATATATGTTAAGAGTTATCGAGTAAAAGTAATGAAAACAATTGATTAGTGAAAGGAAAATTTCACCTTCTTAAGATAATACATATAATTAGAGGAATTATTAGTGGACACGATAATTGTATGTGTAGCGTAAATGTAGCACAAATACCAAGCAAGGTCGAGTCCAGGATAATGTATTTAGCTATTAAATTGTCAGCGTGGAATTGTCTAAAAATAAAAAAAAAGTCGACTTCGTGGAAGCACGCTGTTACAAGTAACTAAACTGTTCTCTACTCTTTTACTAGAAGGTCAAACAATACAAACTATACTATTAGAGTGAAATGTTTACATCAGCTTAGTGGTGGCAATGTAGTAATTAACACGAAACGAAAGGAAATAGTAATAGCAACTATGCATTTTCTCACTAATTCTCGCGTGATTGCTCCTTATCTTCCACTCTTTTATTGATAAGAAGTTTTTACTTCATATATATATATATATATATATATATATATATATATATATATATATATAGACGGTCAATGGAACTTCCGCAATTGATGAGAGGATTTTGGGCGTTTCCTAACAATGGACATATAATAATAGGAACAAATCGGCTACAGATAACAATCTAATTTGACATCCTGTTATCAGCGGTTGTCGATATTTAAGAATTTAAATTAAATACATTTACATATATAAGATTTTAGTTATAAAGCAGTGTGTAACTAATTATTAGTGCAGTTAGTGAACATTAGTATTACAAAGGTAATTAAAATTATAGGTCTACACTTAAGGAGAGAGATTGTTTTCAAAAAGTTTTGCCTATTAGACATAACATTTTCATTTTTTTTTGTCATATAGACATATCATGTTCACAGTATCGACCAAAGAGAAACATTTTAAAAAAGAAATATATATATAAAATTAAATGTTTAACATTGAGCAATGCCATATATATATATATATATATACACACGGGTATAGATGTATATATCAGTTCCTGTAATGGTGCCCACGTGTCGGCCGGCAATGTAAGCATCGCATATATATATATATATATATATATATATATATATATATATATATACATATATATATATATATATCCATCCATAGTAATTCTGCCCGAAGGCAGGTCCTTCACTGCAATCATAGCATTTTCATGCTATGCTTGCAGCTTTACTAGGGAATTGTAGGTGTGGTAGCTTCCCGTTGCTTTCCTGACATTTGTCTTACAGGTGAGGAAAAACCCCGATAAAAACCTCACCCAGAAAAACTGCCCCGACCGGGGATCGAACCCGGGCCCGCTGCGTGACAAGGCAGCACGCTACCTCGAGACCACAGCGGTGGACACTATATACACATATATATATATATATATATATATATGTGACATTTTTAAAGATAGCCTACATTCAAACTTTTGCGGCATTTTACATTTTTTGGCCAATTTTTATAAATATTTGAAACTTCTTGAATCTCTTCTAAGCATAAAAAGTGACCCATTTTTGGAGCAAATTGTGATATTTTAAAATATACTAGGCATCAAAATAAGCGAAGAATTGCATACATTTACATATATTAAAACTGTTTCTTCCATTACGCATATTGTACAGTAAAGATTTTAAAGTAAAAAAAATTAAATCATTTTAAGTAAAATTTTAACATACTTAAAATTAATAACCAATTTTAAATTCATAAGAAATTGAGGTTAGTCTCATTTAAAAAGTTACATTTGGTGTATGTATATCCACTTTCCATGTTTATGTATTCAATTTATACATATTATTAAATACATCTTAATTTTCAAAATATTCGCAACCTTATATCAGCATTTTTTTTAAATATCAGCGTAATCTCCATACAATTAATAATAATCGCACGTGTATCGTAATGCAGAATCCTGTTCCGCTAATCTTAATCCCAGATTCAACTACACACTGTTCACTAGGTCTACCGAAACGTGGCACCCTCATTTATCAGTTTCGAAAGATTGACTGCTGCAATTGCCTGTTCTCATCTCCCAAAAATACTATCTTACTTAAACCAGACCTAAGACAAAGAATTTCCTTCAGCATTTTTTAATTATTATTATTTGACATAATTGAAAATCGTTGCACTGTAATTACTATTAGATTCCTGAACACTATACAGGAGACGTATAAATCAACCATGCAATCTCAATACGTGCTCACAGATTTATATCCTACACCTGGTTATTTTTGGATATTGATACATGTGCATCCAGTAAGAAAATTTAGAACACAAGTTTGTAAAAAAATGTAGGCCTATCTGGACTTAAAAATACGCACTACTCATTCACCATGGGCAATACAATTTAATTTTTAGTAGAATTATTTCCCAATTTGTATTAAATGATTTTTTATATGTTAAGATGTCTGGACGCTTTATGTATTTTCTTTTCCAGCATCTTGTATGCTTATGGTGGTCGTTATGTATTCAGGATTCATGTTAATGGAAATCAACTCAACATTTTGTTCTGCTGGTTGAGGAAATCACGGCAAAACCTATCTGGTGCGTCCACCGAAAATACTGTCGACTGATCGAACTCGTTCGGCATAACATGTAATTCTTCTTTATTTACTTTTTTTTATTTTCGCAGAAATAGAAGATTCCACATTGATGTAGCCTATTGGGCTATAACAAAAGGCAGTTGAGAAGAGGGATAGCATTCTAAAGTTGGACTCTCTCCTAACATTACGGCAGGGAATGAAAAGGATGAATTAATCGGATGTGCTCAGAGTTATGATGGGGGAGGGGGTTTGGCATGAGGTTTAACTTATCATTCCTATTAAATTTGCGTTGAAATGTATTCGTTTTTTGTAACACCCGCTCTTCTTCGCTATTATAAGGACCTACCGGGTGCAGAGATAACGTTATAATGGCCTCACGTGAAAAAGTGCGCAAAATAATAAAATTCAAGTAGAATAAAAAGGCTTCAGGATAATTTTTGCCTGCGTGAGGTAATGGAAATTGCCTCTAGATGAAATGTAAACGCCATTATTCTCCCGTTTCATTTAACGGAAGTAGTATGCGATAGATATCTTAAGTGAATAATGAAATTACATTCTTGGGGAAGAAGAAATAACGTACGGTCTCTAGAAAGTGGGGATTCTACTGCAGTGAAGAATGCCAGTCTATTAAATGCAAAATTTCTCCCGCCCTAAATAAAAAGCATGGTCAGCAAAACAATAAGTACAATTATTGAAAAATGAAGCAATTTGGAGTATTGATCGCAGCATTGTTAGGAGTTGGAGTTAAGCATAATATACAGTTTTATATTCATAAAAATTACTAAACAATCAAAAATTAATCCAGAATAAAGTAAAAACAAAAATTATATAATTTCCATCGTTCGTGTCTGGTTCGAGTCCCCATAAGGGGAAACGTTTTTCTCGTGAGTTTTGCCAGTGTTTGGGACCGGTGATCATCCAAAATTGAAAAGAATTTGGGTAACTATGACCCGGATTTATGAAACAAGCTACGACGGCTGGATATCCGAATGGTGACCACATGTCCCCCATATTGGCTGGATGATTGTCTATACCCTGTTCGCTCTTAAAATAATCCTAGTCAAAACAAAACTATGTGACTTGCTCGCTTTTCATTGGTTATGGACACCGACATACGTTGTAGAACAATATGTACGCGAAAGTAGTTCCCTTCATTAAATTAAAAATATGTCCTCTGAATATACTTGTTATTATTCGTGAATGAAAATAATATTCAAAACATACAAAATATTCTAAAATATATCTAATCAATAATTACAACTTAAATTAGTTTATTACATATGGGTGATACATTTGAGTGAAGCTTCAGTCGATTCTCATGAAACAAAATGGCGGAAAGTATCGAGTCTTCTGTTGCTGTGTCATCTGTCTGTCAAAAGTGACAGTAATTGTGGCGCGAATGGCGGAAGGATATTGCTTCTACAACGTACGTCGGTGTCCATAACCAATGAAAAGTGAGCAGGTCACATGATTTTGTTTTGACGAGGATCACTTTAGGAGCGAATCTGTGATTGACACGTGTCGATGTGAGTCCAGAGCCGGTTTGCAAAGCAAGGCTTTCATAAACTGTTTAGACAGCTTAGACAGAAGGGAATGAAAATTGGGAACAGAGAAACAACGCAATTTAGTAGCAATATGTTAATATTATATGTATTAAAAATCGAAGGGGTATAAAACCGGTAAAGAGGTTAATTTTGTGAACGAAATTGGGATGGAACTTATTTATAGACATGTTTACGAGAATTAATTCTCAGAACTCTGAATTTTTTATCTGAATATATAAATTTCTAAAAGAAGAACAAATTATAAATAATAAAAAAATATTGATTCCGCAGCTGATAAGTTGCTTCAAAGTCCTTGCAAACCACCCACGTCTTTGCGTTCAACATTCCATATCAACAACACACGAATGATTGATCCTAGCAGCATGACCCCATTACAATCTGTGACATTTGTTAGTTTTCTCGAGTTTTTAGAGATTGAAAAAGATTACTCCGCTAGTAAACCGTAATACGCCAATTCCAAAGATCCTGCGTTTAGGCTCATTATTTGAGCAGAGAAATGTCAAGATCTTTCAGTTTTTTTTAATTGCTGGATGACGATCTAGATTCAAAAGATAAATTTAAAGGCAGCTCGTTACAACGCTGTGAACGCCAGAATCCAATATTCTTAGTCATCATTATCATCATCAATTCGAGAAGGGAGGTAGCCAAAATTCACGCTTCAACCGAATTTATCCCTAGGAAAATTACCAACACTCATTTCACAAAAGGTCGACTGGACTCAAAAGCCGGTAAATAAACTTTTTCATTCCTCCGCTATACGGGATCAAATCCGAAAAGTCCTCTCCGTAGTCAGAGACCTATCACATTGGTTCGTAGGACTGAGATTATATTCTTACTAATGAAACCATTCTGCTTTTCTTTCAGCAAACCGTTTCATTTTTTTTTTTTTAGTCTTGGCACTAATTCACTGACACTACAGAACCCGGAAGATTTGTATTCCATTAATACGTTATATGTTATATCGCCCAAAACAGTATTCCTTAGTCTTCATTTTCCTTACCCCATAATTTTGCTTTCAAACGAGTTCCCACAATCATGTTTCTATTGGATCCAGTATCTTTACGTAAATTTTGTCAGGACCAACTTATGTATTACAACTATTGATCGGTTGTCAACAGCGATTTATTGTCTAGAGAGCAAAACTGTTGTACCTGTTCAAATTACGATATATTTTTTTTTATTTTAAGGATTATTTTCTACTTGAAATTCTTTTAATGTACCTATCATATTTTGCATATACGTATTTTTCTCGAACTGCCAATACATATGTCGTCCACAAATCTTATACAGTGGATGCTTTTCCCATTTATCTTTATATCGATATCAAGAAATAAATTAACAACATATCATGTAGATAATTTCTTTGTATTATACTCTAAATAAGAAATCAGAAATCTCCTATAATTACTAAACAATTATAGTATTAATATAAACAATGTAATCGTATGTAACTAAACATGTACAGAGAGCCGGTTTTATTTTTATTGTGGAGATACATTGGATATTGAATCTCCAATAAATGTAGCAGTCCTGTCAATTTATACTTTCATGGCGTTATTGGAAATCTTTAAGAATACACTTTGCGTTCATTTTATTATGTTTTAGTGTTTATTTACTCTATCCTGTACATTAATTATTTTACATTTTAAGTTAATGAAACTTGAACCAACACTAAAATGTTACGTTTTTTCCCAAATGTCAATATGCAGTAATAATTGTTTAATTGTATATTTTTATTTGATTAATTTTCTGATTATTAGTTTTATCTTTAGTAAAGGCCTTTCATTTGTCTCACACAGATCGATTCATTTGGCTATGACTTATGACTAAAAACATTCTTAGGCGTATGAACTCTTACCAGTATACTTCAATTCTGTACTGCATACCATCTCCCATTTAGCCCAGTGCACAATCTAATATATACAAATGAATGCATGTATGTTTGTTCGTACTTTATGCGCGGCCATACCGTTGATCCGATTGTGTTGGATTTTTTGCAAAATGTTCATGAGATTCCCAGGATGAACATAGGCCATAATAGAGTTGAGATACTCAAATCCTACACCCTTAAAAACACCCTTTGTAGTGGAACACGTGAAAAAATAACTTTTCGGGCGCTTAAATGGCTTACGCTGCCTAAACCATAACAAATACACAAAATTAATGTACACAGAATTGAATATCTAAAAAAAACTCTACAAAAAGGTCCGCAACAGCATATGTTTATCTTTTATAGACAACACACAATAGCTATTTTTGTATTTCATTGATGTCAAGGATAAATTGATTCCCGGGAAAGCATGTGCTGCCATACCATTCATCCGATTGTGATGTGGCTTTTTGCAAAACGTTCAGGATTTTCCCAGGAAGGTAATAAGAGTGTTGTAATTCGCAACCGCCCGTCACCCTTATGCGAATCACCTTCTGTAGTAGAAGAACCGATCGCTGTTTTGTAAGCTTAGAATGGCTTACTCTGCCTAGACCGTCACTACCTAGTAATAGGGCCTACACAAAGTTATTGTACTCAAGGATTGAATATCTCAAAAAAAACTCTAAGCAGAAAAGTCCCGCGACAGCCTATGTTTATCTTTTTTAAGGATAGCTCACAAATCACCATTTTTGTCTTAATTCAATGTGAAGAGAACAAGAATCGTAATAAAAGGTAGATTCCCATGGCAAGCATAGCAGCGCACGGCAGGTATTCTTTTATGGATAACTCAAAATAACGAATTTTGTCTTTCAGCTCATTTATGCCAAGTACATCGGGATGCGTAGATTCCGGGGAAACGCCGGGTAATCAGCATAGGGTATCTAAAAATAATAACTATATACATTTATATTTATTTTTTCCTTTTACATATTCAACTAAATGCAAAAACACATGATCATTTATTTAGGTGTAACAGCGCACGCCGGGTATTAGCTAGTACATTATAACTTTTCTACTTCTTCCCCAAGGCAGTTTAACCTCTCACATTATAGGTAGTTTTTCATGCCAGATGCCACCCGGGCATTACAAAGGCAGACTCGTCGGCAGAGGAATTAAAACTTTGGAACTCAGACATACTTTTTTTAACCACACAACATGAAAGGCCTCTCCGAATAAGTGATCAGCTCAATCCAGGACCTCGTTCGAGGGAGGATGAATATTTTAGACGAAATACACAATCCACTCACATATTCATACTAAATATGACGAATATGATGATCATATGATGTTCGGGAACCGTTTGGACCCAAATGTCCTGGCATTTGTATTACAGGTGAAAAAAAAGCTTGTCCGATAGGGAATTGAACCTGGGTCCGTGCGTGCAAGGCAGCAACGCTATCCCAATATCAGAGAGGTGGAGAGTTACAATTCATCAACATTCCATTTTATGATGAAATGAGTACCGTATTGCTCTAATAATAATAATAATAATAATAATAATAATAATAATAATAATAATAATAATAATAATAATAATAATAATAATAATAATAAAACTCAATTAAAATGGGTGGTAAATTTTACTCTTGCTTTGAAAGTAAATATAATACATTAAAATTTATAAACATTGTAAAAACACACAGTACTTACATTTTTAAGCAAAGTATCGTCAGATCTCTTGTGGTTAGAAAATGCCACTTACCTGAAACAAACATAAATACGAATAATTTATTGCGTAAGACACATTTTAATAATTATTATAATGTATACTACAAACTTTCTCCTTATGAACAAGAAATAGGGCTACAATACATTCTGGAGATGGAGCTATACGAATGAAAATTTAAAATGATTTATATTGAGACAAGCATGCCAAATCCATGTAACTCATTTTAAATTCAACATACAGTATACGTACCGGTGTATATATATATTCACGAAAGTATGACTGTTTTACACCATTAAGTTGTTATTAGAGTAAATTACCTTTAGCAAATTACTTTATGTTTTTAGAAAATTATCCCAAGTCTTCTACGCACCGTGAAGTTTGAAACCCAGAACTCTAATACTTTCTGAGTTGTAAATATGTTCGTTTCTTGATATATCTTAAGAATAGTGCATGTTATCGGTTTAAAATAGCGGTTTCCTGGAAAGTGGCGATTTTATACTCAACTTTTCCCTGTGACAACATATTTATTCTTTGCACACTTTGTTTTGTTTTCAAATGCCTATCCACGCTGCAACTATCATTTGCAAATGCTATAAAGTACAATTCAACACACAGTACATATATCGATGTATATACAGTATTTACAAAAATTTAGATGCCTGTTTTGCATGATATTGTCATTACAGTATATTCACCTTTAGCAAATTTATTTCTTTAGATATATTGAACTAATAATATATTATTTATTTCACAGTCCCTTAAATACACGGGTTACATCCCATCTTTCCTGTAGGTTTGGCCTGTGAGGTTCGGTGTCCTCTCATCTAAATGCATTTAGCATATCGAATAGAGTTCTCTCTCTCTCTCTCTCTCTCTCTCTCTCTCTCTCTCTCTCTCTCTCTCACACACACACACACACAGTGCAATGATATCCGGAAAGCTGAAGTGCTTTATATACAGTGTGATTATAAAGTCTCAGTACATTTTAAAGAAATCGCTTACATAGGCCTATCGTATTTCTGTTACAGCCATTCGAAAGACACAAATATGTTCACCATTCAAGAGCGGATAGAGATTGTTGCTGCGCGTTTAAGAGGCCAGTCGTACGAGGAAGTTAGAGGCAGATTCCAAAGGAAACCATCGCGGGAGACGTGTATCTTGATATGTTGCAACTTTTCTTACAGCCACAGTTACAGCAAGATTGTATCATTGATACAGTGGTGTTGCAACAAGATGGAGCACCACCACACTTTGCTCTGGCTATACGCGGGTATCTCAATGACAGGTTTCCCAAAAGGTGGATTGGAAGGGCATCTCCTCGTATCTGGGCACCTCGTTCGCCAGATCTCGCACCCCTGGACTTTTTTGCTTGGGGGTCCATCAAGCAACAGGTGTACAGAACCAAGTTTCCTAATCTGCAAGTGCTGAAAGAACGCATACGCCAAGCGAGTGAAATGATTACAGATGATATGTTGGTGCATGTTTTCCGGGCGACGGTGCGTCGTTGGGAAACATGTGAGATAGATGGAGGTTATGTTGAACACTAACTTCATACTAGACACTACCTTATAATTTTTGTTTTATTTGCGCTACGTTATCCACAAAATGTACTGGGACTTTATAATCACACTGTATATGCTGCACCGAATATTGCGCCATCTGGACTTTTAACGCATCAGAAAACTTTATTTTTCTCTGGACTTGACATTTCGACATTTTAAGTAGATGCTTACGGTAACTGCAGTCATTGATAGATATTAGTGTAAAACAGATAGTTTGACTGACTTTGTATTAATTGTTATGAATGATTGATACCTTACGGTCGAGGAAAACACTGAAACCAAAAATCGAACTCGGTCCCGGTGTTTGAGATGCTAGGCGATGATGTTACCGTAAACCACAAAGATTTTCTATTAATAAATAGGATCTTGTTGGTGATAAAATTGCATTATACATAGTCAATAAAATTCCAATGTATCTTCAGTCAATATTAAGTCTTGATAATGATATCGTCGCTATTGAAACGCGTTGACTGTTTTAACTTTTTAATTTGGTGATTTGAGATTTTATTGACTATGTGTAATACAAACAGTTTGTACAATTATCGCTAGTTTTGTTGTCTGAATGAAAGACCTTTAGAATATTTCTACATTAGTTTCAGAAGAAATAAACTACTCGGATATGCAGTTCAATTCCATCAAAATTATCTGCAATTTGTGCAATTTTTCAAGTAGGGCTTCCTTCGGAAAGAAAATAAATGAAATCCATGGATCCCGTATCACAGATATCCATCCATAGTAATTCTGCCCGAGGGTAGGTCTTACACTGCAATCATAGCATTTTCATGCTATGCTTGCAGCTTTACTAGGGAATTATAGGTGTGATAGCTTCCCGTCTCTTTCCACACCGGTGAAGAATGATTATGATGATGATAATGATAAGGATGATGATGGCCTGGCCATATGATTTCGGGGACCGTTTGGGCTTTAAAGTTTTCCTGACATTTGTCTTACAGGTGAGGAAAAACCCCGATAAAAACTTCACCCAGAAAAACTGTCCCGACCGGGGATCGAACCTGGGCCCGCTGCGTGACAAGGCAGCACGCTACCTCGAGACCACAGCGGTGGATATTATCACAGATATATGTAACGTAAATAAGAGTATTATGAACTTTCTAGTCCCTATTAAGCTATATTTATACTGAGTTATTAATTATATATTATAGAGCATGGTTAAATAAAATACTAACGAAATTCATTTAACGTTCGAAATTTTGAGAATCCTGGTCTTGAGAGTGAAAATTGACGATACAAGTGAAGAGGTGGGCAACCAATGAAACAATATGCCTCGAAGTATTAATGGAATTTTATTGCAAATCATCCTGTTGCAAACTCTGTACGGTACGTGCATTGTTCTTTACTCCCACAGGCAATACGTACAACGGGAACGAGGCCGAATATGCTATTAAGAACATCGACAACAAGAAAAGAAAAAAAAAACAGTGTTTCGAATAACAAATGGTCTGGGCATAACACTACAATCTAATTCTCTCCTTACTGAATATTTATAAAAAAATACGTGTTTCAGATATTACACAGCTGCATTTTAAATTTATATAAATTTATTTTTCACAAGATATAATAATAATAATAATAATAAAAGCGAAAAGGACAATGTTGAGAAGACATAAAGGAATGCTTTGGAAGTGTCCTTCTTTAGAAATTATATAGGCCTATAGCCTATTCATTTTTTCTTTACGCCAAAAAGGCGACATACGTTTTTCATTATATGAATGGATAATAGTGATACATGAATTGATGATTTGTAAAAGATTAAAAGTGTCAAATAAATTGTTCAGAATAAGGAAAAAACCCAACAACTGGGTGGGTTGCTACTTTTTTACTGAAACATCTAAATCCAAGCTCCTGTAAGTAGGGAAAAATCCTCACTACCCACGTGTCAAATTCGAAATAATTTCAACAGTCTAAAATAATATTTTATACATTTGCGGAGTTATCTTGTTTCAGATCAAGCAATTCAAATAAAATAATTATTTTATTCCATAAAAACTTATGAAGTACATACATTACAGGTGAATTCCATTGTACTTGACGTAACAAGTGTCTTCAGAATCTCTTCAAAATATTTGTATAAAGATTTTAATCTCTTTAAAAGAAAATATGGAGTTTCTACTTTTAGCAATTATAGTATTTTAAAAGTATGGTTTTAATTCGATAGCTGACGTAACTACAGAATGACACGTTTTACAGAACGAGAGTAAAATAAAAATCTCTGTGAAGTCTTCAAATTTATTTCAACAAGCAATTAAGCAATTGTGAATGTAGCATATATAAAAGAGGTACAAAATAACATATTTGGAGTTATGCATATGTTTTTATAAACGTTAGTCACTAATTAGGTGTACTGTAAGCCCATGTTTTCCCTTTACAGAGATTTAGGCGCTCTCCCCCTACAGGGAAGAATTTGAACCATACTAATTTAGTTACACTTGTTTTCATATAGATGCCATTTTGAATGGTCCGTGGTCAGCGTTCCGCCTCATACTGACGTCTAGGAAACCAAGGTAGTACTAGGACGGGAAAATTCGGTAAATTTTGCTTTGAGGCCTTTTCATTCAGGCTTAAGGATTTTTTACAAGCCTCGGGACCCATGGCTTAAAGTCCCTCCCGGAGGACTTGCTCCTTGGATTTTTCCGTCCTAAAAAAAAAAAACAAAATAAAAGTAACTGACGCAACAACCAAGGCAACTAATGTAACGTTTCTGCGTGATGTAAGAGTTTTAAATAAAAATAAATAACAATTCTTTGTTATATACGAGCTTGTTCATAAGATTAAGATTAACCAATACCAATCATGAAAATGCCCAATATTCCACTTTGAGAAGCAGGGAAGAAACTTTAATTTTCATGTGTTATGTCAAATTTTACGTGGAATTCATCTGTATATAATTTCAAATGCATAAATGCATTAAACGATAGATCCTACATAGAAACAATGTTTAAGAGCACAGAATTTTAAAGAATTGTAAATTATGCTACCTTTTCCAAAGTAGAACCTTCTCACTCTTGTAATACGATAATTTTTCATATAATTCAGGTGTTAGGTTAAATTGATTCAATTTTTATACTCCATCCATAGTAATTCTGCCCGAGGGCAGGTCTTTCACTGCAATCATAGCATTTTCATGCTATGCTTTGCAGCTTTACTAGGGAATTATAGGTGTGGTAGCTTCCCGTTGCTTTCCACACCGGTGAAGGATGATGATGATAATTTAGATTTATTTATTTAGCCTGGTGGAGTTAAGGCCATGTGGCCTTCTCTTCCACTCACCAGAACAAGCATATGTTACATATGAATAGAAAAAAAATACAATAATAGTCATATAAAACAGGACAAACATATGTTACACATGAATACAAAAAATTACAATAGTAGTCATATTAGACAGGACAAACATGTTACATATGAATACAAAAAAAAGTTACAATAATAGTTATTGAACAATTCATTATCTGTCATATTGAATAATAATGAAATTAATGTCTAATAATAGAATGAAACTAAATACAATTAAAATTAAATTAATGATACAATGAATAAAAAAGGAATAACAGCTCGAATCTACTATGCATAAAAAGAAGAGAAAAAAAAACACTACAATGAATTAATCTACGCTTTTTTATACAAGGCATTAGGTAAATATATTAACAAATCCTAAGTCTATTTTTATTAAAAAATGCAAAAAACGCATTATTAATTCTTAAAAAGTAGTATTAGTGAGTTGTTTCTGTTAGTGATTTTATTTTCAATTTATTTCTGAAAGATGGTAAAGTTTGGCAGTCTCTGACATAGGGTGGAAGTGAATTCCATGTTCTAGCAAGAGAAACTGTAAAAGATTTCGAATAATAGGTAGTATGATGAGGAGGGATATAAAGGACACTGTGCTCAAGGGATCGGGTATCTAAGTTATGTATATCAGAGAGTTTAGTGAAGTACGGTGTTTTGTGATAAATATAGGTAAAGATGTTGTGTAATATGTTATAGAGTAGGCATAGGGAAGGGATGGTTCTACGATCTTGAAAGCTGAGCCATGACAATTGTTCCAGGGATGGTTGTAACGTGATCAAATCTACGTATACCACAAATTAAAAATATGCAAGAATTGTGAACACGTTGAAGTCTTGGGATATATGAACAGTATTTAGGTCAGTAAGTAAAAGAGTATCACCAATAATAAAAATGGGGCATTGCGAGTGTTTTGAGACTAGCATTTTTCTTAGAGGGGAAAACTGGTAAACAAGTTCTTATACGATTTAATGAGTGTATTATTGAGAAGATAGTTTTGCAAATGTTATTTATTTGTTTATTCCAAATTAAATGTTTATCCATAAACACTCCTAGATTTTTTACTGTCTCACTATAAGGGATCTGAACCCCATTAAGTGACACATGTAAGACTGCATTTGTGTTAATTGAGGATAATAGTCTCTGATGGCCCATAATGATTGCTTGTGTCTTTCTAGGATTTAATTCAAGTCCATATTTCTCTGTCCACGCCGTTAGCGAGTCAAGGTCCTCGTTAATTTTGGTTACCGCGTCATTTAAAGAATATTTGTCTGAGTGAAGGTAGATCTGCATGTCGTCCGCAAATAAATGATGTTTGCAATGTTTTAGGGAGTCAGATATGTCGTTTATATAGATTGAAAAAAGCAATGGGCCGAGCACCGAGCCCTGTGGAACTCCAGCTTTACGGTAGGTCCAAGAAGAGCGTAATGTAGAATTTCCTACAACATATTGCTGGCGCTCACGAAGGTAGGAGTTGAACCAGTGCGTGACACTGTCAGAAAGTGAGAGGTTTTTTAGTTTAAGCAACAATAAGTCCAAGTCTACCGTGTCAAATGCTTTACTAAAGTCAAGTAGTGTAAGAATAGTAAGTTTTCGATTATCAGATGCTTCGCGTATGTCTTCACATATATTTAGTAGATAATGATGATGGCCAGACGATTTTCGGGGACCGTTGGGCCCTAAGCTTTCGGACATTTGTCTTATAGGTGAAGAAAAATCCCGAAAAAAAAAACCTCACCCAGGAGTGTCCCGACCAGGAATCGAACCCGCTGCATGATACGGCAGTACGCTGCTTCGAGACCACAGCGGTGGGCATTTTTATACTAAATACACATTTCAAGATTAGACAATTATTCATGTATACGGTATTAGCAGTACCGATACAGCATACTACGCAAACGCGAAAGACAGTCACGTTAAGGAATCTTCAGATTTATGAATTCTGACAAGTTATTTCTTTCTTATCAGGGTTTCAGCTGATGTAGTTATCTTATGTAACTCATGACGTCAATATTACATACACAACATAAGGAAACATTTTACAATACATTTTTCGAAGCATAAAATAATTTATAATTACCGGTACTATATTTTAACCACATGTACACCTGCCAGGCTTATCCAATGACTGTGTTGTTAACTTTCGTTATCTTGAGGAAAAAAGAGACTCGAAATAATAAGTTTTAGGGTCTTGGCTGATAACAGTGTCTTGTGACAAGGTCAACCTTAAATTAAGTAGAGAAAAACGTTTCAATCTAGTACAGGAGTAGGTGTGTCTGTATTACATCATAACGTCTACTCGGAAATACCACGCCCCTGCCGCCTTAATTCCGTGGAAAGAATCACCCAATTTATTAAGAAAATTGGATGGCGCTTATGACTGCATCTTGAATAACTCAATTGCGGTATTTATAAGACGCCAGTCTGGTCCTAATTGTACGAAAACAAACATGCTCAAACTACGAATGGGTTATAATTGTATCATATATTACGAAGATGATACACCCTGAAATCATCAAGTATATAACACAGACACATTTAATATCGCTAAGTCATTAGAATCGATGCAAATAATCAATTAAAAAATAATTATCTTAACTATACTATGTCGCCTCACAAACTAGTGTAATTTCTGAGCGAGTTCACTAATAGTCATGAATTTGTATGGTTATAAAAATAAACACGCAGTAAGTGATATAGTACAGTAAAATCTCCTTATTCGCGGGGGGATATGTTCCGCAAATATGCCACGAATATAGAAACGGCGAATATGGAATAGTAATTTATATGGGTATATGTTCCAAGGTTACAGAATAAAATAAAAATTATCAAAATAAAATCAATTAATGAGAGATTTTGAACAATTTCTCTTAATTATTACTGTCAGGTTTAGGCAAAGACTTAAAGAACGTAGTAATTTTTTCTTGTTTTTTTTCTTCAAAAGGTCTTTCAATTAAGATTGATACCCAGCTGTGAATTCTGCGATAAAATTCCTTATTTTGTCTTCGGATTTCTCGATTCATTAACATTGAAACAGCGTGATATAGACGCAAACGACTCGCCAACGCGTATATACGGTCAAGCATTTTTATTTTTATTTTAAGCGGCAACACTATATATTTTTTTCTGTTCGGTACTATTTTTTCTTTCCTTTTACTCGGCATTATAAATTGGGAACAAAGCAGAAGAGACACGTGTTATTCAATAAAAATTATTGCAACAAATGACAAGTTGAAACAACATACCGATCGTGGCGATGGAGGCATTTATCAAAGTACATATCGGCACGTGAAATACGGCAACAGCTTTTAACAATGAACTTTAGGGTTAGTGACAATAAGGTTTGTTTTGTTTTGATATTTATGTGTCCATTTGGTTTGAATCACTATTTTTAAAAGCCGCATTGGCATCTGCCTGCAGTAAAAAAATAAATAAATAAATAAACTGATGATGGTTAATAAAGAACACTAATTCTTCTACGAGTAATATACCGACTGGATCCGCAAATAAAGAAAATTTTAGCCACGAATGCAGAAACTGTGTCGCAATTTTTTAACCCGCGAATAAGGGGCTTTTACTGTACAACAAACTAATACTTTTCAAGAGAGAATTCAAGTCTTGGCTGCTTTGTGGCAATTAAGTATTATGGCGCTTTGGGCATAAAACGTGCAATTACAAAATTAGTTATAATGAATCTTTTAATTACCATTAAGTCGGTAGTTGTGAATGGATTGATTAGAAAAGGTGATTCAAATTCTTGGTTTCGAACTTAGTGAGAACAGTGAAAAGAAACGTATTTCCGTAGTATCGATACAAATGTGCGTGTTATATTGGTGCCAGGAGGTACATGGTGCACGCACACCTGCCACCACAACATGTGCGTGATGGAAGGGATGGAGGGGTTGCGAAATATAGGTACATCCTTACAACACGCGAATCACCTCCTTCTGGGGTGTCGCCTCGATACAAATTAAACAAAAGCACTGTGAAGTAATCTTTATTCGAAATGAGGTCACTAGAGTCCCACCTAGTTATCATCAGGATGAATATGTAAATAGCGAATAAAATTTGTAATTATGTAACAAATTCAAAGAACACTTATATAATTACAGAGGCCAACATCTTAATAGTTCGGATTTTTTTTTTCCGTCAGGACCAAAATTATTTTTTTCCTTGAATATCAAACAATCGAAAATTTAAATTACACAACAATAATAGCAAACTGTATTTCTTTTGGCATATATAAAGATAAATTGCTATATTTTTATAAATATAATTATGCTACTTATCAAAAGTGATAAATGTAGGCCTATATAGATAGATTAGATCATTGGTTGATTAATGTCTTTGACATCGTCCGATTCCTAATAGCCTATGTATTTTATTAGGCTACATTATTACTATCATCATCATTATCACCATCATCATTTACTTCTATTTTTGAAACTTAACATTTTAAAATGCAATATGCACTAAGCATTTAAACAAATATAGTTTATATTTAAAACAAAAGTAGGCCTACATATGGGCAACCTGCAGCAAAGGATGGGAAGCGTATATACTTTTTGCACGATAGGGCGTTCTGTCGTACTTACAGGAATGGCGGTCATGATCGAAAGTTCAATTTCCTAAATTTCGAGGTTGCCAATATATAAATAACCAAATAACTATACTGTAATATTACAAATTACCTACCTACGGCGGAAAGTAAAACCACTGCCCTTTATGTATACTGCGTACAATGTATATCCAAAAATATAGTGTTAATATACATTATAAGAAACAAATCACTGATTTTTAACGAACTGAACTTTATTTGAAACAATGCTGAAGTATAGTAACAAAATCTGCAATACTGATAATTTCTATTAAATTTATCACCGCCATCAGCATTGGATATTCTGACCACAAACTCGCTGGAGACTATAATGTTTCACTCCTGAACAGGAAATAAGCAAACATACTTTTTTCATTTAAAGTACAATTCTTCTCCTCCATCCACTCTCTGAATGAAATGTATATATTTTTTCCATAATATCTTGATTTAGATTTCTCTGGCACTAAAGAAGCACACCCAACTTTCCACGCTTCATCAATTTAGTAATTTTGATTGCCATAATTCATACATGCCGCCATTTTGTGCCTGATTGGTGTTACGGCCTGCTGTAGTCTCAACTAAATTATTTTCGGCATTTAGCGTATATACACTGGCCAGACTGCTAACAAATATTTCCAACAGATATATTATTTTACTATTATTTATTATTTTGAAAACGCCATCGTGCAAAAAAATAATGTACGACACACGTTTATGAAGTGTTTTACAGAATCTCAGAAATTAAAAATCTCGCTATCGCTCGCTTTTTAATTATTTCCTCGCTTCTAAAAAACCCTTCCCAACCTCGAATTCTAATATGCTATTAAACCATATGATCATTCTACTACGTCTAGTCTACTACCATAGTTTCTATTATTTTATCTTCCTTCCTTTTTTTTTACATCAAGTTACAAGGCAAAGCGCAATGTTGATAATATAATTATTTTGGCTTGGAAGGGGTAAAAAAATCTACGATTATCAATAGGCATACAGCAATGTACTTTAAATTACACACATATACACAATGATAGGTATCATCACAAATATTAGTTGGCCATTTAAATTAATAATTTTATGGATTTATACTCAAGGCGGCTATAGCAATATGATCATCCATTCATAGTAATTCTGCCCGAGGGCAGGTCCTTCACTGCAATCATAGCATTTTCATGCTATGCTTGCAGCTTTACTAGGGAATTGTAGGTGTGGTAGCTTCCCGTTGCTTTCCACACCGGTGAAAGATGATGGTGATGATGATAATAATAAGGATGATGATGGCCATATGATTTCGGGGACCGTTTGAGCCTTAAAGTTTTTCTGACATTTGTCTTACAAGTGAGGAAAACTCCCATAAAAACCTCACCCAGAAAAACTGTCCCGACCGGAGATCGAACCCGGGCCCGCTGCGTGACAAGGCAGCACGCTACCTCGAGACCACATAAAAAAATAAATCTAAAGCTATTATTAATGCTATTAGAAGAATATACCTATATAATATACTGTAACATTGGCATATATAGTGAACCAAACTCCAAGCGCTTAGATTTCAAATTCATTATTTAAATACTAAATTTACTACATTGATATTTAGTCATAATGTTGCTCTTTATAATGATATCTTCATATATTCATTTCTCTATGTCTTTAAAAAGTGAAAAGTAGTGAGTAAATAAAAATATAGAAGTGTATTCGACACGTTATTTCGCCTTTTCTTAGTTCAAAGAAAATGTGATTTCGTCAAGATCCAGAACACTCCATTAATTCATCAATGTCTTCAGCCTCATCTCCCACACTTGGTTGTGCAGATTGGATCTATAACTTTAGCGTTCAACAAAGATACCATATGGACAACAATATCACAAAAGAAAATCAATACAACTTCACAGTATGAAAAGGGGACGGACATTCAAGGCTTGGTTTTCATTTGCATATAAATACCCTTAACACATAGTAAACACCTCCAACGGCCGTGTCACAAAAAAAAAAATAATAACATTTTAGTAGCGCTCTGCTTGGATTCAAGTTTCAATGACACTATAATATAGAATAACAATATTATGTCCATCATCTGCTTGGATTCAGTTTCAATGACACTGTAGTATAGAATAACAATATTACATCCATCGTTATGAACTTGTTAATTTTATGCCAATTTCTAAGTTTGTTTCAAATAAACCAATTTGTCAATTTAATATACGAAACAGTTATATATTATAAAGCAGCATTAAAACGAGTTCATGTTGTACTAAAAATGCATGCAACATATGAAAAAGAAATCGTCCTCATGTGTATTTAGTAATACTCTACTATATTATATTTTTTATTGGCAGTGGTACCAATTTACATGAGTCATTTTTGTAATAATAATAATAATTAAAAATATATACAGACATTCATAGTGATAGAAAACGAAGGTTAAAATTTTATGGCCATATTAAACGAATGAACTCAAATAGGCTTACAAAACAGATAATGGAATTCTACGAAAACAGAAGTAAAGCTCCAGTGGATACTATGAAGTGGATTGATGAAGTCAAAAAGGACTTAAAATTGGCAGGAATTACTAAAGAAGATACACCAAACAGAGATATATTTAGAATTAAGGTGAATAAGTGGCAAGTTGACCAAGAGGACAAACCGAAGAAAAAAACTGGAACAACTTGGAGAGATGATAGAAAACAAGCTCATAGCAAAAGAATGAAAGAAATTTGGGCTCAAAGGAAACGCCTCTAAGTACTTTGCATAGTCCTACATGGGCTCATCCGCAATAAATAATAATAATAATAATATTAATAATAATAATAATAATAATAATAATAATAATAATAATAATAGTAATAATAATAATAATAATGAAGCATTGCAAAATGGAACAAAAACAAGATTCTATAAATCATTGTTAAAATCTGCCTGAACTCAAGTCTTGTGAACTGTATTTATTAACGGTGCATTTAATTTCTATATTATAACCCTCTTACTAATAATCCATATATAACTTTTATACAAGGTTTATACACATCTCAGTTGAAAATTATTACTAATAAACACTGTATTAGCTGTTCAGTGTAGAAGAGGTGTACAACTTTACATGGGAATCGTTATACATGCCTCCACCCTTGTTTAAGGATTCTATAACTAGACAAAATGTCGGACATCAAGATCAACTGACTGTTTTCTTATGATTTTGATGAAAGTTTCCTTAAATTTAACCCAAAATGCAACACTTTAATGACTGTTTGATGGATGCACAGGGCATAAATAATATTAATAAAGCTCTGGGTAGGAAAATAAAGGCATCATAAAATGCCTTTCGTTACACTCATTCTCGATTAGGCCTAAAAATATTTTAAAATTGAACATTGAATCACAAAAGGATATGTTCTACAATAATTGCTGTAGACAAGATTTAACCTGAATGTAGTTTAAATGCTTCATAATATTATTTTAATAAAACTTCCTTGCATCTATAATACATAACACACACACCGATATAAAAATGTATTTTAGTATAGAGGTACTATTATTGCAAGAATCTACATGTTAACTTGGTAGTCTTGTGGTTAGAGCTTCTGACTGCCATGCGTGAGGTCGTAGGTTCGATTCCCGGTCGAACTATAGTGATTTTTTTTTTTTTTGCTTGAAATGATATTTTGTTGTCGGTAACATTTCCTACTATTTTGAACGTTTCCTAACGCATCTTAAAATACTGCATATAATTCATAAATAATGGGCAAAGCTTTTATTAGTTTCCAAGAATTGGTCGAAATTCTTGACGTTAGATGGCAGCACATTATCTGTGAAACCAATTCTACGTTTTATTTGACATTGCGTAAAGGAAAATGTATATAAATTAAAACACACTTATTTTTCCCGTACCTCCTCAATTAGGGAATCTCTTTTAATTCTTATCCATATTCATTTCTTACACAATAATCACTAGTTGATGTTTTATTTCTGTTACAAACTGCGAGTAATATTGTTCTGACGTCATTATGATGACGAATATGTGACGTATTGTGTATAATTGATGTTTTGTTATATAGCTCCGGCACAACGTTTATTAGTAAGGAAATTATACGTGATCTACATAAGGCTTATATATTGTATAACTAAACAACTGATGAAAGCCTGTATTAGAGATTTTTATTAGTAAGACCGTAAATCTTTAACTGCCAATCCTACTTTCAGACCAACCAATATTTATGAAAAGACGCAACTGCATGTTGAAATAATATATAGATTCTCTACTAAGCCTGTACCAAAAATATATTAATTTATAAACTTACCAATTAATTAACCAACTAAAACAACATATCTGTAGAATTTTGGTTACATATTTAAGGAAACTAGTGTTCGCCAAGTGGCCGAAATTAGACCACAATCATTATTAAGCAGTCTTCTCCATTCACCTGTCTATTCGTCTCTCTTTGGCCAAAGCGTTATTTTATTGATAACACTAAATCTCATTAATAGCTACTAGACAAGAAAAAAGATAATGTAGCTCACTATTTTCCAATCTTCTCCATTCACCTGTCTATTCGTCTCTCAATGGCCATTTTTTGTTGTATTAATAACACTAAAGCTAGTCAATAAGTACTAAGGAAGGAAAGAAACAGAGGAGAAGAAGGTACTAAACTGTTTTGCCTTTACCTATTTGTATATAGCTAATGAACGATAATGATAGAATTTCTGCTGTCTGTAAATTAGAAATGCTAGTCGCCGAACCAAGTGCATTAGAGGTTGCAATGGCGACAGAAAAATTGAAGATGTATAAAGCATCAGGTTCAGATGATATCCCGGCAGTACTGATAAAATCAGGGGGGAAAAATTGATGGACAAGATACGCAGGTTGCTTTGTATGATTTGGGAAAAAGAAGCTCCTCCAGATGAATGGAAAGAATCGATTATCGTACCAATCTATACTCATATTAGAATCAATTCATATTATTATTTCTTTCCTATTTACATTACCTATCCCTAAGGGTTTTATGTTTGTTTTTTTCTCTTTTTTTTTGTATGTTTTTATAGCCATTTTTGAGTGTCTCACAGGTCAATGCGCCAGACATGAAGGGATATCTATGACGTGTGATCAGAATCACCATTAAGCACAAACTATCCCCTAAATGAAGGCTTAATGCAATGATAATGACAATGATTTCAAGTACAAATGAAACTTTAACTCAACTGTTATGTCATCGTGCATGAAAATCACAATTAGTATTTAAATTTAAAAAAATGCCATGCATATCATGTCATCCAATAGCATTCAGAATGACATTTATATTATCTCCGATGAAATACATAAGCGATTAATGCACCATAATCATATCAGTTTACGTTAAATTTAATACATAAAATGCTAACTTCGAGCCGGCTATTGGTTACAGGGACGGAGTTGTAAGGCATAACAAACATGAAAGTGGAGGGATAAAGGAAAAGCAATTGTTAGAATAATATTATAATATCCTTGTATCATAAATCTGATTAATAACAAATTAGTGATACGAATTCCAAGAAACTTGTTTTAAAAATTCAACTAGGAATCTGGCCATCCCAAAACTATTATGATGCGTGTCTTCTTGCTTCGATAGTTTCTATACAATACTGAAAAAGACTATCTATAATACCAAGGGGTATGTTTCTAACACTACAATGCACCTATTATCAATTTTAACGTAATTACTATTGCATTATTTAAAGGTTATGTTGAAATAGTCGTGAATAATTAGCAGCCGATGTCCATGGTAACTTTGCATTCCAGGTGGACTGAACTCATAAGAAAACGAGGCAGCGAACTTATCGGAAGAATGTCGAACATGGCTGACAGAAAATTATTATATCTACCATTAGTATATCTCTCCCCTGAACTATATGAGATTTGCAGGTGGCCGACTCTTGTACTAGCAACAGTTTCAAATACAAGGACGTTAGTCCGCTGTCTTGGAATGCTCCATAGAGTTCCCCTCTCGATTTTAAATCTTTGGGTATGAGTAATATTTTGTCTTACGTTGTTTTCAGCGGTAGACCTGACATATTGCAAACAGATCCAGGGAGGTTCGCTACTTTGTACCTGCCTAATTTTAAGAGTTACTACTCTGTCTATGGGGCACGCCGTAGCGTAGTGGTTAAGGCACTGCGCTACAAGCCGGAAGGTCGAGGGTTCAAGTCCCGGCGGGGTCAGGATTTTTAAACTGGCCCAAACCTTCTGGCGGCACTATGACCCTGGGGTCGACTCAGCCTCTAACGGAAATGAGTACCAGACGCTTGTTCTGGGGTAAAGGCGGCCGTCACGCAGGGCTGACATCAAGTGCCGATTGTCCAGAAAAAGTGGGAGCCTTAACCTCCCACTACCCCAAGGGTCTCCTGAGGCCTGTAGTGGGAATACTTTACTTTTTTTACTCTGTCTATAGACGATCTCCCGAGAGAATGGGCTTATAGGCCCTATGAGGAAGTGTAAATCTTACAAAAGAAGAGACGATAGAATATTATAAAAACTTAAAATGAGTTTATACAATCAATGATAGGCCTAACTCTAATTCACCTATTTATGAAATTAATTAAAATATAGGGCATTTATATTTAACTTGCCAAGTAAAGACTCCAAAAATGAACCGACTAAAAGACCACCCACTCTTAAGAAGAGTCTAGTTCTCAAGGGAAGCAATAAAAAGACGCATGAGGTGACGTAGTTAGCAATTGAAGTAGGACACTCAAATGATGGCCAAGATAATGAATGCTCTAATTACTAGTCAGCCTTTTATTTCCAACCAACAAGGAATCTCTTTGTACGTCTACTCTTCCTTTCTGCTCTTGTCTTTAGAGCATGAAATTTGGCGGCCATTCAGAGCAACTGTAAATAGTGCAAAGCTCAAAGAACTAAGGAGGGAGAGAAGAGAAATCCCAGACTTAACCAAATGAACCGACAACGACCACCACGGGAAATCTTGATCCCAGACGTTAATGTTACTCTATGTTTATGTTATGTTCGCATATTTGCCCAGCTCGTTATCACTTCTTTATATTAAGTCTGGAACTTCTAAATGCCATCTAATTACTTCAGCCAAGAAAATAAATAAGAAAAAATCAGTGCAATATTAACTTATTTATTAATATGGTTTTACAGAATAGTATATAAATGTTTACTTTTATTTAGACGTAGAGAATTAAAACTGAAATCAGTTACATACAAGCTAACAAAATAATTTATAATATTTGGCATATCCTATAATGGCAGACATAAAGATTATGTAACAAGCAATTTGCACACATTGTATCTTCGAATCAAAGTTATGGGACACTCGCTCCATTTTATTTTTACAGTGACAAAGATGTTTCTCTATTTTTCCTTTGATATTGAATGTTGATTTGTGTATAAATGTAATTAAGTCATAAATCATAGAATAATATCTATTTTCCCCGGTATACCAAGGAGATTTAAACGCTTAACGCGAACTTGTACCTACGGCACGAAAACGATACATTTCCGGACAAAGTTCCCATTCAAAACGTTATCTACTCAGTACCTTCTACAAGCCCTGGAAGTTTTTTACTAGAATTTTCGAACACCCTGTACTTAACATTTATTTATTCCTTTCATCGCTGTTTTCTTTGTTTTCTATATGTATTCCCCTTTTTATTTATTTTTTCTAGTGTTCATCTTTTTACCATGTTCCTTCGTTCACACATGTACAGGATACGCACCAAGACCAAGGTAGAGATATAAGAACCCCTACCCCGCTAGGAATCAAACCGGAATGGAAAATAGGGACCATGCCATGGCGACGGACTATGTCAAAACTAGACTAGACCTATAAGCGAATTGGATGCTAAGTATGGTACCTGTTATTCGATGCGCGCGGCTACCCCGACTGAGATCATAGGTTCGAAACCTGGCTTTTCGGGAGAGGTATGACAATTGGAGTATTTCTAGGCTTTCTCGTGGCTCTCCCATTTCCCGAATTTCACTGCACCAATACTCTCCATACCACTTCCTTCCCTCTTCATATAACTTAATTTCTGATTCGTTCATTTTGTATCACCCTTTACCTCTATGTTAGGTAAAATAGTTTTGTTTGGTGAACCTCATATGTTGAAAATATGAGGTCGTGGGGGGTCTAATGGGACCCTCCAATTTCCTTACTCATAGACTCCGAGCCTGAGAAACAACCTAAGGAGTAGAATGGAGATCAACGGGAGAGCTGTAGTCCCTCCTCGTAGTCCAACCTACGAAAAATGTCGGTATGAATAATGAGTGCAGTACGTGATGTGTCGGATCAGGAGGAAGACCCATAATAAACTACATATCATCTACGTTAGACCTTCATTCCATTCAATCCATTAACGCTTCGAAGAGGAACAGATATTAAAGGTCGCCGTGCTAGGGCAGTTTACCATCCCAGTAAAATACGTAAGAATTGAATAGAATCAGTTGTTCGACTCCCAAGCAAGTGACTTTTTCCAGTATTTTGATGTGTACACAATCCTAAAATAATCGTTCTAAAAAAATGTGCATGTTTATGATAAAATTTCTCACAACTGATGAGGCAAAATAATTCCTTGAATAAGGTACGATTTTATCGTTTTTGTAAATAAACTAAATTCGATAAAATAGAAGTAATAAATATCTATAAAACTCAAACATAACCCATTTTTCCGAAAACTAAATACAAACCAGTCCCGCCCCTAGCCGAGTGTTAAGGTAAGAGGACTTGGCGCAGAGCTACGGGACTAGCGCTGGTTTGAGTCCCCATGGAAGAAGAAATTTTCTCATGGAATTTCGGCCCACCCAGCATCGTAAAGAATTCGAGTAGCTACAATATTTAGCGGCTCCAGGTTGAGAAAGCCTGCTATAACGGCTAGGGGGTCCGACATGCTGACCACATGCCACCCCTACTCTGGCAGGATGATCGTCTATCTCTATGATTGACATATGCAGATGCGAGGCCAGAAACCGGCTAATAGGCCGAGGGTCTCCCAGGCCTGTCGCGCCATGGAGCAGGAAATACAAACGAACAAAATTATATTTGATTGTTTTAAATATCTTTTCTAGAAATGGATATTTGACTGTATTATTTTTTTATATTATGAGAGTAATTATTACCAAAAAATGAAGAAAAAAAACATACATAATACATAAGGTAACTTCTACAGCCTAGCTCCACAGATATATATATATATATATATATATATATATATATATATATATATATATATATAACAACGGTAGGCAATGAAAATCTCGTAATTCCATCAGTCATTGAAAGCCACATAACTCCAGTTAGCAGCACAGAAACATGTGATGCATAACCTGTTGAGAACATGGACTTCAAATTTATTAATAACTTGACTTGAATTTTGTAGCAAAATATGTGGGAACTATAACCGTATCAATTTTCATAATTATTTAAAACAGTTGTTTCTCCTGTAAAATTTACCAAAATAGAGTTACGAGGTTACCGAAACATAATGTAAGTGTTATAACATTAACATCTAAGCAGAATGATACAAAAATAAAACTGCCGAATTAATTGGCTCCTAGACGGCAGTATTTGTAATACCGGTAGTATCCAAAGATCGCGGGTTTAAATTCACGCCGACCAACCTGACATTTTCCCGTTAAAATCCTTAGTAGTAAAGCACATTCTATATGAGAAATCATCCCAAATCCAGGTAGAATTAAAAAGTGCACTTGTGGATGACCAAAAATTCAAAATAATAATCCATATATTTTTAACTCTGCTGGAATTTTATAAGGTCCATTTCATAAAGAAATACAATTCCATAGCCCCAATAAAATTAATTCAGTTAACTACAAAAATCAACACATACGACTGAAATTATCATACACAGGATACAATCAGAGGTCCTGACACGTTATAACATCTGCTGTTAAAGTGTGTAGAAATAATTGTTTTTATGGACTCCGGTTTCCGACTAGCCGCTCTTGCAGGCCTATATGTTTTTATAAGTAAAAAAAAAATAGTCAACAGTAAGTGTCTAGGCCTTAGTAAACTCAAGAGAGGAACAATGAAGCAAAATAACAAAGATAATGTAATGATTCACAGTTCGCATAGTGCAGTGACCAGTGAGAGTGAAAGTTACTAGTACTATGAAGAGTGACGGATTGTAGCGTGGGTCGATCCCCATGTGTTCTCACCTTCAGTTTTTACCTGCGGCATATTTTACGTAACGTAAGTGACATAATTACCCTCAATATAACAACAAATAGAATTCATTGATGCTTTGTAAGCCTTTCTAAAGAACACACTGCAGTATACGCACCATTAACAAAGAAATAACAACAAAAAACCTCTGTTTACAAAAGATGTCCCGCGCCGTAGCCGAGTGGTTAAGGCAGGAAGCTTTAGCGCAGACTTGCGCTGGTTCGAGTCTCCATGGGGGAAGAAATTTTCTCATGGTAATACGGTGCCCACCCAGCATCGTGAGGCATTTGGGTAGCTACAATAAGTAGCGGCTCCAGGTTGAGAAAACCAGCTGCAACGGCAGGGGGACTCGACATGCTGACCACATGTCACCCCTACACTGGCGAGATGATCGTCTACCTCTGTGATTGACACATATGGATGTGAGGCCAGCAGCCGGCTGGTAGGCTAAGGGCCTTCTAGGCCTGTCGCGCCAGGAGTTTTTTCTTCTTTTACAAAAGGTAATTGAAACAAATGGGAAGTGATTCTCAAAGCTTGTCATATGAAGGAAAAAAAAAAAAAAAGCATTTTCATTTCTTGAAATCAGTTAATAACATTATGGTCAAATGTTTATGCTGCCATTAATACAAGTTTCTTGGTTTAACCTTCGGCATTCCTATACTAAAGAACACAAAAATAATTTTAACCCTCAATTTAATATAAAAACACAGAATAAGTGAGAGTTTATTGCTAAAGTTTCAATTCCAAAGACATGCATTTATTACTAAATTAGATTATTGGCAATAGTGTATTACGATGCGAGGTTGGGAAGTGGCTTTTACAGAATTGAGGAAAATTTTAAAAACCGAGCGATAGCAAGGTTTTTAATTTCCGAGATGCTGTAAAACACTTCACAAACGTGCATTGTACATTATTTTTTGCGCGATTGTATTTTCAAAATAAATAATACTAAAATAATAACACCTTTGTTGGAAATATTTGCGTTCATTATATAAAAATAACTAACGTTAACAGTGGGCAATGTTTATTAGTTGAAACAACAGGAGACCGCGATACCAATTTAGTTATAAAATGGCGGCAAGTATGTACTTATTGTTTTATATTAAGTTCAGTTCATTTAAAATGCAGTAATTTGTTTCGTATAATGTATATTAACACTACCTTTTGGATATATATATATTTTTTTGTATATACATTGTATGTAGTAGCCTATACATAGAGGGCAGTGGTTTTACTTCCCACACGCGTGTTTGTAACATGTAATATTATACTATATTTATTTTATTATAGTAAGATAGTTATTTTGGTTGGCAACCGCGAAATGTAGGAAGTTAAACTTTCAATCATCGTCGCCATTGCTGTAAGTACGACAAAACGCACTAATCGCGCAAAAAATATATTTCAACTGCCTTTGACAAATTTTTTATATAACAAATACTATTATAAGATGTATGACTTTATTGCATTTTTAAGAGATTTTGAGTCAGCTTTTGATTGTTAATTGATTTAGTTCTTTATATTACATTACAATATTACTGATATGTAACTCTAGAAATTAAGCATACTGTGAATGAATGCACATAATTTTATTGTAACTAAAATCCTAGCATACCGGAAGGTGAAATAGGGTTCGCGTTATTTGGAGATTTAATAATAATAATAATAATAATAATAATAATAATAATAATAATAATAATAATAATAATAATAATAACAATAATACCAAATTGGTTAGAAAATAAGCCGTCCCCGGATATACACCGTGTCCCAATCAAACCTCCCACATTTTAATTACTCATAACTCACAAAGTATGCGGAATTATGAAATGAGGTTGGTATTAAAATAATGGGAAACTCAAAGCGTTAAAAAATAATCAGGAAGTGCTCGTACACATGTTAAAAAAAAAGATTGAATAAATTACAGCAGGATGGTGCACATATACAGGTGTTTTTAGTGTATGGCAATGCAAATTCTATGAGTTTCTGTTTCGTTTGATACCGGCCTCATTTCATAATTCCGCATACTTTGTTAGTTACGATTAATTAAAATATGGGAGGTTTGAATGGGACACCCTGTAAGTTAAATCTTTAAAATACGAGAAGAAAACTGTTTGACACAAAAATGAACCATTACTATAAACATTTGTTTTCTTGTACTTACGAGTACATCTACGTACTGATATATTGCTCGTAGGAAGTTTCAAGTTTCGGATATTGCAATTGCAATATTAGATCCGTCCAGTCCAATTTTTTCCCCCGGCCTCTCTGTTGGTTTTTGGTTTTGGCAATTTTGAAGCTTTTCGCTCTAAATGATCATTAACAGGACATAAAAATGATTCCTTCCAGTTCCAACTTTTTACTGAAACAAAACTGAATTAGAAGCTAAGAAAACAATAAATAAATACAATGCTGGCACGAAAATGTAGATAAACGTTTATATTGATAAGTGATAAAATGCCGCCAGATTCAGACACAGACACTAAGCTAATTATGTTTAACAGCAAAGGTACGTAAAAAGCAAAGTGCCGGTAATAAATATAATAATTGCAAGCTGACTTTTTGTAGTTGAAATTTCAATCAAAAGTGCAGCGTATTTTCATAATTAACTTGGTTTCATGTAAGTAAAGTGATCCCACAACAGGCCCGGAGGCCCTTGGGGTAGTAGGAGGTTAAGGCTCCCACTTTTTCTAAACAATCGGCACTTTATGTCAGCCCTGCGTGACGGCCGCCTTTACCCCAGAACAAGCGTCTGGTACTCATTTCCGTTAGAGGCTGAGTCGACCCCAGGGCCATAGTGCCGCCAGAGGGTTTGTAGGATACGTATATTCTAAGTACAGGACCTAAGTTGAATAGAGCAACCTAAGAATTCTGACCAAACTTGTAAGAATAAAAAGGCTTTTATATAAATATAACTCCTAACTAATATCATCTTCCAGACATACACATACACACATATGTATATGTATAGTTGGATGGTGTTATATAATTGTCCACATACAGCACCATATTTCTTATTAGATTTATTTCTTTTAAACTTTACATAAAGTAGATCATAAATGTACATTAGTGGTAGTTCATAAAATAATAAGGAAAATATAGAAATGCGTATTCCTAAAATTATATTAAAGTGCGATATGATCAATCCTTTTAATTTTGAACATTAATCAAACAATTTTCGGCCCCCTATTATTGAGACAATCTGAACATCAAGTATATCAAAAGACATGTACTCTATTAGGTATGTTTACAACATACGACACTAGATAGATATGTTTACATATTATTTTACAAGGCTGTGAAAGAATACAAAACAAATATATATTTAATTATTACGTGTAATGTGTTTTGATATTATCAAGAGCAACTTCTACCTAGCCAAATGTGCAACCGAATGCGGGATGTAATAATACACCAGAACACACTTTCAATTCCAGAGGGTTGTTCGTGGAGTACATTAGAACCGCCAAAACCATATTGATTCCACAGTATAGTACAAACAACACGATAGTACAACCTTTGTATAAACGCGTACTCATTCACAAAACCAGCATGCTTTGTTCCCATATTCTAAAGACTCCTCAGGCGTCAATATTTTATACGTATATATATATTTAATAAAGGTACAAAAGTCTCCGTTTTATACTGTGACTATAGCAGGCGAGGCAGGCTTTGAAGGACCCCGTCCTACCATCCTACTGCTGGTTTCAAATCCACACGTGTTAATCACAGAGAGGGATAGTCATTCGGCCGGTATAGAGTGACATGTGGTCAGCATATAGATTCCCTAACCGTTATAGCTAGTTTTTTTTTTAAACCTAGAGCCGCTACTAATCGTAGTGTAGTGACCCAAATTCGTCGAGATGATGGGTCCTATACTGGCAGATATTGCATCATAAAATTGAACCAGTGCGTCACGTAGGTCTGCTCGAAGACCGCTCAGTCTCTGGGGGAACGTCCTATATTATTTTAGAGTTTCGAAAAGTTAGATACATTTGTATAATTTAAATATTCATTTGTTGAAAGTCTATACATAAGGAGTCCTAACACCCCACAAGATCTTCTTGGATTTAATATTTATTTCCTGAATATGCAATGTGGTTACTGTATTTTTTAAACTTATAATGAAGTTACAAATATACAAAATAACATTAAAACTTTGATGTTAGAAGCGTGTTTCTATGTTTAAAATCTGGGGATTTAGACTCAAGGAAGCCTAATTAAACCATCAGTTTTTAAAACAGCAAATTAGTGTAAGGTAAAATAAAACAATTCCACAATAAATTTGGTCCGAGCTTGCATAACCATTACTAATTACCTACTGCGTATTGTTGTATAATTTGACACAAATGTAAACAATATACCGTTTAATTTTTCAGAGCTTTATTAAAAATATTAAATAAATTAAGTCAATACATTTTATAGTCCTAGAATACATTGCCAAATGAAGGATTAATTTAACTATATAATATACATTGCGACGAACCAAACATGGTGGTTGCTACAGGAAATTTTTTAATTCGGGTTTCAGGTAAACGCCCATTTCTAATAGTCAGATTTCTCTTATTTTTGGAGAATACCTTCCTCCTCCTTTCCAATAGTATATAGTGAGTTTCGTTGCGAAACATAGAAAATTGCGATTTTTAATATTTTGATTCAGGTGTACTTCTATACCTAATATTTTTCTGGATGGCGAAATTTACTTTACCTTTTTTTAATTGGTTGCCATATGTCAAGTTTAGTTCTGATAAAACAAAAATTGCGATCGTTAGAGCGTTGTCACACGCACTCATACATTTTCATCAGGATAGTTTTCGGTATCTACTAGATAGGACCGGTGAAGATCTGTAACTTTGTTCTTTAAGTTTTTCTCATGAGATCAATCGTAGAAGCTTCATTTCTGCGGAATATGAAAAAAAAAAAAAAATGTTACAGAAGTATTGAACAACATAGTAATATGAATTAAGAAAAAATGAAAATTTTATTTTATGTTTTTGTCATTCAAACACGAATATGTAAACAAATCAATAGGAAACGTAATTTCTGAAATTCTTCTATGTAAATATTTAAGGATAAAAAAATCAGTATTCGATCTGAACTCCGCTCAATTTCTGTAACATAACTCACTGACAAGCTGATTTCTTAACTATGATACACTTACGAGAACTTGTTCAAAGACTATGCATCGCGTAACGACCCTGAGAATGTCTGTCCATAGTACAACTTTACTATAAAATGGCATGACCGCCATTCATATGATGTTGAGGGAACACCCTCTAGGATGTGAATGGAACAGACGGCGAATCACGTGACTGCCTACACAACGAGGTCATGAGTCATCAGATTCTTCTCCGTAGCATTTCCTCATGCACAGAACCCTGGAGCTCGCCAACCAACCAGCAATAGCGTTAGATCTTTGATCCTGCCGAAACATCTTTGGTTACTCAATTACTTCCTTCAGCGGTACTCGAATTCATTTCAGAATCTCAATGGAAAGATTATAAACACAAAAGCGTAACTCTGATCTCTGAAGAGTAACGTTTGCATTTTCCCACTAGTATTTGATTTTTCTAATACAGTAAAACTTGCTTATTCCAGAACGTGAATAATGCGGAAATCTGTCCAATGTGAACAAATTTATTGGTCCCGGCAAAATAATAGTAATTTCACGTGTATTTATTTTATATAAAACGGAATCTGTCCAAAACGGAAACGGGAGGACATTTCTACACAATTCATGAAAAAAATGTTTATAGAGAGAGAAATAAATTAGTTTCCACTTCATTGAATTCCCGTTAGGCTAATTAACAATAAGTGATGACTGATGACTCCTGCCTCCGGGAGAAGTAGAGTTTCTACCTGTATCTGGAATTTTCATTCGGCCTCACTGCACATAGGTTTCGCGGGATACAGGTTCATTTAACAAATATTTGGCGTGTGACATGTCTTACATATAACCGGTGCAATGTAAAATCATAAATTATTTTTAACCGGGAACGGTGAGTTGCGTCCCAGAACCAGAAAATCTCGCTAGTAGCGGCCCAGATGAGTTCGCTGGGTAAGTGAGTTGCGGCCCAGATAAGTTCACTGGGTATGTAAGTTGCGGCCCATGGGTGGTCTTAGATACGTAGGTTGTTTTTAGAGAATTTAAGGGTGACCAAATCCATCTCAAAGACAAGCCAACATTCCCTTCCCATTCACAGGCTTAAGACTGTCGGCGGCATGGTTAAAATGTTGGTTTGTATGTTATTAAAACAGCCATTTATTAAATATTGTCATGCTATTTTACATTCATTAATTGGAAACGGGCAAAAATTTAAAAGAAACTGACTTTATGTAGGCCTACTGAAGTCTAGTCACAGTTTTTTCTTCCACAGCAAGCATTTGTTCTTGTAAAAACATTTCTTTTTCCACGATGGATTTCGTTCGTTTTCCTTTGTTCCTTAAATAAATATATGTTTCAGACTGTATATCCAATAAAGTGTGAACTAATTGAAATATGTTGGGATGACTGCTTGAGAAAAGGCTATTCAGTTTCTTGTGAAATGATTCACAACTGTTTGTTGCTCGTCTTGTAGATTAAGAAAATTCAGCCCATATTTTCGGCGGAAAAGTAGCATCGTCAGCAATGTAATTTTCAAGAATGTAAATCAAAAATTCCCTTACCTTTTCGTCATTAGGTAGAATAGGCATCAGATCTGCAATAAAACAGGCATCTACGTCATTCGGATCTAAAAATGGAAGACGGAAAACCAATTTAAAGAAATCACTTTCTTCTGGCGCCATGTTTGAACTAATCCAAGTTGCTGAATTTTCTTATGCCAATTTTGCCCAAGATGAAATCTGCAATCCTTAATTGTTGCATTAGACCAGACAATAGGAAATTTTATTCTGGCCGCAACTCACGTACTCCAAAAAGCACGCCGGGCCGCAACTCACGTACATAAAAAGGTAAACAGACCATATTGGACGCAACTCACATCATCCCTTTTTAACATCTGAAACCGATTGTGTACATATCTTTCACAGGTAGCATTATGAATTAACTGAATAAAGACGGCTAAATGATATGTATCATTGTCATTAAACGAAAAAGTGAAAGTGATTAAAGTTAAAGAAAACAAACTCTCAGTACGCGAAATAATGACTAAATTTAAACGATTTATGAGATTTTAAAACATAAAGAAAAAATAATGAATGAAATGGTCAAATGAAAAAAAAAATCCAACGAGGTGTGGGAGTGTTTTACAAGCCCGCGATAAAAAAAAATCTCCAAATTTCCGGACCGTAGTTAGTGAGCGGAAAACGAAACTACATACTTTAATTTCAGGATACGCGCCTAAAAGACATTTTTTAACGCTGATGAAATGGGACAATTTTAATTTGCGCGTTACCGTCGAAGTCGCTCGTACAAACTATACATCACTTTCCAACGGCAGCAGAACTACAATATTAATCCAAGGTACATAAAAATACATACGGTGCTCTATAATCTAATATTGGTTAATATTTTTTTCTTTTTTATAATGCGAAAAGTTGTCTCATGTGGAAAAAAATAATTGGTCCCGTGCGATTCCGTTTTGAACAAGTTTTACTGTATTATAGTTAGAGATTTTATAGCTGTTGAATTAAATCCAATATTTTGAACTCATACCGCTTTATAGTACGAAGCAGTTATACATTATGTGTGTTTGTATTCTAATAGCGCCTGTTTCTATTTATCCACCAATTTGGCAGACCACTTCACATATATTATATATTGAATTGTGTACAGAGATGACTAAGAGGGGTGTGTGTTTCTCCAGAATAACTGTGTTGTATGAGGGATTAAGATGAAGAGAGAAGGTGAAACCCGGTGCAGGTATGTAGCCTAGTCCTGTCAAAAGCACAAATGGGCCCGCCAGGATTTAATGTCCCCACCCGATGAAGGAATCGCTATCAACAGTACTACATGCCTTCTCAACATATGTAATGCGGAGGGATTTGCAATGTAATGCAGGAATTCTGTGCACAATCTAGCGATTAAAAATTGTACACCAAAACCTTTCTTGGGCCCAAAATTGAAAATTTTAATATTAAATCGGTTTATTTAAATAATTTTATACTTACATTTTTCAACCCCATCGGGTATCACACTCAGGCCCGTTAATCAGGAACCAGGCATGCTACCATCTGAGCCAGGTAAATTGGGTCTAGGTTAATTTCCGATCCTTATGAAACTGGTAAATTGGGTCCCCAATCTAAATAAATTGGGTACTGAGTACAGGTACCATTCTCTAATTTTCTTACGTTTGTTTGTTATTAATTTTGCACCATACTATTAATTTGTTACCAATAGAAAAATGCTTTAATATTTGATAAAAAAAAATAATGAAGCGAGCACCACTTAAGCGACCATAATTTTTAATTCATTGACATATTGCAAAAAAAGAATCAAAGTTTACATTTTGCGTACTAGAAGAAGGGAAAAGGATCAGTTTATTGGTGAAAAATGACACTGTTGACAAAGTGACAAATAAGTACGTTCGAATTTCAAAAATCGGCGAGTCACCAGGCTAAAAACAGTTTTAGGCCTAATTAAAAAAAAGATCTACCCAACTTTCACGCGATGCTCCCTGAGTCATACTAATGGGTTCCAATTTACAAAAAAAAATTATTTTTGAACCGGTACGCAATTTACCGTATTTTCTAGGATCGGAATTCAGTTCACAAGCGCCAGCACGGCTATAATTGAACAAACCCTTAATAGGTATTAAGAATTTCTTGAGCGTAAGTATAAACACCTACAACAATGCAATTTTTTAATTAAAAATAAGATAGTTGCAATCCATTGATTTATTGGCAATAAACATATAATTAACAAAATTGACAAATCATATATAGCTGATAAAGCAGCACAAACATCAGGATATATGAAAGATTTCATTTGGCGCAAAAAACATATGTCAATAGAAAGCAAAAGCCGCATATACAAAACGATAGTTCGACCAGTTATCGTATACGGAGCAGAAACTAGGGCTGATACAACAAAAACTAAACAAATAATAAGCACATGTGAAATGAAAATCTTAAGAACTATTCCGGGGAAAACATTATTCGATAAAATACACAACACAGAAATTAGGGACAAATGTCATATTCAAGACATAACCAAATTTATTATTATAGATAGACGAAAATATTGGAAGGTCATATAGAAAGAATGGAGGAAAACCGACTTGCAAAAAGAGCTAAAGGGGATAGACCAATGGACGGGATAAGAACAAGAGGAAGACCAGCCAAGAGATGGATAGACAGTGAATGCACATCCAATATATCTTCCTCCGAGGAGAGATTTTGGAAATAAACAGGATGAAAATCCTACAAATTATGTTTAAGAAGAAGAAGAAGAAGAGGAGGAAGATCTATTGTTATGATTATTTTGCTATGGTTATCTACAATAATAGCCAACGTTATCATCAATTTCTTTAACAATCTTAAAGTTTGCATTTGTTGCTGTATGGCACTGGTCGTAGATTCAATTTGTTTCTAAGTATGTGCAGTGTTTGGGAGCGAGAGAGGAATTCATCATCCGCATCGCAAAATATTGGGCATTAAACACATGAGCAGGGATAAGGACCGGGATGAGTTAATTATAAAGTTGCCTACACATGCGATGCAACGTCTCTGAAGCGCACTATGAGAATTTACTTTGAATTTACAATGGCCTAAACCAGCATTTCGATATATAGCAAACGTGAAAACAATTTGTATGAACTAAAATAATTAAGTACATAGCTTATTGCTGTGTACTCTATCTTTTTAAGGGAGCAATTCTTAATATTTACGTGATCTGTTTATACTGATAGCGAGTGGAGGTGGTTTGAATGCAGTGACGACACATATAGTCGTACCGTGACAAACCTTGTCACAGTTTTGTCATCTCGTTTCTTAAGCCTCCATATAATTTATTAAAATAACAATTTTAACTTCACTATGAGTTTTGATTCTTGTAATTTTTTTAATGTTTTTATTTAGTACAAAACCGTACACATTTCAAGCATACATTCTGCACCAAACAGAACAGATAACACCAAATAACACTATTTTTCGCTGCAGGCTGTATGTTACTGAATGCAGTACATATTTTTCCTGCAATTAAGAATTTCTCTGCATGAAAACTTGGATCAAATGTCTAATAATTTTAATTCTATATTTAGCTTTCCACATATTGCAGAAAAACGACATGTTAATTATGATTTAACTGACAAGGAAACTGCCAACAATTGCATGCCGGAACCTACCTTGAAATATCTTCCAGAGGAGCGTTGTCCAAAAAAGTATCTGCCGTTTTAACTGCAAGGCACAAATACATCTAGGCCCGTCCCCCACCCCTTGGGATACCACGGTCATCATGACCATACTCCCAAGTCCCAGACTTGTCATCCCTATCTAGTTCGCGTCCACATTCAAAGTTCTCGGCTTGAAACCAACACCTCTAGGGAGAAGGTGTTGGAGTTGCAACTGCTTGGAATTGCTGAGCTTCGTAGTCGTCAGGTCGCTCATTCCTGACGACCCCACAGTTGGTCCACGGGCTCCTTGAGCCTAGCCGGGAGGACTGCTGTCGCAGATCCACCGGCCGTTCCCCTGTTCTGCCTCCAGGGACGTATCCTGCAGCCGTTGTGAGACCGGCCAGGGCTTGAGTCCACAAGCCCCACAGTGTGAAACTTTAGTACATCCAGGTGCTCATCTCCTGGTGACCCCACAGTTTGTCCACGAGCCCGTAAGCTGAGCCAGGAACCAGTACAGTTGCTCCCCTCTGCACTGATCCGAGCCGTGCCCTGGTGTGCCCCCAGGGACGTGTCCTGTTGCAGTTGTGGGCCAGCACGGAGCTCGCAAGCTCCAACAGATGAGCAATAGTACGGCAAGGCGCTCAACTCCTGCCGACCCCACTAATGGTTCACGAGTCCCTTGGACTTGGCCGGGAGGACTGTCTAGCAGATCCACCGACCTTTCCCCCAGTGCACCAACTGGGGACGTGTTTGGTTGCTGAAGTGGGTCCAGCCTGAGCATTAGTATGTCAGGTCGCTCAACTCCTGACGACCTCACAGATTGTCCTTGGGTCACTCGGTCCCAGAGTCGGCGCTAATCCCACCAACAAAGACCGCGCTTCCTCCTTTCCCGAGCTTATTGACCTGGTGGTAATTCCCAGCATTACGCCCGGTATTGTCCCAACCAGCCCGTTCGCAAGATTAGGTCTAGTCGCGCCGCTGCTGTGAGACCAGCCCACTGAGCAATGTAGGCATCCAGGGTACTCATTGCCCATGATGCCCCCACAAAGGTCCTCGGGAACATTGAACCAAGAGAAAGGAGCTTCTGATCTCCAGTCCCCCACCGCTGATCCCGCTGTGGGCCGGGATAGGTGAGCTTCAGTACAACAGGGCTCTCGTCTCCTGTTGACCCCACGTATGGTCCGCGAGTCCATCGGACTTGGAAGGGAGGACTGACTAGCAGACACACCGACCTTTTCCCCACTACGCCACCGAGGGGACGCGATTGGCCGCTGAAGTGGGCGCAGCACCAGCTATGTAGTACGTTAGGTCGCTCGAGTCCTGACGACCTCACAAATGGCCCGCGGGTCCGGTCTGGAACTAGCCGGGAGGAATGCAAGCAAACCACCGACCGTTCCCCTATCCGCCACCCGGGGACGCGCCCTGTTGCTGTTGTGAACACAGCTGAGGCCCGATAAACGGGCCCCCAGGGAGGCACAAATACAGCGCCAAATCTCTCTTTTAAACTATGGGGAAGTAATACAACTCCTCACTTGGTGAAATGGATAACCCAGACAATCTGCCCGCGCGCCGCGTACTTCCAGACTCCACTCTGCTTTACTCACAAGAGGAGTCCGCCTGCTTCGCACAATGGATTGCCATTGCTGGATTCTGGCTTCGATTTCTGTGCCTTGCAGTTAAAAATGGAAGATTTTTTGGACACTAACTTGGTCATCACAACGCTTCTCTATGAGAAATTTCAAGGTAGGATTCGACATACATTGTCTGACAGTTTCCTTGGGAATAATGTGTTAAATTGTACTACAGTCGAGTCATTCTTAATTCCGGCGTGGCCACGCCTACTCGATTTTTGGCGCGATCGCTGCACGTGGTTTACAAGACAAAGTGTAGTTGTCAAGTCAGTAGAACAGACTTGTGTGGTGGACGAATTAGTTTGAGTATTATTACAGTGTTGTGTTACCGGTGAATTTTAAGCGTCATAATGTCGCGGAGGAGTTGGAAGACTATCAATGCGCAAACCGGAGAAACAATTATTAACGTAGATTATTTCGAAAAAGAGCGTAGTTTATTGCCTTTTACGTACCCGTAGTGGCAACACAGTAACATCCTCGGTACTATTGACATGAATCTGTAACGCGTTACCATGACAATAACCACTGTTAGTGAAGCAACTTGTCAGGTGACCAAAAGCTGTTATGTGATTCGCTGCCATAAATAAGAACGACTCTACTGCATGTGTTAGTAATGCCTTGTGATCATATGAATAAACAGTATTCAAACAATGTTGTGTTCATGTTGTTAAATTTTGCTATCAACTTTAAAATTGCTACTTTTAAAATTCATGACGAAACATCATTGAGGTTACTATGTAAAATTTACAATATAAAAATAGAATATCTTGCTCAACTTTGGATGTAGGATGTGGAGAATTTTCGGAGCATATGCTCCATCTTCAGCTTGTAAATAAATCGGTTCTGGTTGCTCGTGAGAACCTTGTACAGCAGGTTGACGTTACTGGGGTGAGTTCTCGTTGAGAACTTACTTGATTCATGATAACTCACCCAGTGACGTCAACCCGCTGTACAAGGTTCTCACGAATAACCAGTACCGATTTACAAGCTGAAGATGGAGCATATGCTCCGAAAGTACTCCACATCCTACATCCAAAGTTGAGGAAGACTGAGATATCAGGCATTCTATTTTTATGCTGTAAACTTTAAAATTATAGACAAAGGAACACTACGTGCAAATTATTTAAAAAATCGGTTTGAAGAATTCGGTATTATGATTCTCGATAACGTCGATAGTTGGAAGAATGTTTTCATAGGACATGTAATTATGTCACGCCACTTTGACAATTCTGAGAAATATATCACAAGACTGATAAATGATAAGTGCCAGCTGATAACTTTGCTGGTATTTTATAAACCATGCTTTATTTGTAGATTATATAGACTCACAGCATCTGAATCGAGAATTAATTTAGCATACAGTATGTGCATTCATCTGTTAAGATTTTCAGCTGAACATCTAACAGCACATTCCTGTTGCCTGATCTTACTTGGATTTAATCAATTTATACTTACTTATATCATATGAAACTTATCAAACATGGGAATAAACCTAATTTTACCTTTCTAATAACTAACAAGCCATTCATTTACAATGCAAACATCGCCAAGAAGTTAATTTAGTTATGATTATTTCCCTACAAACGATAGCGAATGGCATGTGATTAGCTCATAGTTCCAAATAGACGCTTATAGGTAAATAATGATTACTAGCTAGGAAAGGCTGATTAAATTTTGCTCACAGGGTCTAGCCTGAAAGGTTTATCCATAAATCAATGGCAATGAAGAAATTCAATTATGTTTAATTCTCAAGAAATATAGTGAGGATGAAATTAGATTATAAAAACTAAAAAGTTATTCTCGGAATATATGAAAAAAAAAAACTGAGCTGTCAAAAACATAATTGCAGTATTCTTTTGATAATCCTTTTCGACTATTTCATAAAAATATTGATATATGTAATATGTTCAAAAGAACAAATATGGTCCGGTTCCGCTCCCGGGCAAATGTTTTTCTTCAGTGGTATTTATCCAGTCTCTCAGACTCAATTAGCCCCCTTTATATTGAGTACCGAGAAATCTAATGATTCGGCAAAAGCATTTTTACTTATAATATATTGGTATTGATTGAACAACCCTAAAATAATTTACACATTTGTAGTTGACTTCTTTATTTTATAGCTACATGATTTATTATTTTAACATACATTTTTTCTCAAAGAAACTAGAAAATGAATGATTCTAGTATAACTTAAGATATTAAAATAATGCAAGTCCAGCAAATTTTATTAGAATATCTCAATTAGTTTCCGAGTTATCTGGGAAGAAACAAATGACAATCATTCAAATCCTAAACTTTATGTAATATTTTTTTTTCTAATCAATTCCATCAGTTTGCCATTTCGACAGTTTTGGTATTCTCTCCTGGAATTGGCGCATTGTAACCCACTTCTGGGGTTGGGGCGCCAGGAAGGCGGGGTTACGCAGCCTCAATGATATGATAGGTGATGACGATTGGAATGATGTGCCAGGCCTTAATCCTAAATTTAATGTAATGAGGTGAATATGATACCGCTATTGATGATAATGATGACCAGATGATATTCGGGGACCGTTTGGGCCTTAAAGTATCCTGACATTTGTCTTACAGGTGAGGAAAAACCCTGAAAAAACTTCACCCAGGAAGCTTGTCCCGGGGGATCGAACCCGGACCCGCTGCGTGACAAGGTAACACGCTACCTCCAAACGACAGCGGTGAATGTTTATGCAATATAAAACATTACACATGCATATATAAGGAATGCGTTATGGAATGCCCAATATAATTTCGAAAGAAAATATAAAATGATTAACTAGAGGTCAAACTGATGGAAAAGTGTCCTTACTCCATGAGTTTTTGAAAACATGGCGCTCAGAAAAATATTTTTGGCGAAGGAGGGAACTGAAGAGATACACAATGTTGAGCTAGACATGTACAAAATTGAAATTTACGTTATTTGACGGAGAGGTGTAAGAAAACATTTTTAAAACGCATTTTATACATTTTGTAAGCAGCGTGGTTCCCGCGGTCTGAGTACTTGACGAGCCTTGGTGCTGTCCTAAAATACGAAGCCTTGGACATTAACTTTACTTACACCGCCCATTAGCTATGCCTACTCTCCCTTAAATATGTAGGTCAGTCTAATTGTTAGAGAGACTATACAAAAGCACCACACGCACAACACGAGCTTAGTCTAATTTACATAACCCTTAAGCTGAGGGCCGAATGTATAAAAGAAATCATTCGAAAAATTCTCCTTTGCGTAACCATCGGTTCACCTCGTCAAACATTCCACCTTTAATTCAAGGGAAAATAAACTTTCACTTCAAATTAATGCATTCCTACAACATTCAAATTCAAGTACTTCAACATAACAGAGACTTTCTTCGTAATAAAACATTCATAACAATAACTATCCACTGAATATATTATCGTTATTATTATTATTATACATCCGAGATTGGATCAGCGATTGTGCTACAAAAATAGTTTTAATACAGAAAAATATCCTCAACTTGCATCCAACTCAGGGTCAGGTCGAGGAATTGGATGATCTGAGATGAAGCCCCTTACATAGAGGTCCGTGAAAGACAAGGGTGCCGGGACCACGCCTGACGCACCATCACAGCGGCTGTGAATGAAATGAAACGAAATGGATGAGATGAGTATGGACAAATTGTGGTAGGGGAAAACGGGAGAAACCCCGAGAAAAACCTAATCAAGCACCGTTTCGTCCACCACGAAAACCCACGTGGAGTGGCCGAGACTCGATCTTGGGACCCAACAGTGAGGGTCGAGAGTCCAACCGCTTGCACCACGGAGGACAATAATAATAATAATAATAATTTGTTATCATGTCTGAAGAAGGTACAAAGTACCGAAACAGCTGTAACTAAATTATATTTTAATACATATGAAAATCACATAAAACTGTAATTTTATTTTTATTTAATTAAATTATAATAATGCCACAAATTAATTGATTTCTGCTTTCACACGTTTTCACCAATTTTTTCATATAATATATATTTTTCTGCCTCATATTAGGAACCAGATTAAATACCTTTCGATATTTGTGTTATCTAATCCGCTCTTATTTAACTATGCTATTAGTATCGCAATTCAAAGCTGGACGTGAAAGAACTGACAAATTTTGCACAGAGGCATCTTATTCAGGGTTGAGGTTATTTTACGTGCGGCATATCTATGAAACGGTACCAACGGCTTTACTTCACTTCCGAAATATGCGATAATCAGAAATACGACGCTCTATATAAAATATATATATACATACATACAGTATATTAACCACGGTCGAGTTTGAACCCGCAACCTCGGAACCAGAGGTACGAATGGTAACCTGTAATTCGCTGTTTTATATTACAAAACTCACATATTCATATTACTACACCTACGGTTTCTCAATTTTAGTGTTCTGTTATCTCCTTACATTGACATAAATATACCGAATGGGAAAAATAAAAGAAAAATGAACAAGAAGTAGGCAGACTAGAAAAGTTTATGAAATATAGTAGGTAGCATACTACACAAGTTTATGAATGAGTTTTGTTTTCAAGTACAAATATAGCAGATTTCATAAACCAGTCTACGGTCACACCTTCATATCGTGGGATGCTTGCAAGTAGGACAAAGACGAATGAATTAAATTATACGCAAAAGCATTTTAGCAATGACTTTGACGGCCGAGGTACCAATTACCTTCGAAGGTCAATCCATTAAACAGAATTTCTCGTGTCTGTGATATTTACTACGCTGCATACAACAGGAGAAGTAAATCAAGGGCTGATTAAAAAGCATTCAACCTTGCCAGTGGTCAATCTTGGAAGAAAAGGCTAGACAAAGTGGGTCGGCCGGTAGATCACCTGAGACTAAAATACCACGAACAAGACCGGAGACATTAAAACCAGGGCATTCTTGTCTCACTGTGATGCCAGTTACTTATAAAGTTCTTTGACCCGTCTCGTCGTTTGCTTTCATATGGTTTGTTGCTGAAGGATAATTTTAGGTAAAATAAATCTCCCAACAGGGATATGTAAAGTTGTAAAAAAAAACCATGCAGAAGTATCCTCTCTTCTTGTTTCACAAAGTAATTAGATATCAACAGTTCCTTATAATTGTTATATTTATCATTTATCAGGAAAATGCTATATTAGGTATTGCATTTTAGTAAAATAAAAATGAGCAATGTACAATTAACAGAGTTCCAGTTATGTCCTCCACGTCCTGTGAAAAGGTGGAAGTTCATTATTTTAAAACGTTTCTCTCAATTAATTCTACTTCAGACTAAAAATTTGAAATCAATCTAGAAATTAAGCTTAAAAAATCGTATTTTTTATGCATATTATTGTTCTTTTTTTATCATTAACCGCTTAATGGAATAATAAAAAAAAATATAGTTACAAAATATAGAGCAAGGATATAAGCATATATATATATATATATATATATATATATATATATATATAGCAGCGTATCAATTATTCAAAATTGCCAGCAAATATAATATGAAAATTTCCACTTCAAAATCCAAAACAATGGCAATGTGTGGAAAAAACATACAACGGGTGAAAATTGAGATTGATGGAAAAAAGAACAAATAGAACAAGTGTCAGATTTCTCTTACTTAGGAAGTGTATTTACAGAGTATAAGAGTGACATTGATTCAAAATTACAAAAATATAATAAAATGAATGGGGTAATACGAAGACATTTTGGTAAACAGATGAGGACAGAGACAAAACTAAGATTACATAACATCACATCAAAAGCTGCTCTAAAATACGGAAGTGAAATTTGGATTTTAAATAAAAGAAACTCTCATAAACTTCAAGTATCCAAATGCGCTTCTTACGATTGTTAGGAGTTAACAGACTGGATCACCAAAGGAACACTATTATCAGAGGAAAACTTGGAGTAACAAGTTTAAATGAAGATATACAAAGATACCAACAAGAATGGAAAAATCATCTAAGGAGAATGGCAAGAAATAGACTTCCAAAATTGGTATTCCAATATATCCCAACTTGACGTAGGGACCAAGGAAGACCAAAACATCGGTGGAAAGATCAAGACCATCTTCGCTAGGTTTACCGTACAGGCCACATCATGATGATATATATATACACATACATATACACACACACACACACACACACACAACACTAAACCCCGGTTTTACCAACGATTGTTAAGGTTTAACAAATTGTCATATTGTTTTAACACATCATGTAAAAATCCGTTCATTGATGTGTTACTTTTAATAATGTGTTATACTTCATGCTAAATAGACATCCTTTCCCCTTGTGTTAAATATTAAATACAATGTTATCAGTTGAAAAACGTTTATCATAATTCATGTATCCGAAGCAGATTTCCTTCATTTAGATAATTATTACATTATTCTTAAAATTATGAATAACATTTTTTGTACCACATCGGACGAGAAATAAATTTTAACGCAATCGCCACCAGAAATGTAAATACACAATGTCACGTATCTTCATGATCGGTTAATACAAATATATTTAGATCATTACAAAGTTCACTGTTTTGGCTCTATTGTTAGCGTGTCTGTCTAGATCAAAGGATTCCAATCTGAACTCCGGTGGAGTAGTGTCTTTTTATGTATATAACACTTAGCATAAAATGCCTCGATTTTTATTTTATGAGACACTTTGTTCGATATTCTTTCATTTCTGCATTTACATTTTAAACATATACCCAATTCTAACATATAATCTTTCATCAGCTTGGAATTCTTTAAAATTAATTTCATCTGCCTCTCTTTAGAAGAGATATCGACGTCCATGTAAATTTCGCATAATATGAGTTATATATCTGTATATAGTATTCATACATACAGAATGTAACAAAAAGGAAATTCTCATATAGAATGAAAAAAATATTATTATTAGTATTATTATTCATTCTAAAGACTAGACAATTACCCGTTTCGGCTTAACATTATTATTATTATTATTATTTTTATTGCTATTATTAACATTATTTTTAAAAAATATGTAAAAACTTTGAGACAAGATTCCTCTCATCTAGAATGAAAGATTATTATTATTATTATTATTATTATTATTCATTCCAAGGATTAGGCAGTTGCCATTTCCGACTTAATACAGTTATTATTATCATTATCATAAAGTAAAGTAAAGTAATCCCATTACAAGCCTCGGGAAGCCCTTGGGGTAGTAGGAGGTTAAGGCTCCCACTTTTTCTAGACAATCGGCACTTGATGTCAGCCGGATTGTCAGCCCTGCGTGACGGCCGCCTTTACCCTCAGAACAAGCGTCTGGTACTCATTTCAGTTAGAGGCTGAGTCGACCCCCGGGCCATAGTGCCGCCAGAAGGTTTTGGTCAGTTTAAAAATCGTGACCCCACCGGAACTTGAACCCTCGACCTTCCGACTTGTAGCGCAGGGCCTTAACCACTACGCTACGATAATTATTAATAATTGTAAAAATTTGTGAAAATTTACAGATAAATTCATATTGCATAATACAGAAGTATGAAATTAATATAGATTCCCCAATATTCCATTTCTCTCCATATTCTCAAACAGATGACATTTAAAGAAAAATTCTTACTTCAATCAACAAGCAACGATAAGAAACGTCACGAATAAAACTTTATGGTACCCCTGAAGGAGCGACATTCACACAAAGTAAAGCCGACTCCGTGCTAATTTCCTGTCAACCAATCCAATGAAGCGTGTCTGCAACATTCAATACGCTGGTTCTCAGAATAATTAAAACAAATGGGTTAATAAGGCACGCCCACGTATCACATGACTCAAACCTACACCTGATGCGACATCGTTGATTATAATTATTAAATCTCATCTCTGTGACAAATAATTTACAAGCAGAGTCTACATACTCAAATTGTAATCAGGTTAAAAAAAAAACACCCCACGCAAGTAAAATATCAAGAGATATCAAAGAAAAAATGTGTTAACATGTCTGAAGAAGGTACAGTGTACCGAAACAGCTGTCACTGAATTATATCTTAATAAATATGAAAATCAAATAAAACTAAGTTTTATTTTTATTTAATTAATAAAGAAAACAATTCATCATGCGATCTTTTCATTCAAATTTGCAAACAACAACAATAATACTAATAATAATAATAATAATAATAATAACAATAATAATAATAATTCCACTTTACTTGATTAGACTTCGGGTTAAGTTGAGTCATTAGTTTGAATTCATGTTTTCTGCAATATTGATTTCCCTCAATTTTGCTAATATATTCTACAAACTCCAAAAGTAATTTAATTGAAATAAAGAAAACAAATGATATAAGGCGCCAAATAATAATGGCTATAAGGCATGCCTGTCACAATGTATATAATAAATGTCTATCAAGCAATCCAATGGAAAATCACATGCTTTTTTTTTTTGCTCATTTGTCCTTCGCCAATTATAAACATCATAACAATTTCCATTATAATTAAATTGCCATCCAAAATTAGGTGTTTCTGACGTCTTTTTGAAGTGCTGAAACCCACTATGATGTAATTTGTGAAAATCCGGTATAATTGGCCAAAACATTAGTCACACGTTTAAGCAATTATTCAAGATACACCATGTCTAGGGACAATATTTTATTTATTTACTTATTTATTTTTTCAATTTCGGGGAAAGAAAATTAATTTTCGCAAAATACTACCAACGGCCCTGTCGCTTTAACTTTATTTAAGAGTTTCATACAGAATACCTTCCAAATTACCAGTAAATTGTTGTGAGGTTGTTAGGAATCTGAATTCAATAAATTCCTAGAATTGTATCAGTTGTTAAACTGACAAATTAATTATATTTCATTTTTACATTTTACCTTGTAAAATACCTATCCTTTCTTAAACTCCTCTCTTCACATAGAGGAACTGAGAATACATTTTGAAAGTTTTTTTATGAATATCGTTAAAATTTCTCAATTTTCAAAAGACAACTTACCTTCAAATTAAACTTTTCTCCACAATTCGTGAAAATACGATATCGATGTTTCACTAACAGCAATTCTAATATCCGATGAGATACCTTCAAATCACTATAAATATTTTTTTATCGTTTATCCATGATTAAAAAGAACCACACACTCCATGGCAGAAGCCTAGAAGGCCTTTGGCCTATCAGCATCTGCTAGCCTAACGTCCACAGAGGTGGAAGATAATATAACCAGTATAGGACTGGTTAGTATGTCGTGAGCCCAGCCATTATAACTGATTTTCTCAACCTGGAGTCGCTACTCTGTATAGCTACCCAAATTCCTCACGATACTGTGGGCACCGATCCCATACTGGCTAAAATTCCATGAGAAAAATTTCTTCCCCATTGGGAATCGAACCAGGGCAAATCCTGTAGCTTTGGACAAAGGCATCATATGCCTTAAAGTACTCAGCTATGGGGAGGGGGAAGGTTAAAAGAACTACAGGGTGAATTTTAATTATACCGACAAACTTCAGGGACTGATTCCTGACTGGAAATGGGGGGAAAAAATGTCCTATGAATTAAGTGTCCATAAATGCATAGTTGCCACGGAGATGTCACTGACGAATGACATTATTCTCTCGGACCACTTGCAGAATGCTCCTTCTATTTTACTTGAGAATGTACCTTTGGCAATGAGACAGGTGATGTGGTTTCTGCATGATGGAGCGCCACCCCGCTACCGCATTACAGTTCGCCGACACCTCAACAAAATCTTCCACAGACGTTGGATACGACGCGGAGGCCCTGTTGCATGGCCTGCGACTTAACCCTCTAGATTTTTTACCTCTGGGGCATCTGGAAAGCGTTGTGTATGCTGTACCAGTTCCTGATGTGCATACCCTTCAACAGTGTGTCCACGTCGTCTGTGACGCTATTCGGAGAGAGACAGGAACATGCCAAAGAGTTAGGCAATCCATGATACGACGTGTGAACGCGTGCATTGCATCCCATGGAGGCCACTTTGAACATGTGTTGTGACGTGGATGCGATTATGCCAATGTACTGTGTGCCGGACGATTTGTTGTCGTTGCACGCACATTGTTCATTTCCGGACAAATGTTTATAGGACTTTTTTTGCTTCATTTCAGGAATCAGTTCCTGAAGTTTGTCGTTGGGAAGTGGCACATATAGAAATTGTTATTGGTGGTTTAATAACTGTAACTTATTGAAGATATTGCGGGTCTTATACTTTAATAATTGCTCATGGTCTAAGCTCATCGGGCTTATCGTTACCCTGTAGATGTTAAATTTGAAACAACGCAACGCACCGAACAATTCAGCTAAAATACATTATGTATATTTTTGTCTTACGCTATCCTTCACGATGACCGTTTTTATTAAAGACCTACGCTTGTCTAGTAGCATAAGAAGCTAGCAAAAACTGACCAGCCTTAGCTCATACAACTTTCTCGCCAGTAATTACCAATTATAAAAAATATATTCATGGCCTCGGTGGACTAGAGGTAATGTTCATGAATCCTGGCCGGGTCGATGGTTTTTTAGGGTAGAAAAGTCCAAGGGATAATCCCCGGGAGGAACTTAAGCCGTGGATCTCGAGTTTGAAAATTTCTGGTTCGTGAAATAAACTCAAGCCTAAATTACGGTAAAGGTAAAGTGATCCCACTACAGGCCTCAGGAGGCCCTTGGGGTAGGAGGAGGTTAAGGCTCCCAATTTTTCTTGACAATCGGCACTTCATGTCAGCCGGGTTGTCAGCCCTGCGTGACGGCCGCCTTTACCCCAGAACAAGCGTCTGGTACTCATTTCAGTTAGAGGCTGAGTCGACCCCAGGGCCATAGTGCCGCCAGAAGGTTTGGGTCAGTTTAAAAATCCTGACCCCACCGGGACTCGAACCCTCGACCTTCCGGCTTATAGCGCAGTGCCTTAACCACTACGCTACGGCGTGCCCCTAAATTACGGTCTCTGAACAAAATTCAATCGGCCTTTCGTATCCAAATAATACCTTAGTTGCCTACTCGTTGTTTCTCTGAGACGATGAGTTAACGATTTGTCAGTTTCTGACATACGGAAATTACCGTAACCAAATTACCTTGGTTAAATAACTCTCGCAAGAGAACACCCTTTCCCAACGTGGAGATGAACGGGCATATCAAAACGTTTACGAATTTATTTACCTATACTGTTCAATTATAGACTCTTGGGTCAAATCAATACATATGGGACAGGGACCTGATTTTCTACGTTAACACAGGAAATGCCCATTTCAAACTCTACTACATCTTCAATAGTTATTAAACATAACAGAAACATTTCTATAAGCTGCTCTATTTACAATACTCTGGGAAAACTTACAAAATTATAACGAATATTAGGAATGCTATAAAATTAGCAACATGTTTTTCCACATTCTCACATAGACTTATCAACATCAGCGTCACAGGATTAATGTTTGGTGCGAAGAGAACAGTACCGCTCTATACGGCTAGATTCTGTAAAGGTTTGGGTCTAAATAACAACCTTCTACAAGATGTAGCAATACCAATTGTTCGTCAATCTCTGCAAATCTTAAGGAATAATCGTTATTTATATGTCCACAATTGACCGTATATGAATATTTTTTAGTTGGATTATTATGTTCATAAGCAAATATATATATTCGTTTCTCTGTATTCTCCAGTAATACCATGCTTTGTCTTCAGCCAGACTCTCGGGAAAACTTAATAAAAAATAGCGTTGACAAAAGCAGGTAGTATCTTAGAAACCAAATCTTGGCGTTTTATCGGTGTTTCGTACAATAATATAAAATAATGTTATTTTCTCTATAGGACTAAGTCCATAAATGTATATATATATATATATATATATATATATATATATATATAATGATCGCACTGGTCATAGGAAGCAACTTTCTAAAGTAGGCCTACTACGATTCACGAATATGTTAATTAAGAATGCACCGCACGTTTTACTACGTGTATTAATACACTGGTGGTCGGTAACTTATAGTTGCTTTTAACTGTAAGTTATCTAGGAATACATACTGGTTAATAATTTAAGATTTCGCGGAATCTTAGGTGGACATTTCGAATTAAAAAGAAATAGCACAGATTTCCTCGTTGTGACGGTTACATTTGCCAATAAAAATACGAATACAATACTACGTTCAGCCCGAAACATATATTGGGTCAATTAAGATTTATAAATGCTGTATTGCTTTACCATAATATAAAGACCGACACGTATTATCTCTGTATCCTGGTGCAACATATCTTGAAAGTCAAAAGCACAAGAATCCCTTTAATTCAAATATCTTTCTCCCTTTCTTGTTGAAATATATCTGTTACGCAACTGAAAGCCGTCCAGAACAATGAGTAGCTCTAATTTTCTTTCTAAAGTCGGTTAAAAAAAAAAGAAGAGTCTCACGCGCCATTAAGAACATTTTTTTCCATGTAAAAATCAACTTGGGAAAAAATGGGTGTTACAACCTTTTCAATTATTGCAGATTGTACTTACATGCCTTTTTTGACAATCGCCATTTATAAAATGTATCTAATTTTAAATACCGGTAGTCCATACATGTTGAACGCATAAAATGTTTTCCTATAAGAAAGTTTTGAACGTTGCGTCATGCCAAGTAATATTATTAAATTATTTTGTTTTAATATATTAACAGTCATCGTTGTTTGTGGTAATTAAATTTGTTTTGACTTTTAACAATTTATATAAGTTTATTTATATGGATTTAATGATTATAACAAAATAATCGATTGCAGATTTAGTGGATGAACACATCGAAGAAGCATGGAGGATTATGTTAATACCGGAATTTTTTAAAAATAAAATTTCCACTTATTTATACTTACCACATTAGCGTGGTAAGTAAACACACACTACTGGAATGCCGTTTTTATTTTATAATTTTTATTTGTACATGCTTTAACAAGCAAGGTGAAAACGCGCCTAGCATATTTAGATTGTGGGTTTCTATTATTGCTTTTGTCATAGTTTTCTGAAGAAATTAACTGAACATTATTATTTTTTTTTTGTGACAAAAGAGGTGCAACTATTAAATCATATAAACATATAGACCCGGAAGATATGATTTAATGTCACCTTATTTACGAATAATATCATTGAAAAATAATTTTTCATCGTAGAAGATCCTGTAAAAACTCCCTCCATTTTGTAAATAGTTTTTCTCGATATAAGAGACAGTGATAAGGAAAAGACAGGAAACCTTCGTTTTCCACTACGTGTCAAAGGGACGTAGAATGCTGCTTTAAGTTCATAATGTAAGGTGAATAATGACATTCACGTGCCGAATGACAAAACACTTTTTTATATTTCTCCTCGACCTAAATACTAGCATAAATCAAACATGCTGCTGCTCTCAAACGTTCCAAGTACACGTACTGAACAATTCTAGTTTTAAAGAAGACTATAATATCAATACATTTGAACAATACAAAATAAATATTATAAACTGGTAAATCACAATTAAAATAGGTAATTACTAATGCCGATGGGAAATTACAATTACATACACCACCATATTCTGACAAGGGAGCTATCCACCATTGCAAGTAGTTGAAACCTATCTTGAAATTTCTCCCAGAGAAGCGTTGACGTGTCAAGATCCGTTTTTAACTGCAAGTCACAGACATCGAAGCCAGAATCCAGCAATGGTAACCCACTGTACGGAGCAGATGGACTCCCTGATTTATTAAAAGAGCGGAGTGGAGTGGAGTGTGGCGGGACTGCAGGTAGTCAGGTTCATCCAATCTACCAATTTGGGAGTTGTATAGCTTCCCTGTAATTTAAATGGTATTTGGCGCTGTATTTTAGTGCCTTGCAAGGCAGATTTTTTGGACACAGCCTTGACACATCACAACGCTTCTCTGGAAGAAATTTCAATGGTTGACAGTTCCTGAGATAAACTGTGTAAAATCGGAAGCATAATTAGTACAATTATAGTTCCATTAATAAATGACTACTTCTTAAACGCTTTCCGTTAAGCCCCATACACAGTATTTTACAATAAAAATCTAATGATTCTTCTTCATACCTACTTTTTTTATAACATCGATTGATGATTTCTAAGATTGTAATATGGCATAGATAATACTATTGTGGATATTTTTTTATCCAATTCCAACAAGGACGTGACGGTTAGCCAATCTCCTGCGAATTTCCAATACAGCTTTGTCTTATCGTGAGCTGTTTTTCACTACTTCCGATGCGACGGTGAGGACATATTCCATGGTTTTGCATTTAGTTAGATGAGCGGCGTCTATATCTTCTTTTTCACATAGTGAACAGACTAAGGTTCTGGCAATTTCTATATTCTTTAGATGTTTCTGTAGGTATTCATATTGAATAACCACTCTGAAGTTGGCAGTTTGGACTTTCTGTGGAAGGTTTTTTTTTTACATTGGATGCTGCACTAGTAGTTTCCATTTTTTACCAGCATTTACTGTCTTTCTGTAATATGTAAAATGGGTTTTAATTGTTTGATTTGTACACATATTCTGTAGTAGATACTTTCTATCTCTATTGCAAGACTGCCAGCATATCATTATCTAGTATTTTAAATTACTTTGTATCCACTGTTATTCACTTTTGCAGCCTGCTTTCAGGAAAATATGTACAACTAGTTTGGTGTTCCTGATGTTTGGTTCTATTGAATTTGGCATAGTAAGTAAGAGCTATGTTGACACTTTGTGAATCTATTTAAAAATTAGGTTCCTTACCGGTTTATCAGTACATTTTTCAACTGCTCGTTTGCTCCCTTCCAAGCTATGGTGTTTTGATCAATAGGATAGCCTTCTTGGATGACACCTTGGCTGAAAATTCCAGTCCCAACAATTGTTTTTAATCAGCCGAACCATCAGCATTAATATGTAGCCATTTATTAGAGAGACTCATGCCCCAAATGGGAGTCATTGACCAATCACGTTTCAATTATTTCTGTTTTACAACCAATCAGAGTCGTGTTTCACTAAATATTTATCAGTGTTATAATTACCATATTAAAGAAAGCTCCTCCTTACAATATTGCGTTCCTTTGGCAATAAATAGTATGATCTCGTTGCAGTGATAAACAAAAGAAGCAGTAGAAGCGTACCTATCGTTTCTCATTTGTTTTCAAACATCGCCGTTTACATTAAATATATAAATATTTTAAAATAACTATAGTTAAATAATGATTTGTGAGTAAACATCTTAATTTTATTCGTTAAATAGTCCTAACAAATGCCACTCTTGATTTCCAAATTCTCTAGATAAATTCACTCCTCACTTCGTGAGTCGTGAATTTATCGATAATTTGGAAATCACTCGTGGCATTACTTATGATAATTCAGTTCGTCAATGCTATTGAGATATTATAAACAATTAATTACATTGGCTAGTATTCTAAAGTAAAGTGATCCCACAACAGGTCCGTAGGCCCTTGGGGTAAGTAGGAGGTTAAGGCTCCCACTTTTTTCTAGACAATCGGCACTTTATGTCAGCCGGGTTGTCAGCCCTGCATGACGGCCGTCTTTACCCCCAGAACAAGCATCTGGTACTCATTTCTGTTAGAGGCTGAGTCGACCCCAGGGCCATAGTGCCGCCAGAGAGTTTGGGTCAGTTTAAAAATCCTTACCCCAACGGGACTTGAACTCTCGACCCTCCGGCTTGTAGCTAGTATTCTACAGCTGAAAAATGCCCAAACATCAAATATATAAAAAATCTTAATTAGTAGGACAATTTTATTTTTACTCTTTAAAAAAGGTATATGTTTAAGGGAGAGTCGAAAAAAACAGTAGTATTAAAAATTTGTTTTGTAATTTAAATAAATGTTTTATTACTCTCTCTCTCTCTTTATATATATATATATATATATATATATATATATATATATATATATATATACACACACACATATATCATCATCATCATCATCCATGCAAGTATTAGGCCGTGTGGCCTGTTACGGTCTCAAAGAGGAATTTTCCATCCAGCGCTTTTTTGGACGTCCCAGCAATCTTTTGCCTTGGGGGCAGTAGCGAAGTATGGCTTTTGGAATTCTATGAGACGGCATTCGTTGAAGATGAGCTTTCCAGTTGTTCTGGTAGTTTTGTATATGGCGAAGAATGGGTTCTACATCCAACTCTTCCATAATTTCCTCATTCCTTTTATGGTCCCACTTTGTGTAGCCTGCTGTACGGCGCATAAATCGCATCTCATTTGCTGTTATTCGGCTTTCATCTCTTCTTCGTATTGTCCATGCTTCACTACCATATCTTAATACTGGTCTTGCGAGAACCTTAAAAGCCGTAATCTTGTGTTCTTCTAAAGATGGTTTCATTATACTGTTAATTATCCCCGTTGTTTTTGTAAAATTTGTGATTTTCTTTGATATATCAGCTTCATCTCGAAATGTTAAATTATAACCCAAATAATTAAATTCGTGCACTCGTTCTAAAATTTTATCATCCAAAACAATTTTGCTACGTATAGGGTATTTCCCACAGAAGGCCATCACTTTAGTTTTCTTTGTATTGATTTCCATATTGTACCTTCGCGCAATTATATTAAAATTGTGTATAGAATACTGTAAATCTGTTTCTGTTGGAGCTATTAATACCAAATCATCTGCAAAAAGCAAAGAGTCTATTTTATGGTTTCTATTAATCTGGATAGAACCGTGTCTCATCTGTCGCCAATCTTGGAGTATTCTATCCATGAATATGATAAAGAGCAAGGGCGAGAGGCCACATCTTTGTGTTACGCCCCTATTAATTTCGGTCCATTCTGTTTGTGTATTATTGATTCGAACTGAAATCAAATTTGTTTTATAGAAATTGTACAAATTTAAAATATGCTGTTGTGGTAGATTGTTGTCAGCTGAAACTTCCAACAGTTTATTCCTATTGATTTTGTCGAAGGCTTTTTTGAAGTCCACAAAAGCTAAATGTGTTTCTACATTGAACTCCCTGTGTTTTCCCTATTAATAATTTCATGAAGAAATAACCATCACAGCAGGATCGACCTTTACGAAAGCCATTCTGTTCTTCGCTGAGGAGGCTGTTAAGATGTTTGTATAATTTTGTTCTTAATTATATTGGCGTAAATTTTGTATCCAGTATTTAGTAAGGTGATGTCTCTGTAATTTTCACAGTTTTTCTTGTCTCCTTTTTTAAATATTGGTATTACAATAGATTTTGTACAACTTATAGAAATGTCTCTCCCTTCTCATAGTTTATTTAAGAATGTTAGAAATCTGTCTAAAACAGAGGATTTGTATTTTTAAATAGTTCAATACTGATTACATCCTCTCCAGGAGCTTCTCTCATATATATATATATATATATATATATATATATATATATCCATCTATAGTAATTCTGCTCGAGGGCAGGTCCTTCACTGCAATCATAGCACTTTCATGCTATGCTTGCAGCTTTACTAGGGAATTGTAGGTGTGGTAGCTTCCCGTTGCTTTCCACACACACACACACACACACACAAACAAACACAAACACACACACATATATATATATATATATATATATATATATATATATATATATATACACACACACACAGGCTGAGTCTAAATTCCCTTACAGAGTTTGAGGACTTATAGAGGGGACCAAGCCAATTAAATTTAACATAGGAAACCATGTCCAGAAATGTACCTTTTTCCGTTACACACAAAATACCACTACAACACATGTTACTCTCTCCGGCTCCTGCTGCCTGTCATCGGTACCACTTACAAGAAAGGCTGGATGTGGCGACCACAGACTTCAATACAGATGCGATACTCAGTACTATGTTCTCGTACACACGGGCACCAACCCATGGTCCTCCCACATCCGCCGCAGCCATAACTCATGCTAGTAGGCCTTCCTCGGATTCTACAAGGTATCGTAAATTAAAGTTTTCTTGTGGCCTCATAGGTGTTAGTCTAGCGGGGTCAAGTCGAGAGAACGTGTAGGCCAAGCAATCGGACCTGCCATTGCACCGAGCTTCGCCGTACAGTAACATCATGTCTGCATATTCTGCAAACGTGTATGCAATGGATAGCAGCAACCCAGTATCGATGTAGTACGTACACCATGTATTCTGCTGTGTACTGTCGTGAAGGATTACTACTATACTGTGCAGGTGAAAACGTCTTTGGGCGGATCACAAACTCAACTGAATAGCACATAAACAAACTTGCCGTGGACATGGAACATCAGGTGAGCGGGGAATGACGTATGGACTACCCTAGTGAGTGGCGCCGAAAAAGCGTGTGAGGTGATTTTGCGTGTAGCGGGAAATCGGTACTTTTCCGGACGAATTCCTATGCTAAACTTAATTGTCCTGGTCCCTACTATAAGTCCTCAAACTCTGTAAGGGAAATTTAGACTCACCCTATAAATATAGAATAATTTATTTAAACTGTAAGCAGATAAAATATTATATTACAAAGAGTTTTTTTTTTTCATGGAAGAATATTTATTAAATGAGATTTAGGTTTTCCCATTAAACACCTACACTTTTAGAATGAATAATGTTTACGATTCTTACATAACATTTAATAATAACATGGTTATTAATTATTATTGTGACATCAAAAGACTTTTGTTAATAAATGTTATTACAGATTCCATGCCATATTATGCATAACAATGTTATGAAGAAACAAACTCACCTCACTAGACTGCGATTTTGCGTTGATTCATATCCCTTTTCTATTCAAATACCACTGTCCACTGTTCAATATCTTCCTTTGATCGTCTTTCCCTTCACATATATTTATATTTCTTTTTCTTCCTGTATTTAAATGTTTTAAGCACTTTTGCCACTAAACATACTCATAATTATACAATATGTATCTGGGAATGTCAATTTTCAAATCAAAATTTACCTTATACAGAATACAATATAGCCTAACAGTTCTAATGCATACCATCTATAGAACATTCCAAACATTCCATAAAAAATCTGACTGAGCAAAATTGCTCCAATAGTGTAATTATAATAGCCTATTATATCAATATTCAACACATGTTAAAAGCATTGCTTAAGAAAAATCTCTCGATTGATAAGAATCTCAATCGGAAGGATAAGAGTCCCCTAATAGGATAGATGCGAACAGATAGTCTGAAAGTGAAATTTGGACTCACGTTACCATGAAAAGACAGAGACGCATTACCGTTATATGGATAAGGTATGGGAGGAAAATAGCCTTAAGATAAGAGGATGCTGGCTGATGTTCGCCTCTGAGAATAATTATTCCTACTAATCTATAGTTAAGTCTGTTAGACTGCGATGGTCAGCAGGACATGTGGCACGAATGGGAGATGAAAGACGTGCATGGAAGTTTCTTGTAGGAAAACCAAAGGGAAAACGCCCAGTTGGTAGACCAAGAATGAGGTGGGAGAATAACATTAACTATGATTTGAGAGAAGTAGATTATACAGGGGATGATTGGAAAGCATTGGCTCAGGATAGGGACATATGGAGAGCTTATGTCTGCGAGGCCATGAACCTACGGTTTCGATAGTGCCAGTGAGTTAGAGTTAGTATATTTTAGTGCAAGTTACTGCTTACAGTACTCTAATAATAAACTTCTATTTTATTTATCTACTACTCGACGGACTTGTGTTATTCTTCGAAATTCATCAGCATCGATCTCCAGATCCTACACATCAACCACCTGATTTACCAACACTATTTACCTTAACAAAGATGGCAATTACCTAAGTGCTAACACCATATACCTTAAAATAAACAGTAAATATGCCCAATTTACCAATTAATGGTTAAAATGGTCAACATATAAGCTGTCATTCTCAAGACCAGATATTGATTGAAGACAAATATTGATAGATTGCGTCATGTGACATAGTTTGTTTTTAACTGATTTTGTTTATTCATTACTATTTTTGTCTTCAGTCAATATTTGGTCTTGAGAATGACAGCTTAGCTGTAGAAACATGTTGACCATTTTAATCATTAATTGGTGAATTGGGCATATGGACTGTTTATATTAATATTTTATCACCAAGAAGGTCACTTGTGTATTAAAAAAAACCATATACCTTATTCATTGATATAAATTATTAGATCCTTAAAATTAATTCTCAAATCAATTACTTCATAAGCCAACAAACGCTACCAAACTACAATTACCCAACACTCCATACAACGTTATTCTGGGACATTCTCAATATCTGAAATTGTAATCCTACAGAATCGGTATATAATATGTAAATTAACTTGATAAAAAAGTATATTTATTGAAAATATAAATTTACATTCCTGAAAATTATGGTACTTCATGAATTCGAAATGCAATTTTCAAATTATCACAATTCCTTATTAATTACTTTTTGTCCACGTGTTTATGATAATCAGAATTAAAGTGCTAACAATGCATTTAAAAAAATAAAACGAAAACGAGGGACAAAAATTAATGAAATGCAACAAAAGGTAACACCTAAACGTTTAAATGTCGGCTAATTTCTGGCCCACGCAAATGTCAGTTCTCGCCTTTCACGGCCAATCTGCGTCACAATTCTTAATAATGCAGGAACAGGGCCAAAAGTGTTAAAAGGGAACGAGATTCGAAGAGAGTGAACGTTGCACCATGATGAGTGTTATGCAATTTCCCTGGCAGACATTGACTAAGGTCAGTACGGCAGTTATTTTCACACTTCTCTATTTTGGGACGTCGATGATTTGTTTCAGTAAACACATTGTAAACATTTTATTAAATGCAATGCTTTAATGACTAAATACATTTATTGAATTGAAGGCTGCATCACAAAGCCAAGTTTTAGAGAACCAAACAAATAAAATGTTAACATTCTAAAAGCATTTCCACTGATTATAAACTACTCTCACAATCGATAATAGTCTGCGATTAAATTTTCAAGCAGTGAGAGAGAATAGTCTTGGGGTTAAACTGTTCCTTTCATACCAAACATTACATAAAAATATAAACAATTTCTAAAACAAATTCTCGAATGATCATATGTTTAGTTCAAAAAAGAAAGTCACATCAATGCTAGGGATTAAAAAAGAGGATGAGATCAAATTATCTTTCAATGATCGAAAAAGTTTCGAGCTATTATAGTATATGTATGCATTCCTATTTAGTATTATTATTATTGCTGCTGCTAGCTAATACTTTTACTGTATTAACTATTATTTGGACTGTTTAAAATTAAATAATTTAATTGATTATTCAGTCACAATATAATTATAAAATTAAGTAACTTGTAATTGCAGTCTCAACTCATAGAACATTTAAACCTTCTTAAAAGCCTTTCCTTCTCGAGTTTACACACTTCACATCTTAGTCCTTACACCTGTTTTACCTTTTAATCACAATATACCCATAGGGTCACGTTTATACCATTTATTTTGCGCAACTCTCCTAAAGTGAAATCAGCAACAAACTACCACTCAATCTGGTCTTGATAAAATAAACTATTTTTTTCTGCATTGTTTATTATTAACTACAGTTTAACTTGAATTTGAAGCTGGTATGATGCTTGTGCATGTTAGGCTGACAAATTAAAAAAAAATAAATCAAACTGTGATTTAAATCTTTAAAAATAGTATTATTTAGATCAATTATCTAAATCACTTGGTTTAAATCATGACTAACTCTGCAAATTATAACATAAAAAAGTATTAACGCCTCACTATGTTGGTTGTCCAGCGCTCTCTTTGTTTCCCCGCAGTTGTTATATATAATTAAATACAAAAATGCCGACTACCGCCACTATAATAATTCCGCATGTTAAGCATTGTCTCGCTTTTATATAAACGGCCAGCCATCATGGTGATGCGATAATACATTATAATTGCAGTCTCTCAACTAGTAAAACATTTAAAATACGTAGGCATTTCGGGACTAGTCCCATCCTTTGCTGAATAGGAAAACCTTCTACTGCGGATCGGACTGGTCTCGAAAGGGTACAATGTTGAAAATACGTAGAGGTAAATGTTTGAGAGTACGAAATTCGTCAGTCTTGTGATCCAGAAAATAAGAATGAAGAAATGTCATGCAATAATTCACCATTCCATCAACGACTGCAGGCAATACAGGTAAACAAATACATTTTATCAGTAGCATGCGGTGGTCACAGCAGTTACCCCAGCTGTATGACTAAAATGCATATTCCACTTTATATCAACTCATATTGCAAAATAGTAACAAACTTATATAAGTATTGTGCTTATTATTTCCATTTCCCATAACAATACATCAACATTCAATTGCTGGGTTATATAATATAAGAAAACACCTTAAATCATCAAGTTGCCTAGATAAAAAAAAAAGTGTATCACATAATTTAATTTCTTACTGTTTCATTGTACTTTGTAAAAAAATATTAATTACACTAAGTTGAACCTCTCAACATGAAGGAACTTTTTACATGTCACACGGGCCTTACAGTGGCACAAACTGTAAGGTCTAAGAGGCGTGATGCATGAAAAAGTAGTAATATTGATAAGATTCCATTTCAATCATATATCTCTGTCAAAGACGCTTTTGGATTTATCATTCTGATTGTAGTTTTAACAATATTAACATTGAAAGAGCTTTATGTTCTAGGAGATCAAGATAAAGTTTGTACTTTTAGAAGTTCCAGCTTATTATCTTTGTACCTATTTTTTTAGAGAAGGTTAATCCTTACATTGTTTTTTAAACCTAAATGAGAGAGATTAAACTAAGGTAAAGAAAGGATTCTTTTTATCAAGTATAAATTTAGCTATTTCCAAATAGAAATATGTTGTAGGATATGATCTCGTTTTTGTCAGCCAATGTCATTCCTGAATCACAACAATGCATAATTACAATGGTTCCATCCTTTCAATGAAATCCGCTTGAACTTCTGAGACAGAGCCAACTTCAGCATAGCGAACACCGAACTTTCACGCAGGAAGCAATTTAGATTCACAAACGGAAGGAAACCGAGAAAAAAAAAGTTACTTATTATTCCCTATTACAGTATTTTAAAATTTCAATCTGAATAAAACTAAAGTGCTGACTTATCAACAAGTAGAGTGTGTAAATTCGCTGATACTGTTTCCAGTTGAATTAAAAAAGTAAAAAATGTCCATTTATATAGGTGTGCTGAATTTGAAACTTGTTCAGTACGTGTTTACTGAAAGTAGATAGGTTCATTACTCCCATGTTCATGGTAAGCTGACGAGAACTTAATTTAATTTTGATAAATGATTATTTAATTATATATTGGAAATTGAAGAGTAAATTAAATGGTATAATACCCTATAAAAATATTAAAAATTATCAAAAGAAGGTCATAAAACAGGAAAAGGGGAGTATGGACACAATGGGACAAAAATAGGGGCTAAAGGTCACAAAAAATAGAAAACTGACTCCGTTCCCAATTTCAGATAACATCTTACTCATTGGTTTCTTTCAGAGAGCTCAAGTTATCAAACAAAGGTGCATGTCTAAAAATTCTAGCCTACCTATAACTAAGAACATGATATAATATACAGGCATATAAGGGTTTCCTTAAGAATACTATGATTTGTAGAAATTGAAAATATATCGTCCTGCTTAATACCAGTACGCCTATGTATCAGCAATCTTGCCTATCTTTGGAGAACACATTACCGTATCTACGATACATTATATTGAGAGAGATGGAATAGTAATGAATTTGTCTGTAAGAGTGAATATATGTTTGAGGATTCAAACTAGGTTAATACGAAACACTGCTAATACTTCAAGAATCATGTATTACGATTTTGTCCTAACATAAAAACACTATAAATAACTGGAACTCTGTTAAATATAAATTGTAATATTGAGACACTGAGTATTAAAATGGACCATGTCCATTCTGTCATATTTCGAGAACACATAATTTTCTTCTCAATACTGGTTCAAATAATGTATTATAAATAATAATACAAATAACAAATAGTAAAGGACACTTGGGAACATTAGAAAAATACAACTATAAACATAAATATAGCATATATGTGATCAATTAGTAAATGTGCTCATTCGTAAATGCACCAAAAGTAAAAAATGGCCCATTTTAATACTCAAAGGCTCAATTGCTGTGAATGAAGAATAAACAGGCGGAGCCCTACCTTGCTGAGCTTCTCGCCTTCATGATGCGGCAACAGCGTCCTAAGAGACTGGAAGCCCGCGTTAATGCTTTGCATTCGGCGCCGTTCGTTCGAGTTGGCGATCTCTCGCCGGATTCGCTTCTCCTGTTCCATGTGACTGGTCGGGGAGGCCGCCCGGTCGCTCAACCTGGAATATTAAATATCCTATTTTAGACATATTATATTACACTTTGATACGATTAGAGTAACAATCCTTCACAAATTCAGAATCCTGGTCAGAAGTTCCGAAGGAAATGTGAGTTCTACTCCAAGGTTCTCGCTAAAGAATAGTATTAAAAACACGTCAGATCGTGTATAAAGAGTGTCGTCACGAGAAAAATATTTGAAAACATTGCACTATTCTCTAGCCCAGATGATATTTTTATATATGCATTCAATATTATTAAAATAAAACACGAATCTTACACAAGACTGTAAATACAGGCCCTACGGCAACAGAACAAATTTGTCTACAATGCGTTTTGATCACATTATATTAATTTTTAATTATATTTTGTGCTGTTACTTTTTATGCAGGTTTCAGCATAAATCAAATACACAGGAAATAATTAACAATAAGAATGCAAATATTATGATTAAGCTAATGGACTCATACTACAGGAAAATTAAATAGGAAAGTAGCTGTAGAAATGAGGTTATTAATACCTTTAGCAGGTTATACGCTTTATTACCACATGCGTAATGAATATATCCGCAATAACTGAAACCATCCAAATATACCAAAATAATTGGCATGAACACCTCCTTAGAATGCCAAACAATAGATTACCTCTGAATCTATTCAACTACAGACCCACATGGCGAAGAGAACCAGGAAGACCTAAGAAGCGATGGAGGGATCAATTTCTATCCTGAAGCGGAACAGGCCAATGACCTAATCCACGACTGTAATTGATGATGATGATGATATAGGTTATTATCAAAGTCCATAACGATATTTTTTTCACATGTTTGATTCTTCTTTCAACATGTCACACGACAGTATTAATTATATCTGGAAAATCCATCGTATATATCCGAATCATTAAATTGTGCAACTACACCCATTTCATTCAAGCGACTAAAGAAAATAGCTGAAAGTAACTCGTTATTTCAAAACATTAACTAGTTACCTTATTATAAGTAATGCCACGAGTGATTTCCAGAGTATCGATAAATTAACGATGTCACGAAGTGACATATAACGAATAAAAGTAAGCTGTTTACTCACAAATCATTATTTAAATATAGTTATTTTAAAATATTTATATATTTAATGTAAACGGCGATGTTTGAAAACAAATGAGAAACTTTTATTCTGTTTCATTTGTTCATCACTGCAACCAATCATTTATTGCCAAAGGATCGGATTATTGTAAGAATGCACCCTAGTGAAAAAATGAAACACACCAAACTGTTTATAACCAACATTATAGGTTATTAATTAATTTCTGATGTCCTATGATGTAAATATGTCAATTATATTTTTCTGGAATGTAAATACCTGGGAAAGAATACGTTTAAGAAAGGGTAAACAATGTTTTTTTTGTGGTATAATCAATTGCTACAAATGTTTTTCTATTATATCCCGCAAGCAGTATCTGGTTATCACTTGCATTCTAGTAGGATTCTTACATCTTAATGTATGAATTGTTATATTCAATATATTTCTTAGAGAGTCAGTCACTGCAAATTAATGCTCTGACCTAATCAGAATGTTAAAAAGGAGGAGCTTTCTTTAATATGATAAAATTAAATTGATAAAATCGAGGTGAAACAAGACTGTGATTGGTTTTAAATCAAAATTCACTGAAATGTGATTGGTCATTCTCCCATGCAAATGGAAGAGGGGACCTGGTATAACTCAACGATTACAATATTGCAATATGATAAAATTCAAAACGAAACTCGTTTTATTCTAATGACATAAAATGTTATTTCATCCCTACAACTAATTAATTGTTAATAAATCATCTTTTGTTGGCATGATTGTTGTGGGAGAGGGGATGGACAAGTAGGCCAATTAGCAGGCTTTCCACCGGATGCAAAATTTAGAACTTAGTGAACTACCGGTACTGACCAACTCTAATATCGAAGTGAAGTCAAAATACGCCTTCACGCCACCGTGTGGTATCATTAAGAAATTTCTCAGAAGTCATGCATAAAATAACTTTCCTATGCATCACCAAATAGTCTAATAATAAAGTTCGGAAAATCATAAATTAGATATAATTAGCCTACGTTCTTAACTGAAATATACCAATAGCAATAGCCTAATTATCCTAAAATATTATGTGCTAAAAGGCGGCATAATCGACAATCCATTGCAATTATTTAGGTGTAGTAAAAGTTCTTATTCAGGCAAATGTCGTTTGATAGGCCACGGTTATGATAAAGAGATAACACGGGTCTCATCGAAAGGTAAATATGACTTCAAATCATCTTCGATCTAAATAATTGGTTCTGAACAACGTGAGTCCAAGGAAAAGCAAATGCAGCACACTATATATCAAACAATACTAAAATTTGGGTTATTTTCATAAAATATTGTATAATAAAAAAATCTCGTGCGTTGTGCAAATCACAGGAAACAGAATATGAAATACTCATTATTTAAAAGAATGGAAGACACAAAAAAAAAATCATTCAACATAAAGATGACTTTTTTTTATCTTTTTAGTTGCTCATGGATTAATCCTCTTGGACGTATTGATGGGTGAAGGCAACAAGATCTAATGTCACCAACTTAGAGATTCTTAGTGGAAAAAAAGATTCTTAATAAAGGATATATTTTTTAGTATTATATTGTGAATATATGTCTAGTGATTATGTTCCTTGCCTTTAGTCCCAAGGGTTCAAAACCGACCGGGGTTGATGGAGGGATAAATACAAGGGCCAAATCCTCCGAGAGGGATTTAAGCCATGGATCCCGAGTCTGAAGATTTTCAGGCTCGTAAAATAACGACAAACCTTAATAAAAAGGCTTCTGTGAAAAATTTAACCCATCTTCATCCATTTAAATTGCCTACTAAATGTCTCATTGAGGCGGTTTGCTAACCACATGTCATTCGTTGACATCGGTAGGTAAATAATCGTAACTAAATTCGTTTGGTTTAGAAACTCCGGTTAGAGAGCACTCGTATCCCCATGCGAGACGTATAGGGTATAAACGTACATACATGCAGTAGATTAAAGTAAATTAAAGCTCATATTTCCAGAATTGAAGGAAAGGATGGATGACATCGCTGTTATCTGATTTATTCCCTCCGAGTCTATAGCAATCATACCTTGGATTCGTCACAATCTGATTCCAGTCCCCATGGGAAAATAGATTTGATCATAGAATTTTGACCAGTGAATAAATTAAGTTCCCACACAGCTTTGTGAGGAATTTGGGTAGCTTATAATAACCAGCTGTTCCAATAAAAATAAATAAATAAATAAATAAGCAATAACGGTGGGATAACCACCGATCTATCTGTTTGATAAATGTGAATGAGAGGCCAGAAGCTTGCTAAGTGGGCCAAAGTCCATTAAGTCCTGTCGTATGGAGTTGCATTTTTTATATCTTGCACATATTATATTTGATTCATTAAATGTAGAGTAAACCAAAATACATTATAAATAATAATTGTATTCTTGTATCAGCCGCGGTGGACTAGTGGTTATGCTCCTTGCCTCTGGTCCCGAGGGTCGCGGATTCAAACCCGGCCGGGGTCGATGGATTTTTTAGGAAGGAAAATCTAAGGAGCAAGTCCTCCGGGAGGGACTTCAAGCCGTGGGTCCCGAGTCTGAAGATTTTCAGGCTCGTAAAAGATCCTTAAGCCTGAATCAAAAGGCCTCTAAGCAAAATTTACCGAATTTTCCCGTCCTAGTACTACCTTGGTTTCCTAGATGTCAGCATGAGACGGAACGCTGACCACGGACCACTCAAAGGACATCTATACGAAACTAAGTGTAACTAAATTAGTATGGTTCACATTCTTCCCTATAGGGGGAGAGCGCCTAAATCTCTGTTAAGGGAAACATGGGCTTACAATACAATATATAACTTGTAATCATTTATGTTTATAGTAATTTAGATGTAAGACTATTTTTTTGTATTTTTTAAAACTGGTTGAGTAGCAGGCCTTAACTCTACCATGTAAAATAAAGCTATTAATTATTATCTTCTTCTTCACTTCCTGGTTTAGGCAAGAGTTGCCTGTTCCGTCTTCACTAATATATCTAAGACCATCTCTTCCGAGGACGTCCGACATCTCTTCTTCCCCTTGGAAAATAATGGAAGATTTTATTTGGTAATCTACTTTCTTCCATTCTTTCTACATGTTCTATCCACTGTATCTTGTTGTTAAATAGCTTTTCTTTTATGGAGTAGATCTGCAGTTCTTCACGGATATCCTCGTTTCTTATATGGTCCATTCTAGTGCAGTCTTTTACTCTTCTTAAAAATTTCATCTGGGCTGCTTGGATTTTACTTTCTTGTTTGGTAATGGTAATCCAAGATTCACTCCCTAACAAAAGGACAGGGACAGCCATTGTTTTATAAAATTTTAATTTTGTTTGTTTATGGGCTTTATTATTCAATGTTTTATTTATTGTACCACAAATAGCTTGAAACCGATGTGTTTTATGTTCAATATCTTTATCATACCCATAGCTGATGTCACATCCTAAATATTTAAAGTGGGATGCTTGTTCAATAATTTCGTCTCTAATTACTATTTTTGCACGCAGAGTATTTCTTCCACAAAATGCCATTACTTTTGTTTTACTTATTGAAATTTTATAATTATAATCGCTACATATTGCATTTAGTTTGTAAGCAGCCAATTGTAACAGATCATCATGGTGTAGTAAGACTAAATCATCGGCGAAAAGTAAGTTATTAATACTTGAGTTATTGTTCAATCTCAACTTCAATCTAAGTCCATTATAATTTTCCATTGTTTCATAATGTCGTCGATATATATATTAAAAAGAGTTATTATTATAAGGTAATACAATGTAAAAAAACGGATTTATTGATCAGCGATCACATATTATTAAGCACCTACATTTTATTTCACATCCTTGAAAATCCCATTCTTATTATATAATTACCCAAAGGATATATTACTTCAATAACTTATTAGGTGTCTCAAGAAAACAATTGTTTCTATTGTGTTTTTCTGATGTAATAACTTATGCTTTTAATTTTTGTGATAGTATAAATGATTTGATCTGCAGTGGATTTTTTAAGGGACCTCCCGAATAAGTTAGTAGAATTCAGAGAATTTCAGATCTTGTTGATTACTTATAAAAACTGGAGATATTGTTAAATTAAACAAAATCGAATTGATATCTCACAATTAATTTTAAACATTGAATCTGGAACTTCATAACTCTCACTTAATTCTCTCTCCCGAGAGACGTTAAAAAAGTAACTACTGTAATTCATCAGTACTTATGTACAGTTATGTTACACAGACACAAACGTACTATATTTAACTGTGATCTTATTCGGAATATAAACCATTGCAGTTCCCAATTTAGAAAACAATAATACTTTACAAGACTTTACCAATGGTAATGCCGAATGGAAATTATGCAGATAATAAATGATAAGATGTTAATAAGACATACGATTCGATAACTCAACTTCTTCAATGAAGGGAATAAAAAAATGGGTAAATACATCGATAACTAAGAGACAGAAGAACCAGATTTTTTTTTTTATCGTAAGGAAGAGTGTACGCCGGAAATGTTTTTTTTATGAGAATGTATTACCTCACAGCATCGGAATGAAACTCGCATCCTGTCTCCTACATGTGCATCTATGGCCACATTCTATCTGTTTCTTCTTATACGGAATATCCGAGTCATCCGAGGTTACCAGTCTCGTCTCGCATCCACTACATTACATTATTGTACCTTCATAAAACATGAGATCATTATAATTACCGAAATAAGAGAGTGTCAGCATGGTAACTGTTTATTTTGTAATTCTTTCAATTAAAGCACACACAACAGTACCGGTATATCACACTCCAATTTTCTGCGGAAGTACAAAGCTCATGTAATTTGCACTCTTATTTATTTTCCTATACTGATTGGATGATCGTCACCTTCTATTAATGCATGTGGATGTGAGGCCAGCAAGTCGACTAGTAGGTCAAGGGCCTTCTAGGTCTGTCGCGCCATGGAGTTTAATGTTTTTTTTTCTTTCGATAGACATTTCCATCAATGGGAAGCAACTATCCCGGATTTCATAATTCTGATTGTAAATAATGGCCAGATTTTGCGAATGGTGGCAACCGGGAAGAAAAATATCGATATCAAATGTATACAAATCATGATAGATATTAAGTATCTATAGAAGAACTTACAATCCGGAGGATCTTTCTTAGATGATCCAGCGAATATATAGGTTACATATACAAATTTTATATAAGAAATTAGAAAGAAGTTCAGACTTAAAAATATCCACTGGAATATAAGACGAAAAATAGGAATAATTGGAAGCGCATTCGAGAGCCGTTCGAAGAATCAAATAGGCTGCACATCTATTGTCAGTGATACCACGGACATACGGTAACAAGTAAACTCGGTCCAATTACGCACGCACAAGTGTCCAGAGGGTTGTAAGTAGTCCCTTTGCTCTCTTCCCACATTTAGCATTAACCAATTTGGTTGCGTAAATAAAATTTTCCTCCAAAGACAGTTAGGGATGCAAAATCTCGTAAATAATCTCCCTTATGAGAGTTCTGAAAATTCATCACCCAGTTAGAGGGAATATGTAGCTTAAAATTCCCTGGCGTGTCTTAAAATTGAGATAAAAATCTCTGGAAACATCAACCTTAAAAAAGCCCGTGATGCAGGAACTCTTTAAACTAAGTGAATTCCTCACCAAGTCGAATTTAGGTCCGATTTTGTTAGTTTATGGGTATCTTTCTCTTCTCAATTAAATCTTAATTCATGTTCTGTTGAGAAAAATCGAAAAATGCTGCAGTTAGAGAGGTTTTTAAATTTCGGATTTTAGTAAGCCTCCAGTCCTAATGATGAAATGTTGTACATTTTAATAAAATGGCTGCTAGGGTGTTAAAACACACACACACACACACACACACACATATATATATATATATATATATATATATTAAGCTTGCATTGCTCAATGTTAAATATTTAATTATAACATATATATATATATATATATATATATATATATATATATATATATATATACACACACACACACACACACACACACACACACACACACACACACACACATATATATATATATATATATATATATATATATATATATACACACACACACACATACCATTTTTGCCATGGTCATTTTTGGTGGTAGGATCGATGAAATGTAATATGTATATTAGAAGAACCTCAATACAAAACCTACATCCGTTTGGAATTCACTAAAATGTATTATCCCGTAGAGCAATTAAAGGAAAACAATACAAGACGGAAGACCGGAGGTTCGATTCCAGATGGGATGATTTTTAAACTAATCTAAACCTTCTAATGCCACCACAGACCTGGGGTTGAATCAGCATGTACCGGAAATGAGTATCAGATTACGTTCTGGGAGATAGGAGGCCATCACAAAGACCTGTTCAACTGAGCAAAAATGCCTATGATAGGATCACATTAACTCTACCTTACATATTAAAGAGTTCAGGAATAAAATTATGTCCTGAAATTAATTCAATAACAAGAAAAAAAAATTAGATATATCAAAATCAGTATTTATATCTGAAATACACGAGGGACAAACAAATAGTCTGCAGCTGAGCGAATTTTGGTGATGCGATAGTATACATGCATTACGAACATTAGTCCACGACCATATCCTTGCTGCCCCAAAACGTCTTCATCACACCAAACATCAGTTACCAAACTGAATCAACCGCTCCCGTATACAAGATAAATGGGGCGTAAAGTCTGCTATATTCACTCCATTATCAGTTTTGTGATATTCAACATCTATTCCATGATTCAGACTAGCCGAGGAGTTAATTTTACTGAAACAATTTTTATCTTATTTTTAATGACTCGAAGTAATAATACATTAATTACAGTTAAATGAAAGCTAGAGCAAAATATTTCGAGATAAACAATTTTATATGAAATTAACGTGTCTCATGTAATATTTAACCTAAACGATCGACATAGCAGCAGAGGGCTGCTCTATTAGATAATTTGAAATATAAAAAAAACAAATCGATTCATTAGTAGTAAGTTATTTTCTCTAATTTCATTATTAATTTTACAATTTGCAATAGTCGTTATTAAATATATTTTTATAATGCAAAAAAAAAAAATGCTACGGAACTAATGTCTTCTATCTACCAAGTTACTAAAATACTACATACAATTTAACGAAACACTTCCCTACATAAAACAAAACATTTATTCCAACACAAATTGTTACTACTCATGAAGTCCATTTCCTCTATATACACGTTCAACGTATGCACAATTTATACCGAAGATCAAGTTAGAATCGAAACATTTTCAATTTAAAGTTGTCTAAACTGGCATTCGATATCGTTTTTATAGCCTACTAGAATAGGCTAAATTTTACCCGAAAATATGATCTTAATTTGTAACTTCGTACTTTTCAGCGTGGATATTATCTTTTCAGCACTCCGTTAACGTATTTTGTTGTTAAGGTATGAAAATGAACCTGAAAAAATAAAAACACAATGTAGTAGTAATGTTATTGAAATGTTGAGAAGAAAATTAATTTATTTTGAAATTTCACAAATATTTTGGAATCTCGTACATTTTCTGTCAAAATGTACCGAGTATTTTAGGGGTAATGTACAAATGATTTAATGTAGAGCTAATATTGTTCTGCTGGATCGAGTCCCCATGGAGAAGAAATTTTCTCATAGAATTCTGGTCAATATGAGACCGATGTCCACTTAGCATCGTGAAGAAATTGGATAGCTGCAATAACTAGGTGCTACAGACTGAGAAAACCAGCTATAAGGTTGGGATATGTGATATGCTGACCACATATAGTTCTTTATACCTCATAGGATTCATGCTTCCATGATATCGCGATTTCAAACATAGTCATGTTCATCTTCAGCCATAACTCCGAGTTATAGCTGAAGATGAACATGACTATGTTTGAAATCGCGATATCATGGAAGCATGAATCCTATGAGGTGAGTTGGTTAAACAATATCTTCTCCGATTAATTTTAATGATGAATGAGTCTATATATTTTCGGTGTTTGGAGATGGAAAAGGTAAACAGGCAAAAAAAAATCTTCAGACTGGAATTAGAAAAATGGAAACGATGAATGAACTCACACACTCTTACTTTCAACCCTCCGGTGTAGCGTTGGAATCGCTGACTCGTGTAAAAAATTATTAAAAGAAAGATAGGAGAGCCCGCATGTATCCCCCCTAGTCAGCTGATGTCTCGATTAGAAAGAGGATGACTCTCTCCCTCGCTCAACTGTCAGCTGTGAGTGACACAACGACCCGGCCAGCTGATGTGTTATGCACGCCAAAGCTTTATCCAGGTAAACAAAAATCCATTGAGCATTCGTTCTATTGGAAATGACTCCCGTTACAACATAGATGAGGGGTGCCGCAACAGGCAACAATCAACATACAAGAAATATTAGAGGGGCTGGGAGAACATGCATACAAATTTAAAGTAGAACTGCAAACAACTAAAATCAAGGTGTTTTTATTTTGTTTAATATGATTTGAGTGACCATAATACGATTATGAAAACCGTCATTTATGCCGTTATATTTAAACTGACGTCCACTGTAATTGAAACTCCAGACCTAGAAGGCTCTTGACCTGACATCCGGCTGCTTGTCTCACATTCAAATGTGTTGATGACGAATATCATCCACAAGGGTGAGATGTGGTCTGCATGTCCGTCTCCCATGTATTATAGCGGATTTTCTCAATCTGGAGTAGCTATTTTTATTGTAGCTAACCAAATATTTTTCCGATGCTGAGTGGGTAACGGGCCCATACTTGCCGAAATTCCATGAGATAGGTAGGTATGTATGTGATCAAGAGTTGAAAAACCTCTCTTAATAAGTCGTCTTGCTATAAGAGCCAGGAGGCGTTAGACATCTAAAAGTACCTTCATAGGGAGAGCTTAAACTAGAAAAAAAAAGTGTAATAAAACTGTGACTTGTCCATTTTTATGAATGTAACTGTTTAATTTGTAGTAGACCTTATTTCTTCATAAACGGACGATTTAGCACCTGATCTATTCTACACTGCAGCCACTGATTCTCCAGCCTTGACGTTTTTTTACGACAGTGTTGCGGACATGGATATTCAATGGGAGTGGCCGGTATATGTATGCGGTTAGCAGACATACAGCTGACAACATCTCAGCAATTTCAAACCTTACTACCGCGCTATAGCTGCGTCAAGGGCAGTGATTGGTTGTGGCAGACATCTACTCTCACAACAACCATTTCATTATTGGCAGTAGAGGGCGAATTCTCCCTTTACCCCTCGTATAACCTAAACTTCAGAGCCGGAGATACGGCGGCTGGGGTATAATTACTATGTCAAAACAACCATAGGCTCACTAAGTACTATTCTTAATTATGCAATAAAGGAAAATTTCAAGACTAGTCACAAAATCCACAACATTGCCATCTGAGTTCCAACTGGAACAAGGATTCTTAATTGAGGCTCTCCGACAATGGAAATTAGATAACAATTATGGTATAAATAAAAGGTAACGGTTGGGAATTTCACACCAACTTATGATAGACCAAGAAGCGGAAGTGCGGATTTTTGTATTTCCTAAAGCTAAGCAAAAACAAATGTTATGATATACGAGTATCTACATTTTCGCAATTTACAACTGATTCAGTAAAATAACTGTAGATATTTTCGCAGATTTACCTTACCACGTAGACCTAATTATAGTGTGTAAAGTGATCCCATTATAGGCCTCAGGAGGCCTTTGAGATAGTAGAAGGTTAAAGCTCCCACTTTTTTCTGGACATCGGCACTTGATGTCAGCAGGTTGTCAGCCCTGCGTGACGGCCGCCTTTACCCCTGAACAAGCGTCTGGAACTCATTTCCGTTAGAGGCTGAGTCGACCCCAGGGCCATCGTGCCGCCAGAAGGTTTGGGTCAGTTTAAAAACCTGACCCCATCGGGGCTTGTAGGGCAGTACCTTAACCACTACACTACGGCGTGCCCCTAGACCTAATTGTAATGAACAAAATATATATATTTAAATAGTCAATCTAGTATTTAATAATTCTAAGACTTCAATCTTTAACAAAACTATACATTTATCGTATTTTCCAACCATTGGCTGATCAACATTCCAATACGACGAAATAGTAATGTAACACGGAACTCTACCTTTAGGATTTATAAATATGTGTGAAGATCATAATAATACCTAACTGTAAAAAATGTAATATTTAAAAAAGATTTACACTCAACACATGCACTTATACATTCGGTTTATTTCATTAATCTAAAGTTTAGGCTAATTGAATAACTTATAAATAAATAATTATTTATAAGGAGGAAATTAAAATATTACCCGGATTACACTTGAAAAATTAACACTTCGGGGCGGCGAATATTTAAAACTTCACGTGTAAAGTTTTCTATAGTTATAATTTTTTAAATAAAATATTATTTTCTTGAAATTAGAGATAAATTTTTAGTTCCAATTTGAACCTGTAAAAGATAAGAAGGCTCTGTTCTTATAAACTGTATGTTCTGCAGAAATCACGCGATCACCTGACCTTAACTTCACCGATTGCGATTGGCTTCTCGTAAAGTTCTAGTCTTTTCGCAGAATCAGATCATAAACTAACAAGAGTTTCTAGTACATAATATGTAACACAAGAGAAAAAATACATGTCCTATATTCCATCTGCTCATGAAGTTGATGCTTTGATTTCATTTATAGTATTTCCGTCGTGCAAGCCATTAACATGGTATGAATTAATACTCGTATTTGCTACGAGCTTAGAAGGTCAAGCGAAACATGAAGCCCAGCATGAATGAAGTACTTACTGGTGATAAACTGATAATACAGTTGACTGTTCATGACCTCAAAGGTCACTAAAGACAAAAATGCAACGTAAATATAACGCTCGATCTCTTTACATAGAAATTGTATTTGTTATTATATCGATTAGAAAGTAATGTAGTGGTTACTAAAAATTCCAAGTTTCATTCCCACTAGCATAAATAATGTTTTCCAAATCAACGATATTATGAAAATTATCACATAGTCTCGATAATTGAATGTAACTTTAGACAAAGAATAAATTAGTTCGAAATCAGTATCACCCAGCCATAAAAGCATTGTTATTTAGAAATTATTTATAACAATTGTTTTAACAACGTTAAGTAATTTAAAAAATATATAATCAATCCTAAATTGCAAGAAAACGTAATGGAAAAAGCACTACTCCGGAACCACAATTTAGAGACTTGCAGCCGATTGTCTAGAAAAAGTGGGAGCCTTAACCTCCTACTACCCCAAGGGCCTCCAGGCCTATTGTGGGATCACTTTACTTTGTCCCGCGCCGTAGCCGAGTGGTTAAGGTAAGAAGCCTTGGCACAGAGCTACGGGACTTGCGCTGGTTCAAGTCTCCACGGGGGAAGAAATTTTCTCATGGTATTTCGGCCAGTATGGGACCGGTGCCCACCCAGCATCGTGAGGCATTTGGGTAGCTACAATAAGTGGCGGCTCCAGGTTGAGAAAATCAGCTACAACGGCTGGGGGACTCGACATGCTGACCACATGTCACCCCAATACTGGCTGGATGATCATCTATGTGATTAACACATGTGGATGTGGGGCCAGCAGCCGGCTGATAGGCTATAAAACAGTTAAAAGTTTCGATAGCAGGAAATTGTGAAAGTGAAATACATACACATAATAAACGGAGGTTATATTATGTTTATAACATAAAGAGACTTCAAAAAAGTTGAATACAAATTTTCATTTGTAAGAGAGTAAATATCGTCTAAAGAATTGTCTAACGAGGAGAAAAATAATATCAATTTTAAATCGCGCTCAAAATAGTTCCCATTTGTAACAGTATAATTATTACAGGTTATGAAAAATTGCATTATAAAATTTCATCAAAGCCGGCTGAAAAAACCTTCCTTAGTTAACCGGTTGATTAACGTCAGAAAAAAGAAGTTCCATTGACGTCATATTCGTAAGTCGCAACACTCATATTGCAAGGCTTACTTATGATTCTACAGTTGTAATATTAACCTTTTTCACATTGGGTAACAGTAAACAAGTTATTTTCCTTGAAGTTGTCTTGCAAGCAAACAGCGTTGACTATCGGTCACCATATATTATGAGGAGAAACAATATACATTTATTCTGCCATTGATTAGAATAGTACGGAGGCAGGCGTGTTCTAGCAGCTTTTTTAAGATTTCATGGGAAACGCCTTATTTACATTTTGTTAAAGTACAAAGAAATAAATAAATGTTTTAACAATACACATTTGCATCTGTTTGAAAAGCTAATTAAGAAAACGCTAGCAGCAGTAGAAATCTGGAATTTCAGGTTTTCAAAATTTACCAATAGGTTCTATCACAGAGGGGAGAAGAGTCAATTATTCACTTGACTTTGTTCTTCCCTACTTTATATTCAAATCTACTAAATTTAATGTTTAAAAGTTGAATTTGTTAGCATACGTTTATCACATTTTCCGATAATTGAATAAAACAAGAAAGAATACAATTTTCAGAAATGTCACTACAATCAACAGGGACGGAGTTATTAGGCATAGTTTCTTCTTGTCTAGTAGGCTCAGATTGAATTAGGATTTGTTATTCAATGATTTTGCAGATAACTTTCTTGAGATAAAATCCCACATATTCTTAAGGACTGGATTCTAACACGGGACGTGGACTACGATCAGTAATAGGACAAAAATGTCACATCTTAAATGTATTCAGCCTTCATAAAATGAAAAGAAAAAAAATTCGATCCACTATAATAGGGTCTGAATGTTGTTATCCACGATAAGTGTAGGTTTATTATAGTCTATTTATAGGAACAACAGGTTATGTAAACTAGTGTAAAAATAACTGTCGCCTTCTTCGAAAACAACATATGATAACAGTGGTACTTAATATGACATACGTTTAAAGTTTCTGAAGAAGGCAATGGTGATTGTAACATTGGTTTAAGTCAGTTGTTTTCAAGCATTATACAGTCATCTGTATACCCCTGTTTAGGAACTAAAGATATAAGAGAAGTGAGTAACCCTTCAAATAAATTGAAACGATCAAATGCAATCACACACTTCACTCTCAGGAAACACTTTAAAATGCATTCTCCTGCCGTTTAATTAGACCACATTATATGTCGAAAGGTCAAAACTTGGTAACACATACATTCATTTAAACCACTTGTCATTTCGAATCTGCGCCGTACGCTTATGTGTCAAACTAAATCAAGATTTACTGAAGAACTTAAAAAAAAATGTTAGAGGCAGCAATTCGGATGGTATAATTCAGTATTAAAACAAATATCATACATGAAAATTATTAAATGTTATTGGGCTTATATTAAAACACCACAGTCAATTACTATTTATGTATAAGTTACAATATCAGCGTTTAGTTACGTAATTTAACATTTGATTAAACAATACGATATTTATCTGGACAACATATTACTTTAAAAATCAGACATAAGTTTAATATTTAAACTAAACTAAAATTCATCTACGTAAGCCTACAAATAATTAATAGTATAATAAAATATATATTATATCCTCAACTCGTGTCCAACTCAGGGTCTGGTCGAGGGATGAGATATAGAGTCTGTGAATGACAAGGGTGCCTGACGCACCATCACGGGGCAGAAGAACGAAAATGAAACGAAATGGACGAGTATAGAGAAATGGTGGAATGAAATTGAGGCAGCGGAAAACGGGAGAAAAACCAGCCCAAGCTCCAATTCGTCCACCACGAAACCCACATAGAGTGACCGAGTCTCGATCTCGGGACCCCAGCAGTGAGAGGCGAACGTCTAACCGCTTGCGCCACGGGGCCGACACTTTGATAGTAAAGCGTCCAATTAAATTAAATAAGTTATTACAATACATTTCGCAAAAAGACTGACTATATTCTATCTCAAAGGATTGGATGTAGCGAAGACAGAAAGTTCATGCCATCTTATGATACATAACCTATTGTTGAAATTAGGTGTTGGAGCACATGTTGCAAAAATACATGTATAAAATTTAATTTGGATAACTAAACATTATAGTGATTATTATTATTTGTCCTAAACGACGGAGTCAGGATTTTTAAGCTGCTCTCGCCCATCTGTCCTCTAACGTCCAACGGAAATGAGTACCAGACACATTTCTGGAGGTAATGTCGGACTTCATTCAGAGCTCACATCTTGTGCCTATTATATAGAAATATGGGTGCCTAAACCTCCTATCATAAGGCCATCCTAAGGACTGTAGTGGATCACTTTACTTTGAATCCAAGGAAGTGTGGTTGCACAGAAAGTTAGAATTATTATTATTATTATAACGCGAGAAGTAAAATTCGATTACAGCCTATATAGCTAACCAGTCTGCTTCAAACGTCTCGCCTGCGGGTTAAAAATGATTCCGATTCTAAGTAAAGCTGTCACTTGTGCTATAAAAATCTCATCTGCGGATGTTAAAACAACAAAGGGATCTATTTTCCTGTGTATAGTCATAATTCAAATCTGGGCGTGAAAGGCAGATATATTTTGATCAGAGACCTCTTATTTCAGACTTGAGATTCTTTTAGATTTTGTAATTTCACCACACGGGGCAAAATGACATTAAGTGCCTTCGGAAAAAAAAAATCCACTACCTTGTCCGAGTTTCAACACAAGAATTTTGGAACCAGAGGCGTGTGTGGTCACCACTAATCCGTTGGGAACGAATCGTTAATACAAATTAAAGATTCGCAGCAGTGTAATATTGAAAACTTTCATATTTTCTTAAAAATGCGAAGGAATATCTACAAACAATCGAAGAAGCAATTTCTGTATGTGAAAAAATATGGTGAAATCATCAGCTTCATCACATGACCTTGAAAACGCAAGTACATTGCAATCACATGCAAGGATAAATTACATAACAAAAACAGCATTACGTGATGATGCCATTTTGAGCTACAAACAAGAATAATACTGAATATCGTGACACCACTACTACAACAAAAGTCTCCAACTGTGCAAATGATGACGTAATATGTGTACTACAACAATTAATATTTCTTAAGGAAATCCATAACGCATTCCGTTGTGTCTGTCCACATTGATTCAGACCGGAAGCCAATTCTCGATAAGGTCATTCCAATGACCTACTCTTACCAGACACAATATAATTTAAGGACGTCTAGAAGAATATTATTATAACGGCAATATTTCCACTTCATTATACATATTCAGTAAGATGCTACTCATGAAAATCAATTAATATAATTGCAAAAAGGTACAATGTGGAAATCAATACAAACAAAACTAAAGTGATGGCCTTTTGTGGGAAATAACCTATACCTAGGAAAATTGTTTTGGATGATGAAATTTTAGAACGGGTAAATGAATTTAATTACTTGGGTTATAAATTAACATTTCAAGATGAAGCCGATATATCAAAGAAAATACATTTTACAAAAACAACGGGGATAATTAACAGTATAATGAAACCATCTTTAGAAGAACACAAGATTACGGCTTTATAAGGTTCTCGCAAGACCAGTATTAAGATATGGTAGTGAAGCATGGACAATACGAAGAGATGAAAACCGAATAACAGCAAATGAGATGCGATGTATGCGCCGTACAGCAGGCTATACAAAGTGGGACCATAAAAGAAATGAGCAAATTATGGAAGAGTTGAACCCATTCTTCACCACATACAAAACTACCAGAACTACTGGAAAGCCCATCTTCAACGAATGCCTTCTCATAGAATTCCAAAAGCCATGCTTCGTTACTGCCCCCAAGGCAAAATATCGCTGGGACGTCCAAAAAGGCGCTGGATGGAAAACTCTGTGAGACCGTAACAGGCAATATGGCCTAATACTTGCATGGGTGATGAAGAAAATCAAAACCTAATTTAACGACGGCGGAATAAAAATGTATTTTTAAAGTCAACAATTAATTATTATTTATTTCTAATAGGAATGAGAGCTCGAATACATTAGTTTGAATCAATATTTTTAGAATTCATTATGGCCTACCGTTAAAGTTTACTACTTCCACAGACGAGAAAATGAAAGCAAGGGACGAAGGGGGGGGGGCACGGGGAATTGCAAGCAATACAATGGCTTACTGCCTGAGAATTTAAGAACATTCCATGATGTCACTCACATCTGTAGTTTATTTCAGGCGTATTCAATTTTAAGTCTAATATTTTGTGTTTTACGGTAATTAAATTTGCTCTTCTGATTCAGTTTAGTTACTTCATATTTTAATGTTTCGTAGTTCACTGTGAGGTGAGGGTGATGATTAAAATGTTTACGTGTGTCCGTCAGACTCGGAACTAACACGCCCGCTCAGCGTCTAAATGCAACCACAGGAATAATTCCCTTTAAGGAAAAGTTCCGATGGTTTCACCGGGAATCGAACCCGGGTCCTCATGAACAGTAATCAGGAACGCTGACCACTAGCCCATGAGGCTGGCCACTTTCACCTATATTATATATATGTGTGTGTGTGGTGTCGGAGGTTCATTCCCGTGCGGATAAGCATTCCATACATCCCTATCCTGAGCTACTTTTTTCCCAATCAAACCCTGTAAAATCCACCTCCCTCAAATCATGATTAATCTCATTCTTGGCCTGCCTACCGGGCCCTTTCCTTCAGGTGTTCCTACAAGAAGTGTCCATACCCTTCTTTATTCCCCATTCGTATCACGTGCCCTGCTCATCACAACCTACGTGACTTAATTGTTCTTATTACATCTGAATCCCCATGAAGATCATGTAGCTCATTCTTATTTAGTATGTTACGCTTTTTTTGGCCCAGAAACTTCCAAAAGGACATTACTAGCAAATATTCATTTTTTCCCCCTAAATTAAAATACCGTGTTTCGAATCTATATAACTGGCAGAATACCAGTTTTATATAACCTACTTATTTTACAAAATAGGTTGCAGAGCATTTTTTAAATAAGTGGTTGTCACTCTTAGGTTGAGAAGGGTGTCTGTGATGTATAATAGCTTAAGTTTCCAGAGATGAGTCTATATTTAAACTGCTTCGGCACCTCATTCCTGTTTGTAATTACTGTTCACAGGTATACCGTGACTTCTTCAAAAATCTCCCCACTTCTTGTTAACTATTTCCATTATATAATGTACTTCTCTCAATCTATGTAAGGCAAATATTAGCACCATATAAAATATTAAAATTATTATAGCTTTTACTACAGAGCAGACAAAACCATTCGCTCTAATTCAATTTTAAAATACATCATTAAATAAACCTGAGTAATTTAAGGCACCAGTCTCGGTGATCTAGAGATTATGTTCTTTGCCTCTTGTCCCGAGGGTCGAGGATTCAAAATCGGTTGGAGTCGATGGATTTTTAGGATGGAAAAATCTATGGGATAAGTCCTCCGGGAGCGACTTTAAGCAGTGAATCCTAGTCTGATGATATTCGGGCTCATAGAAGAATCTCAAGTCTAAATTAGTGCTTCTGAGCAAATTTTAACCGAACTCCCTATCCAAGCAATACCTTAGCTGCCAAATATACGTGTCGAAGTGATGTGCTGAACACGTGTCACTCACTGACATCTATATGAAAATAACTAACTAAATTAGCTAGGTCAGGAAATTCGCACTAGGGAAATAACCCATGTCTCCACGAGGGATGCATGGAGTAAACATCCATACATAGGCCTACATACAATCTTAAGGCAGGTTCGATCAACTGGTCAGGACAAGTTTTCTGGCTGATGGTATTTTTCGGGGTTTTTATTCACTTGTAAGACAAATGCCAGGAAACGTTAAAGGTCCAAACGGTCCCTGAACATCATCTAACCATTATAAACATAATTATCACATTCATCATCATCATCATCAATTACAGTCATGGATTAGGCCATTGGCCTGTTCCGCTTCAGGATAGAAATTGATCCCTCCAGCGCTTCTTAGGTTTTCCTGGGTCTGTAGTTGAATAGCTTCAGAGGTAGTCAATTGTTTGGCATTCTAAAGAGGTGTTCATGCCAATTATTTTGGTGTATTTGGACAGTTTCAATTATTGTGCTGGTGTGTTGAAAACTTTGCGGATATTTTCATTACGCGCGTGGTCATAAAGCGTAATGCCCGCTAAAAGTCTTAATATCTTCATTTCTGCAGCTTTTTATTCTACCTGTAGTAAGAGTCCAGGTTTCAGAGCCAGAAAGTAGACTTGGAAGAGCGATTGTTTTATAAAATTTTAGAATTGTGTCTGGGCGTACTTTTTGGAGAAGAATTATCAAATTCACCATGATAATATAAAAATGAATGTGCGTGAATGGTATTTCGTCTTAATGTTAGTTGTCACGGAAGAGGCACTGGATTGAGCTGATAACTCTTTCGGGGATGCTCTCCATGTACGCGTGTTGTCAAATTATTATATGACCCAAAGTTCAACCAATGGTATTTAGCTACTAGTCCTTTATATTAAAGAAATTCGTCACTTTTGTACTTTGCATGCCGAGGGACAGTCTTGATTGCAACTGCACCCTTTCCAGCAGGTCGTGCCACTGCAAATTCGAACGAAGAGGGGCATATAAAAGTAACGCACCCATAAGGTGAGAGGTTAAACGACAGTGGAGAAGAACAAGACATGACAATTCAAAGGACCGAGTTAATAATCAGAAAACAATAAATTAAAAGGAGACAGAGCGAAAGTCCAGTTTAGAGTGGTTTTCATTTCCAGATATATGCAAACTAGCCTATTTTTCTCGTTGTTTGAATAAATGTCCTAGTTTTTGTTCCACTACTACATGCCACTTTTATATAATGATCAATGTACTGGAATAGTTATATTATGTTTTATTGTTGCAGAAAAGGATCTTGGCGACAGAAATGGATGAATTACGGAGAAGTATGAGAATATCCAGGCTACAACATATTCGAAATACATATATCAGACAAGAAATGGATGCACAAGAAACTGTTATCGATAGGATAACAAAGAGAGCTCTACAATGGTATGGACATGTACAACGGATGCTGGAAGACCAGTGGCCTAAACAGGTGTTGGATTGGATGGTACTAGGCAGAAGGAGAAGGGGAAGAAGTAGAAGAGCATGGTATGAGGGAATATATGATGCCATGATGAAGAGGGGTATGGAAGATGGACAATGGGAAGATAGGAATCTCTGGAAAGCAGGAATCAAAGGCAAACTACTGTAAAGTGGAAAGCCTGTATTAAGTATTAAGTTAAGTAATGTTTTATTGTATGAGAAAGTTTAATTACCAATCAACAGTTATTAATCCTTATACATAGAGAAAAATATCTAAAAAATATTAAAGGAAAAAGCTATTATAAAATACAATATAATAATATAAACAATTAGAATTAATAAATTTCGTTCTAGAATTTGATAAGGAGAATCTCGTTCTCCACGAAATATAACTTCAATAAAGTAAAACCCGCACAGAGCATCAATAATTTAATATATACTTTATTACGATAAATCTGAGGGCAAAATTCCTGTTGCACCACAACCCCCTGCATGCATTCAAGTGTGCCAGACACCCACATGACCTACCGCAATGTATACCCCCTGCCCCATCAGTTTAATCGGCTTTGTTTCGTCACATGCGGTCTTTTCCTGTTACCACATTACTTCCGGATATTATAGCCAATGAAGGGAAGTTGGGAACCGTAAAGGGGCGTGATACACATGTATACTGAAGAACCCCTCGGAGCCAATTTCTCCCATTTTTGGGGTCATAATGGTAAATCTTATGGAACATTTGATGATACATTTCATACAACTAATCCGGAAATCTTTATAACTAGCTAATACCCGGCGTGCGCTATTACGCCTAAATAAACGAAATATTAAGGATTAATTATATCATATGGTATACATTGCGACAAACCAAACATTCAGGTTCCGAATCAATTTTTAATTTCGAATTTCTAATAAACCCACACTTCTAACGGCCGGATTTCGACGATTTTAGGCCAATACCTACCTTGGTTATTTTAATATCATATACTGAGTTACGTTGTTAAACATCGAAAATTGCGACTGCTAGAGTGATTTTTAAAATTTTTGTTTAAGGTGAACTCCTACACCTAATGGTTTTACCGGTCCAATTGTGAATCTAAACCGTTCAGGGACCTATTCAAACACACACAAACAATTTCTTCAAAATCGGTCCAGGCGTTTAGGAGTTCAGTGACATACACACGTACAGAAGAATCACACAGGCTATATAATATAAGCCAATTTGAGTTTATATAACAATTACAACTTTTTACTAAATACATAAAAATAACGGAGTTTAAAAACTCAACAGCAGTTACAGAATCATAGAAAATGTATATATAATATTTGAAGGGAGATTTAGCCGGGAAGTAGCATTTAAAATTCTACACATAAATTTTATGGTATATGCACTCGTGTACATGCTTATAAAGTTAAATATGGAAGCGGTATAAGCAAGCAATCACGATTAATAGATTTTCCAAGCGAAAGGGTACCCCAACTTGCAGTCAATGGCTAGAGTAGGAGGAGGAAGTAGTGGGGTATGTATGTTGTTTGTTCTTCACGGTCAAGATCAAGTCGCGAGGGAGCCGTCGTACACATTTTATTTATAGACAACTTGCTGAAAGGAAATATGCACACTTTAAAACCACTTCCGCCATGTTGAAATCACACGTATAAACCATTGTTGTTTTATGATGAAACGTACTGATATTATAATCGACCTTGCCTGTCCTCAAGGTTGCATTCGTTCAGGATATAAAATGACTATAATGTTTCATGATGCACAGTGACACCTTACGATGTAGTGAATGTGTCCCCATTTGCCTTATTTAAATGAGAATATGCGCTCTGGTTCGGCACAATCGTCATAACAATAACTGGCTATTATATATTCTTATTATACAATAATAATAATAATAATAATAATAATAATAATAATAATAATAATAATAATAATAATAATAATCATAATCACAGAATTACATATTGTATGCATAAGACAATTAAAAAAAACTTAAGACTTTGCCAAACACAAATGGAAATTATTTCTATAATATAACATGTACCCCGCAAAATTAATTTATGTGATAAAAAGTTTGTATGTAAGGTCTCAAATTATAATAAATAGAGGTGTAAGACAAGGGTGTAGTTTATCACCTACTCTTTTTAATTTATATATTAATGACATCATCCAAAATTGGAAAAGTACTGTTAATATAGGAATAAGAATGGACCGTTTTAAAATATTAAACGTTTTAATGTATGCTGACGATGTGGTTATTATTCAAGAAAATGAAAATCATTTGCAGTACTCTTTACATCAATTAAATCAGTTATGCCAAGAATATAATTTTAAAATATCAAAAGAAAAAACAAAAATAATAGCATTTTGGGGAAACGAACATATAAGATCAAAAATCGTAATAGACAACAAACCTCTGGAACAAGTAACACATTTTAATTATTTGGGTTGTAATTTTACTATAAACACAAAAACTGAAAGATACATAAATATGAAACTGTCGAAATTTCAAATGATATGCGGAACTATACATAAAACATTAAAGAATAAAACAAGAAGAGATACTAGATTGAAGTTTTATAAAACATTGGCAGTTCCTACATTACTTTATGGGAGCGAAACTTGGGTAATGACCAAAAAATTGTAAATTAGAATACAGAGCGCAGAAATGAACTTTCTTAGAAGAACAAAAGGCTGCACAAGATTGGATCGGATAAAGAATGAAGATATAAGAACAAAGTTAAATATATATCCATTGAATGAGAAAATCAGAGAATATAGAGAGAGAAATTGTTAACACGTGTGGAAAGAATAAATGTAACAATATTACCAAGAGCAGCATTCAACTACAAGCGAAGAGGTTCAAGGAATGTAGCAAGGCCAGTGAAAAGATGGACAGAACAACTGTGAGGCGGAAGTCAATTTTTGCCTAGCCCTTGAGGTGAAGAATATAACATGTTAATAATCTGAAATAGTTATTCACGTTTTAATGATTGAAAGTGACGTTTTTTAATGTTTCGAGCTGCAGAATTCGGAAACCAATTTTAAAAATTCGATAATTTTAACGTACATAATTTTAAGCAACCATGCCGAAACTGATTGATTAGAATGAAAAAGTTGATGCCTACTGCATTTCTTAAATAATAATAAAAAGTAATAAAATGGTTCGTTGTAATGTTGAAGTTATTAATACGATAAAATAGAATGAAAAGAGGCCTAATATATTCCAAATAATTGCTAATAAAATACTAATCATAGCACAAACTCACGGTTATGAATGTGGAGTTAGGGTCGGTTTCACCAACAGAGGTAACTGTATTACGTCAGTTTAAACTATGCATTATACACGGGAAAACCTGGAGTAATACAGTTACCTCTGTTGGTGAAATTGACCCTTAGACATTTTATATATTACTTGTAACAAAGAAACAAAACAGGAAAAATTCGAAGAGTAAAGATCAATATTATTAATTAACAAAATAAAAAGATAAATTAAATTATAAACAGATTTTTGTAAAGTGAAATCTTTTTTTTTTTTAGTTAGCCTGAAATACATAAGTTCTGATGATATTAACTTAATACTGTTCTATTATATTGCCTTTATTTGTTTACTTGTAAAATTAATAAATACGTTTGTTATAACGCTATGTTTTTTTGAAAATTGTGTTTTTTTTAATTTTACAGTACACGGTAAACTAATATTTCGTTCATCTACTAAAACTGTAAAGTACTGAAGTAAAACAGAGTACGAAATAAAATACGGTACGAATTTGAAAAAAATTCCCCACATTTTGTGAAATGCCTAAGCATTTTGTTAAATAACTGAATGCAAATTATTCATGACAACATATAAATGCTGTTCTACAAATTTTGAAGTTTATATATAATTCACTTGCCAGTGGTGTTTGTCGTATTTTGTTTCCGTGTTTGATCCGAGGCTTGATCCTTGGGACTGCGAGCAATGTATAAGATACACCTTGAAGTAGGTTGCTAGCCCGTTTTCATGGCGGGTTAATTAATCGGGGTTTCTTCCCTAGGCTGATTGTCTTCACCCAGCTCCAGAGCTCAGCCTGTCCCCTTTTATTTCAGAGTTGTCTCCTAGATGGGTTGTCTTGCAGGACTAACGAACCCCACCCGCGCGTTTGTCAATCTACAAGGCAGTAGATGTAGAGTTGCCTGTTTCGTCAGGTACTGTACCGAAGGACTCCTCCGCTGTATCTGCCGTTGAGGTCTTCACCGTAACCCTGGCAAGGGACCCTCCCAAGTTACTATCAGCTGGGCAAGCTGAACCAAAGTTTTTTTTTATGAGGAGATACTCCTCCCCCTCATCCTTTTACAACCTGGCTTGGGACAGGCTATGACAGTGGCAATATTTTGATTTAAACACATGAAGAAAGAAGTACGAGTAAAATTGAAATTTTAGATTTGTAGTAAATCGAAGTTTTTATAAGACTACGTATTTTATTGCATTTTAATTGTATTTTAAGGTACATATTTATGCTTAACACAGTAGCACGAAAAATGTGAATGCTTTCAATATCACTATAACCCAAAGTTGATAACTGTATAACCTAAAGTTGAAGAAGTTTACGAAATATTATTTTACAAATCTTCTAATTGATATCTTACGTCCACAATTCAATAGCAAAGTGAGCCAATCTATACATACCAAATGACAACTGAATAATTATCTGTTTACTTGTAAAATGTTTCCATCTTTAGTTTTGAATTATTTGTGCAAACGTTCCACATTCACACACGTGTCAAATTATTGATAAAAAGTAAAATGAAATATTTCAAATAAACGGCTACGTGACTGCAATGGCGTAGCCTAATCGGTTTAGGCAGATTGCCACAGTTTGCAAGGCTGCATGTTTAGACGAATTCACACAACTGGGTCAGGGTAATGTTTAAATTTAAATGTAGCTTCCGCATAAACATTAAACTCACGTTAGAAAAATCTCTAGGATTTGGCTACATAACATTATCAATTAAACATCCGATTCCTATACATTGGCACATTTCTGTATAACTTTAAAAAAATTGTGTGATATTATCCAAACAACATTGTATTCTGATAACATTATGAGAAATTATATTCAAATCTAGCTTTTTACCCATTTACATGGATTGAAATATTTGTGACTCAGTTACATTTACACATCTAACATTCACCGACTTCGCGATAATGTCCAAAGTCAAGAGAAAAATAAAGAAACCTCACTTTGTTACTGTAAGAATAATTGTTTATAAGCAAACTAAACAAATTTCTCTTGTATTTAACATTATGTTTTGTACTTATCCACTGCAACAACGTTTTGCTATGGGACCACCAAACTCGTTGCACACATTATACTTAAGAGTCATGTTTTGGTTTTCATTTTATTTTTACAGTGACAAAGTGAAAATTCTTATTCATTCTTCCCATGACATTGGACATTGTCACGAAATCAATCGGTTGTGTAAATGTGTTTGAGTCTGAAAACATTAAATTACCTAATCCCGGCAAAGTTCCCAAACTTCTTGTACCTGCCAATACGGAAATGATACGTTTCAGGAAAAAGGTTCACATTCAAAACATCTATTCAGTCTATTCTATATAAATCCTAGAGTTTGTAATGAGAATTTCCGAACGCCTGTATATTTAATTCAATTCTTCTTCTTCTTCGTCAGGCTCTACGACTTCCAGTGGAATGTCTTGGCCTTCTCAACCAGTTTACGCCACTTCTTCCTATCTTGTGCAGTAGATTTCAAATCAAAAATCCCCATCTCTCTCAAATCCTCAAATACGTCATCCTCCCATCGATCCTTGGGTCTTCCCCTTGGTCTTGTTCCCTGTGGCTTCCAATTCAAAATATCATTCGGCAATCTTCCCTTTGGCATTCTTAGTGTATGTCCAAACCATTGTAATCTTTTGGATTTGATGAAACTAACTATATTTTCTTTATTATTCTTGAGGTATAATTCGTCATTCCTTCTCAACCTCCAATTTCCATTTTCCTTTACTGGACCTAGCACTCTTCTAAATATTTTCCTCTCAAACGTTAATAGTCTTAATTTATCTGCTTCTTATTTAATTCAATTATAAATATGAATTTCTCAAACGCTCAAAAATATAACAAAATAATTTAAATATCCAGCGTATTTTATCAGATAGCTACTGATGATTTTACACTTTCTGCGGCTGGTATATATTTTGTGCTTATTTACTCTTTCAAGACGACTTTCTGACAGCATATTTTGGTACTTCTAACTAAAAATTCCATCTATTCCAAATTGAAATCAACGGTCTTCCCCCAAATTTTATGACTGATTTTATAAGAATTTCAAACATACTTAAGAAACATACAAACTATGACTTGATAAGAAAATGTAAATATGAGTTTCCGAAACACAGAGGTCGTTTTAAGTAGGACAAAGGTTCAGATTCAAAACATATCTACTCAGTCTATTCTATATAAATTCTAGAGTTTATAATGAGAATTTCCGAACACCTGTATATTTAATTCAATTATAAATATGAATTTCTCAAACGCTCAAAAATATAACGACAAAATACTTCAAATATCCACAGTATTTTATCAGATAGCTACACTTCCTGCGGCTGGTATATATTTTGTGCTTATTTACTCTTTCAAGACGACTTTCTGACAGCATATTCTGGTACTTCTAACTAAAAATTCCATCTGTTCCAAATTGAAATCAACGGTCTTCCCCCAAATTTTATGACTGATTTTATAAGAATTTCAAACAGATTTCAAAAACATACAAACTATGACTTGATAAGAAAATGTAAATATAAGTTTCCGAAACACAGAGGTCGTTTTAAACAGGACTATCTATATGGCCTGCTGATATAAAAAACGTTATATACCATAATACATTTCTATGGATTATGCTTTTATTGTCATCTAAAACTTCATAAAAGATATGTCTACTCTACTTCTAATTTATTAGCTAGCACTTAACAATATCCATGTAAGTACTATTTAATATCGTTTACATCCACATTTACTAAGTAATGTAGAGCCAGGTCTAGTAAACAGTAAACCTCAACTTTCCCCCTCCGATCCTAAAGTAAATGTTTGAAATATCAATAATTATCTCGACGTGGTTCTAGATCACCGCAGAACATGTGTTAAGCTGTTACTTAATTATACTTTTTTTCGACACTGAAATGTTTACTACAAGATAGGGTGGCCGGACCTTGACACATTTGTCTCCTACAGTTATCTTCTCACAAAACAAAACTTTTATCCGATCACGTATCACTTTGAAAATCCCGGGCGATCATTCGGTAACGATTTTCATTCTTGTAATATAATGAGTGATCATTTTAACTGTCGTAGGTCATATGACGTCATTTAAAGACGACTATTCTTGAAAACATCTCTACTACTCAACCTTTGTATTTTTTTAGAGAATGGGGTTTACCATGAAAACAAAATTGAAATACCTTATTTCAAATAATTTTTCACTAGACAAAATATCACATTTATTTTGGGCATCAAGAATGACTTTTGCGCTTGAACTAGTATTGCATAAACATGATAGCCCTATAACCCATTTAATTTGAGCAGTTACGCCTGTGTTTAAAAATATTTTATTTTTGAAGTTACAAAATGTTGACCATATTTTTATTTACATATACATAGGCGTACCCATAAATATAAATATAAACATAAATATATATATCCAATTAATTATGCCTTTAAGACGAGTTCGAATTCTATACTTGTCGATTAAGGATGTAAACCTGTCATCTGAAATAAACTTATTCGGTTATAGCTACTACTGAAGCAAAATTAGAGATAAAACGAGTTACCTTTTATTATGTCTATAACTGTCAAAACAAGGTTATTGTCATCTTCCATAATAAATTCACTATGATTTTGTAATTCACTTTAATCAAACGAGGTTAATTTATATTAACCGTTCGAAGAAATTATGTTTATGTCGGCATTTGTCCGTTATTGCAGCCCTGACATAAAAAGACCCGATTATATTACGAAATAATACAATTTAAATACTTTAATCCAAAGGATTTTTATAATAATAATAATAATAATAATAATAATTTTATTTATTCTGGCAGAGTTAAGGCCATAAGGCCTTCTCTTCCACTCAACCAGCACAAATACAAATAAATATTTGACAATATAGATATACACTATACTAATTATAGAGTTAAAAATACATTAAATGTAGCAATGTAAATTTCATATGCAAACAACATTTTATACGATAATATTAATACTTACGACAATAATAATAATAATAATAATAATAATAATAATAATAATAATAATATATAAATATGATAAATTATACGAGAAACACCAATCAATACTTACACTGGGTAATGATGAAGTCGAGGTTAGAGCAAATATAAATTTTGATTTATTTTAAAAGATGCCAATGTCCGGCAGTCCCTTATTTTTTGTGATAGGGAATTCCAGTTGCGTGAAGTGAAGATAATATATGATATGGAGTGATGTGATGTCCTATGTTGCGGTATATTAAGCAAGAGACTATGTTGTGAGCGTGTGTTTAAGTTATCGTTGGAGGACAGATACTGGAAACGAGATGATAAATAATTGGGAGTCGAGGTATGCAAGATCTTAAATAAGAGAATTAGACTGCGATTTTCTTCTCTCTTGTAGATGTAGCCATGATAATTCGTGGATTAATGGAGAAATGCGATCGTATTTCGGACATTAAATATGAATCTGATACACATATTATGGACACGCTGCAGTTTGTCCGACAATCCGTCATGTATGTCAGTTAGTAGAACGTCACAATAGTCAAAATGCGGCATCACTAAGGTTTGGATTAAAATTCTTTTAAGAGCTGTAGGAAGAAAAGCTAATTTTACCTTCACTCAAACTTCACAGTTTCAACTATCGGTGCCATTTAAACAAATGATCTTATGGGTTTCAAACGGTCTAATACCCGTTCGGTTATAAGCAAGGTACTTTAAATACAGAATTAGCATAACCTTTGCATTTTTAATTGTAATAGCCTATAACAACACCATATCGTAAATTATTTACAAGTTACACCGTTATACATCAAAGAATTTACCGGTCTCTCGAAGTTGTTATATTCTTGAACGAGATTTGGTACAGTTAGTTTGCATACAAATTTTCGAGTTAATGAATACATAGTTCGTTTACAGAAAAAGAAGAATACATTTCACAGTAACGTAATTATGCACATAAATATATATTACTGTTCTAATAGACTTGATAAATGACACTCTAGAGAAAGAAAGAAAGAAAAAAAAAATACTGCACAATGTCAAATATCTCAAGCCCAGAAAACAGTAACATTCCTATTTTTAAAAATCTCAACACGAGATTTTAAGAAAACGTTGGTAATGCAATAGATAATACTTTCTTCTAATTCGAGTTAAGAACAATATAACATAATTCAAATAGGGAAGGGTACAAAGATGAGGTTTATACTCAAAAGGGGGGGAAGGGCCGGATGTTGCACCACTGGCTATATAATTCGAGATGCATTTCGTATGTAAATCACGAAAAGCATGTAAAATATCCAACTCCGTGATCAGATCCTCGGTTTTCCGGATATGAGTCAGACACGCTAACCTCTATCGATTACCAACATCGTAGTGTAAGCAGTACATAAACATTAAACAGGATAAAAAAAATAAAGAAAGCATCAATTTTTATATAGGAGCCTAATTAAACTGCTCCGATTTTTTTTCTTTTTAGTTTACGGTGTTTTTTCCTTTTTGTTTTACATTTGTTAACATTTTTATCTGATTCACGCATACAAAGACACGACACACTCAGACCAAATGTAGAGATTTAAAATCCCCTACACCACTGAGAATCGAACCCAGATCGCCGGAATGGAACGTATAGACTCGGCCGACAATGAGACAGCGACGGATAAACTTTGATTAACACCGTACATTTTTATCCCACAACATATAATCTACTAACTAATTGTATTAATTGCACTAGTTTGCCCTTTATGGTTTTATAAACTGCCCCAAACCGTAGCCATGCGGTTAAGACAAAGTTCCTTGTTACATAACTATGGGACTTGTTCTGGTTAGAGTCCCCATGGAACAAGATATTTTCTCCTGGAATTCTGATCCCTTCCAAGCAACGTGAGGAAGTTGGGTGGTTACAGCAAGCAGCGGCTCGAGATTAAGAAAATCATATTTAACGGCTGGGGACCCGAAATGATATGTCACCTCTATCCTGGCTGGATTAACACATGGATATAAAGCCAGCAGCTGGAATGTAGGTCAATGACCTTATTAGGTTTGTCGCGCAATGGATTTTTTTTTATAAATTCTTCCTCTATAATGCAAACAAAGAAATCCTGAGTCGACTATGACTGGATCTGGGAAGTGGTTCTCAGCAACGAGACTTCGATTAAGAAATTCGTTAGTAAGAACTGGAACTAAAACTGAAACTGTTCGAACGACATGGTTATCGATACTATCATTTGGTAGCCACCGGTACGAATTATTTTAGCCAGGTTTGTCTCATAGGAGTTGCTGTCCATGCATTTATTTAGGTGATCACTAAATTATTTTACACTATCACTTACTGCGTATAATTTTATTTTAAAATATGAAGAATTCAATCCAGTAGCAAACGATTCCCAAATTTGCAGTTCCATACTTACAAAGATACGGCTGAGTCCATCTCATAAAATAGCCAATTGGTTGTCTACTATCACCCACTGCACAATATTTCTCTTATTTGAAACATATGCTGAATTCAGTCTATCTCATTTTATAACGAAAAGTAATTATTCTATAGAACATCGTTCATCTGAAAATTTTATTTAATGAGCGTCCATAGAATGAGTGATTTCTTGATTACAGGGTTTAGATTAGACTATTCTTACATTTGTGAGAAAATGCAGACTAGAAGATATCTGTACTTATAGCAGCTATTATTTAGGCCTACTATGAATTTGTTGCATTTGAAATAACCCACTTTATGTTGGGAAATTTTATAATTCGTTAATTTTATTATGCTTATGCCAATGCGAAAGAACAAATTTACAATAACAAACTTACCCTGAAAAAATATGTAATAAACACATCTTAAAAATTGAGATATTAGTACAATTGGTTAAGTTTTTAGCAAAAACTAACCTTTTGGAGTGGACTATCATATTTATATAAATATTGAGTCCACCGTTGTCGTGTAGTGGTACATCGTTGCCTTAGACGCAGGGGACTAGGTTCGATCCCCGATCTGGACAAGTTTCCCGGTAAGGTATTTCGTGTTGTCTGATAGGTGGCCCTGGGATTGAGTTCACTCATCCTGAGAGGCCCTCCAGGACCTTGTATGGTCAAAAAATTATGTATACGATATAAAAAAATCCCGATAGTAGAGGTTAAACTATGGAAAATAAGCCCTTTTGAAAACTATCAAACGGCATATTATGTTTCGTAAGATACATTGTCACATATACTGTACTTGTGTAATATATAGGAATAATTTATTGTAAAATGGGAATATAATTATCGTTTATAAGTGACAATTCTGTTACAATGTTAAACGCAAATATAATTAATCGTAAATGTTTCAATGATTGAATTTGTTTAACTTTTACTTTCTACAAACATGATAAGTGATAAGATTGTATCACTCTTCATAATATCCACAAGATACACAAAAACGCAATGCTGTAACTATTATAAAAACACTAATTTAAATTTATGGATTTTAAGAGAAAGAACTTCCGGATTACACAAAGCTTATCCTAGGTAGTGTCTGGCTAGAATATTCAATCCCGAGGGAGGTAAATAGAGCATTTATATCGAGGGAAGTTCAAAGAAGCTGCTTTCCTTCGGGGCAAAGGTGAAAGATGTAGATCTATGCCAGACTTGCATGACACATTTAAAAGCCTTTGGATATGAAAACCACACCCCGACAAAAATTCCAAATAAAGCAATTAGCTTTGAAGCAGAAATAGGAGAGACTTCCTTCCATATTATGTGAACTGCACGGCATTAAGAAAGTACTTAATGTAAAGGTGAAAAGTTGCAATTCATCATTTATTTTCGTAAAGTAGATAAAGATAGTACAGATTGATTGGCATGTAAGATCGTAGAAGGCACTCCTATTTCCATGGAGACATACTGTAAAATAGTTACTAAATAAAATAAAATTTAATTATTTTATATACCCTACCAGGTGAGCATTGTTTACACCAGCAATGTTTACCTAATTTCTAGGACACAGAAACCTTGGCCTGATATCTTTATCTGGGACCTAGTCTTATTTAAAGAGGTACATTTGATGTCGGCATAATTAGACGAGGCGGAAGCGTTTCTTGGAATTCCAGGCGTCTGTGAGAATCGGATGACTTATTAAGAAGTTTCACTGCTCGCTGTGGTAATTACAAATTCCCCAAGAGCCGTACTTGGTAAAGTAACTCTATCCATTTATTCCTTTGCTTTAAGAAAACAGTAATAGTTTTTTCCTCCTTCCGCTTTTGGCTCAATATAATAACTCACTGGCACTCTCGAACCCATAGGTTCATGGCCGCGCGGAGATGAGCTAATGTTTTCTAATTATCCCCTGAATAATCCACTTCCCTCAAATCATGGCCTGCCTACTGGGCGCTTTCCCTCTGGTTTTCCTACGAGATTCCATGTCTCTCTTTCATTCCCTATTCGTGCCAAATGTCCTACCCATCGCAGTCAGAGACTTTCAAATTCTAATTCCCCAAATTCATAACAATATAATCACTGAATTGTATTCAGAGGGCAAAAGAAAAATCAAATTTGTTGTACAGTGTTATAAACCTCTTGACAATCCATTATAGGGTAATCAACACTTTTTATTAAGCTTTTTCTCCCTTCAGTCTAAAACAGAAAATTGGTACTGTACTTCCTTTATGTATCCTCCATTTTACAGTGCTGACGGCTTGTAATTGTGTCCAAAAGAAAGGGGTGGATGGCATTAAAAAATATCAAGAGAGAACGAGAAGACATTTCAGTCAAAGCACCGATTAATATGAATTAATAAACTAAATACCAGAAAATGATGAAAAAGTGCTTTGAATAAACACATAATACCACTCGAAAAATATTGCATGATTTCAGATATACCATAAATATTAAGTTCCACGCTATAAATATAGTAAGCCTATCGATTACATAATCTTTTATACACACGACATATTTATCGCTACACGATATATTATTATCGCTTTCGTTACGAAATCTTGAACTTTCATTCAAAGAGGCAAGAGCATAAACATTATTAAAAATATCTGGTTATTTTTATCAATTTTACTAGTTAGAACAGCTTCTACAGCTTGACAATGAATATAAGGTAATTAGAGGCAATTTAATCACCTGATTTCATTGTGATTTAAATATAGTGACAAATATTCTAGTATTTAATTGGGAAAGTAAAAACAGGAATCAAAATATAAATAACGCATTGTGAGCGCGCGCGCATCAGCAAGAAATGCTACTAATGATATTCAAATAACGAAAATAACATACAAGGAAGAAATACTGTGAACTCGTTCAAAAAATTCTTTTATTTAAACTTTCATAAAAATAACGAGTTAAGAAAACGTTCAAATGCTTTTCGCAATACACAACAAATTAAAAAAAAAACTACAAATGAAATACGTTTTGATGTCAGGAACTTTGAATATAGAACAATAAAATAAAGAAATTGTTCACTGCAGCTCAAAAATATTGAGCGGACTCCAGGTAGTTAAAATGAACAAGTTATAGCGCGCGGTTCAGAAGAGTAAGAATTGCATTATACTGCATAGGCTATGACAAGCTGTTTTTTTTTTTAGTGAAATACCAATTTAGTGACGCCACAACAGCGTAACATTTATCTCAGTGCTAAAGTCAGATTCAACCCAAGAAGTTACTGTGTATTTGGAATAGGGAACTGGGTTGCCATTTTAACAGTATTTTCTTAAGATAAATCCTTGCATAAAACTGAAGATTGCAACACAGCAGGTACATAGTTGTAAGTTGTAGCCGTCCAAGCCATCCCCTCTTATGCCCAGTCTTTCACACGACATTTTGATATAGGAATCACCCTCCGTTATATATCACCCTACGGACCAAATTTGTACGGTTACGGTTTACTAACGAAATACGACGAAATAACTCCCGGAGAAAAGTTACTGTTGTTGGTGAAACGCAAATTGTAGTGAAGCTGGAAAACGTGCCGTTTAATTCTGCGGTAACACGGTTACCTGTGTTGGTGAAACCGGCCCTAAAAGAAGAAAACAGTTACCACTTGTCACTGAACTCGTGGGGATCTGCACTATCCTGTGTCAAAGTGTCGACTCTCATATTTACTATAAAACTAGTCTGCATGCCGTAAAAGAAAAACTATGTTTTTTTTTTAAATGTATAGTACATAGATTAGGAAAAAGTACTGCTAACCTCATCCCTCCTACCTCCCTAAACAAACAAATACCGTTATTATGAGTTTGGCAACATCTACCCTCTATACGTAGGGGGACACTAGCATAGCCCATAAGGTCGGTAGTAACTTCTTGGGTTGAATTAGAGTGTAGTGTGCTTGCTTTGGATACGAGAGAACTAGGATTCTATACGTTTTTTTTTTTGTTTTTACATTTGTCCTTTTTGTTGGTTATGTGGAATTGTTTATTGCCCTAAAAAGGAGGGTTATTATGAGACTGAAGTAGGCCAATTTAGAATAAAAGTTATATATGGAGGTATTATACAACAAATAGACGAAAATAAATCAATGAACTATGGATCTAATACTTTGTCCACATAACGGTTGCGTCTGTCGCAGAACGAATTCGCCCCGGCATGGATTTTACGAGATCAGGAAAAGTTCTTGATGCAATGCCACTTCTTTCATTGCATCAACAATTCAATTCCACGTATCATCCTGGCTATGATGCGATCCTGGACATTTTGAGCGTAAAGTTGCCTTCACATGTGTTCTTTATCGGGTTAATATCATGTGACATCGGCGCATGTACCAAGAGATGGATATCTCGCCTCCCTCGAAACAATCTTTGAATCCGAAGAGCATGGTGGATCGGATGATTATCTGTTGATACACAAGCATTCATTTAGGATAACATTTCCGAGCGGAAGAAACTAATATATTCTCCAAAACATGGAGATAGGGTGTTGAATCTCCAGAGGATACGTTCCAGAACTCCTGCCCCATTGAACGACACCCACCTCCAATATGCAACACTTATGGGATTCGACCTCGCAACCGAATAAATATAACGAGGATCATATTGGTAGCCATCCATGCGAGATACACGGACAGGTCCGTCGTTCGTACTTGAAAAGGTTTTTTTCGACGGAGAAAATTACATTGCTCCAATCGAGTCTCGAATAGAAGCCCATGCGAGATACACGGACAGGTCCGTCGTTCGTACTTGAGATCTTTATTAAAGCAAGTACTGCACGGGATTCGAACTGGAGACCAATCAATTCAGTTTTTATCATGCTTCTTGGGTTAGCCATCTTCGCTATCGTTAACTTTGACAACTTAGCGTGTATTTCTTACCTTCTTGATAATATACAAATTACGAGCAAAATTTTAAACTTAATTTACATATCTCTTGTTCAGTTCATACAAATATTTCATTACTCAGAGCTTCAGCATAGTGTCACTATCCGCTCTGGTATGAAAATATTTCAGGCTACTGAAGCAAATATAAGCTACTTAAATATGCGTAGACGTGTGAACAAAGCTTCGTATGCTTAATGCGGAAGACGCCAGACTTTGAATATTTAAAGCGCTTAAGTTTTTTGAGCGGCCGTAGGCCTATATACCTGATATAATGGAATATAAGAGACTATCCGAAACGAATACTTTAACAGAAAAAAAAAACAAGCATTTCTGAATATCTTTTCACACACATCCTATTTAATGAAAAATCGATGAGGTATGTGAGTTGGTATTTTTTACCTATCACTCATGGTTTTATTATAGAAATTGGTGTTATAGTTAACTGGATTAATAAGTTAACGCTAACCTGAAATATATGTTTTTCGCAGAAACAATTTAATTATAATTACATTATATAGTATTATAAAATAGATTGTTATAAAGATATAACTTTAATCCAAATTGTAAATATCCTGCTACAGTTTCATCACATAGGTCCTATAAAAATATACCCTAGTGATAAAGGAAGCAATTATTGTAAAATAATATAATAATGACAAAATTGCGTTAGTGTGAATTTCTTTATTTTGCCACTTTTGAAAGCATTTGTTCCCCTCGCGTTGTGGATTTATCATTCACCACTGTGCAACATTAAAAACTGCGACGTATATTCAGGAGCGATGACATCAAGGCAAGGGTTTCTATATAGAATGACGTGGGACCTGGTACAGACACCTTTCAAAAAACTTCCCCATACAACACAAAGAAAACTCGCAAAATTGCATGACTGACAACAAAAGGGCCACCACATATTTAATTTTCAAGCATGAAAGTTAATATTTCAACACTGGAGAAAATGAAAATTACTTCATGTATAGGGCCTATATATATATATATATATATATATATACATAAACACAGAGAGGGAGAGAGAGAGAGAGAGAGAGAGAGAGAGAGAGAAATAAACTATGAATGTGTAATCAACTTACAAAGTGGAAGAAGCGGGAAACGGTTTTCCTAACAAATCATCTAAATCGGTATTAATAGTTTATTACACGAGTACTTAATAAATTTATTATTTTATTGCTATCTCATAAAAAGTTCCAAAAACCCGAGGGTCGATAAAACACTTTTCTTTTTAGTTGTATATTATAATTTAATTGTAACTTGTAGCATAACATTTATTTTAAATTTTTATTTATAAGTAGACCTAATTATATTTACTCTTACCTAGTTATGCAGTTGGGGGCACACGGAAGCTTAGTTAGTTAAGGCAGTACGTTTACAAGCTGGACAACGGGGCTACGAATCAAGGTGAGGTCGGTATTTATAAATCGGTCTAAACTTTCTGGCGGCACCATACTCTGCGTTTGACTCGGTCTCCAATGGAAATGAGTACCAAATGTTAGTTCTAGGGGTAAAGACGGCAGTCACGCACGGCTGATATTTATGTATATATATTGTCTAGAAAGGCCTGTAGGATTACCAGTTACATTAAGAATACAAGAGGATAATATTAGTATGTAGATTAGAGAACTGAATATCGGAGATACGAACTGGATTTAATTGACTGAGGATAAGAAGAAGTGGAGGGTCTTAGTGGATGCGGCTTTGAACTTACGGATTCCATAAGCCAATCGAAACTAGATTTCAGCAACTGCCAAGGGTGTAATATGAAATCAGCATTATTTTTTAAAACAGCATAAACAATGGACATAAAATCACCCGGTAGGCAAAATTAAAATACATACCGGAAATCGCCTGAAAATCAGGAAATCCCCACTAGAAATTGCAAAATTAAAAATATCAGAAAACAAATAATATTGCCAGCATGTGAACAATAATTTCTATATAAGGTTAGTAATCAGTCGATTTTTTGCGAAGCCCCATCATAATGGTTTCTCGGAATGGAAGCACTCCCTAAGTCTTGTGAAAACAAGTTTCATTATGGGACTAGGGGATTGAAGAGAGGTTAATTTGTGTTTGATCCGGGAGATGCACCTAAGTAGCTCAAAGGTAGAGTGCAAACCCATAAAACTGGATACATTAGGTTGAAATCTTAGCTCAGGTGCGAATTTTCTTATCTATTTATGTTAAATAATATGACTATTAAAATTAAGTACGATCATAAATTAATAAAATAAGAGTTACTAACAAGCTGTACTTAATAAATTGTTCTATTTACGAAACTTCCAAGCTTTCTAGTTCAATTGTATACATTGTTTTCATCCCTACCATATTTTCCGCATTTTAATTGGTAAATTTCTCCATATTATGTTTTCTTTCCGATTAACATAAATAATCACGATTATACAACAGTAAACAGTAATTAATGGGAATTGACTCCTACATCTAATTTCAAATTATTTAATTGAAATCAAAATATCTACCTGAATCCTGTAATACGACGCATAGAGTGTACCCTAGTGACAGGAATTTGGAATACGAAATTACATGGTAAGTAGATGATCTGGAATGTTTATCCAACAGGCTGAATATCGAAGGTCTCGGAATCTCACGATGGCAGTGAAACACACTTCCTGTCTACCACATACAATATTGCATTTCTCCTACGTATAACCAATTATACAGAAATCCTCACATAAAACAAATTTCAACAGCACCGGCCATGATGAAATTTATAGAATACATTAAGATATACAATTATTATTTTACTTTAAATCATAGGAAAAACTTACGAAAAAGACCTTGCAGTTGTTTTGTAATTTACTATTTGCCAGGACACCATTAGCTAACAGTCCTTGGTATATTCTGGAGGTCATTACGATGTAATATTTCCCGAATAATTTCAAAGCGTCAATTAACACTCAATTTTATGATGAACAGTTTGTAACAAGTAATTTAAATATTTTGGAAACTGTAAACTTCAAGATATTAGTTTAAATAAACTATTTATTCTTACGACGATTAAAATTTGATGGTTAACAGAATAAGGAGCATTATCCTATTTTTTCAATAAATTAAGATTTTTTCGAATTATTCTTAGGTAAAAGCACTATATAACAATATAATAAAACTACGATACTTATTCAGATGATCAGTGTATCCGGGTAAAGACCAATAACAATAAGTAAACAACAAAAAATACAATTCTAATGGGTGTTAACAGGGCATAAACGTTAGTGGATTACGTAATAGAAATTAAATAATATTATGAATACAAGAACAAAAAGAAATTGGCACTACAATTAATAAAAGCAGCGCCCCGCAGCGTTAATAATAGTAGAAATATGATAAAGGGATTGTTTTTGTATGTTATATCGCCTTTTGGTCCCGCGCCGTAGCCGAGCGGTTAAGGTAGGAAGCCTTGGCGCAGAGCTACGGGACTTGCGCTGGTTCGAGTCTCCATGGGGGAAGAAATTTTCTCATGGTATTTCGGCCAGTATGGGACCGGTGCTCACCCAGCATCGTGAGGCAATTGGGTAGCTACAATAAGTAGCGGCTCCAGGTTGAGGAACCAGCTATAACGGCTGGGGGACTTGACATGCTAACCACATGTCACCCCTACACTGACTGTTGATCATCTACCTCTGTGATTGACACATGTCGATGTGAAGGGCCAGCAGCCGGCTGGTAAAAGGGCAACCGCTGAAAAGTGGAAAGACCCTCAATTGGATATCGCCTTTTGACTATATATCGCCACCTCTTTCAGTCCAGAACATCTTCGTGTAATCCCTTTACAGAGATGAATTCACTTTTTCCGCAGTACAATGTTCTCCAAAAAAAGGGTCATTAATAAATAAACTTAAAGTGTGATCCGCTCGATCCTAATCCCATTTCCCGAAGCCTTTTCTTATCTAGATTGGGATTTTCTCCCTACATTTTTCGCCTCGATTAAGAAAAATGTAAGGCTGTACGCCCTATGTTTAGAAAACTATCGAGCTTTTAGTTTGCCAAAGATTCAACTTGTTATAACTGTTGTATTGAAAGACACGCATGATGAAAACTCTCCTCGAAACTGGATATATAAGAATAATGCGCCACTTGGTCACAGACACAAAAGAGTAGGATACAAATAATACCCATAACTGGCACTATCGAGCCTCGAGATTCAAGGCCGCACATTCGTATCCTGAGATAATATATTCCAAACATCCCTGTACAATTCATGTAAGGAACTTTCCCTCTGGTTTTTCTTATAGGTTCCCATGACCTTTCATTTTCCATTCCTGCCAAATGTCCTACCCATAGCAGTCTACGAGACTCAACCGTTCTTATTAAATCTGGTTTCCCATAAAGATCATGTAGTTCACTGTTAGGGTAGTCTTCTTCATTCATTTAACTGTTCATCTCTTTGGTTCAAAAATTTTCGTAAGAACCTCATTGACATATACCGTAATGAATAAGAGCATGTGTTTCCGGACTTAAGCATAAATATATGCTTAAATATAATTTATCTCTCATTAACTGTCCAGTTGCATTATATAATGTATGTCTACGAGTTATTTAGGGCTGTATATGTATAAATCAATTAATGTAATTTTGGTCCCTAGAGTTAAAAACCTATAGATTAATTAAAATTTTGGTCCCCGAGGAATAACAGTTGACAGTTTCTTTAATTCACTGGATTATTAGTTATACTATTATATTTTTTACGCTCGGTACTGAAAATTATAAACTATAAGCAATAAAAAATCTATGGTATAGCCGGGAATCGAAAGAGGTGCCCTAGGAAGTCACACAGAAACGCAAAACTTTACACCATTCTACAAACTTTAGCTCAAACAAAAATATTGATATTGTATTGAGTTTTAAATTAAAACAGTAATCTCAGGCAGATACATTATAATCAAATTAAAGAGGGTTTCTTATAAACGAAACGTACAACAAACATACAAGATAATTTATTCATTACATTTTCTATACTTCTATTTTTCCCGCCAGACGGTTGCCAAAGTATTTTAAAACTCCTGGTGACTAACCTACAGAAACATCTTTCTCATCCTAGACTAGCAGCAGGGTTGCCCAACTTGTCTTTTTTAACAAATGTGATCTTTATATATATGTTATAATTAAATGTTTGATATTGAGCAATGCAAGCTTAATATGACATAAGAAAAATGAATCCCGTCCAGGCATTTATTTTTCTTATCATGTTATATATATATATATATATATATATTATATTGGTGTACTTTAACAACAAGTTAAGTTCAAAGCCGCAGTCACTAAGCCTCTCCACTTGTTCCTATCCTCAGTCAACCATCTCCGATATCCATTTCATTAATATCAATATGAATCATTTGTCTTCTACCTATGACTAGGATTTCTTAATAATAATGGTTTTCTCTCTAAATATTTTGAAAGCAACTCTACTATCACCCAGAGCTACATGACCTACCCTTCTCGACCTCCTAGCCATAACCTGATAAAATTAGGAGAATATAAATTATTGAATTCATTATTATGAAATTTACTCAATTTTCAACCTTACTGGACCCATTATTCGAATTAGTGTCATATTTTCAACTACTTTTTTCTGCATTTAATGCAAGATATCATGCTTCAGATAAACATTGTTTAAATTTTAATCCTTAGATTCTTTGACAAATGCTCAGAAGACAAGAGATATTGAACTGAACAGTAATACAAATTTCCAGCTTTAAATTGATACTTTATTCCATCAAGTGTATGATTTTGGTCATTTAACAATTATTATAGATATTCATTTTTATAAGAACCATTATAATTTTATTTCATGACGCTCTTTAACATATTACGTCATTATCACTGCAATTGAAATGTGTGAAAGGGTCAACACATTTTGCTCTGAGTCCTTTTATTTCATGCTTGCGGTTCTTTTAAGTTCCATAAATCTATGACACAGGACTCAGAGGTTTAGTTTCCTTCGAAAGGAATCAATTCCCAGGACTTTTACGCTCTGAAAATCCCGGGCTGGTTTCATCTCGCGTTTCTTGGAAGTAGAGACGAGCATAGTAACCTGGTTTGCCAGGACCCGACTTATAAGAATTGTTGCCTATAGTTATATTGCCACAAAAATCACAAATTTTGATTACATCACTTAAAATAAAATCTTATGAACAAAACATTAAGGAGAAAATGCGCAATACTGTATTATTTTACATCAAGGCCTAAAATTAAAACTATTATGCAATTTAAAAAATATATATGAATGTCGTATGCATAATGAAAATATAACTACTTCATTAAAGAGGCAGTAACAAGTTGCACCAGATTCCTAGTAAAGCTCCTGGCACCTCCCAAAGCAATGATCTCATCTATCCAAATCTAGCTGTGCCAAGGCTTTCTCTCGTCATAAACCATCATAAATGATTTCCGCGAAAAAAAAAAAAAAAACTGTCCACCGCTGAGATCTCGGGACAACGCCATTGCCAACAGAGGGGCCGGGTTCGATTCCCGTCGGGAAACTATAGGGTCCAAATAGTCCTCCAATACCATGATAACCACTCTATCAAATTTGCCTTCTGTAGTAGGAAAGTACGAGTGAACGGTTCATCTTGCTTTAAAATTTCTTGTGGTCCTGGGTGTGACCCTAGTATTGGGCCAATCATCATAGGAAGCCTTCCATGTTCTTGTATGATCAAAAAGCACATTTATCTTACCCATAGTTTAAAATCGTCTCCTGATAAACCGTGTCGTTGTAAGGCTCGAAAAGTTTGAGGCACGTAAATTGAAGAAGTAAATTGTAGTCCCAAGTTGTGGTGACATTTTGAAGCAGTAATTCTCTTCATGCCCGATGTTGTAACATTTTGAAGAAGGATTTGTGTCCCAAAAATAATTACTGGTTCAGGTTAGGTTTGATTTTCGGTAGAGCCGGATTCTCTTCTCAAGGTCGGAAGTTGGCACACTGGATAGGAAAACACTTTAAAATCACTGAAAACTGTTTCTTGTAGAAATAGTTACAAATTTGTTCACTTTGTGTAAAGTTCCCAGCAGATTAAGTAAATGTAGGTGGTATTATTCTTCACCGTCAATTAAAATTAAATTATTTTCTTTCCTGGAATCAATTATTCTTGTATTAAATATTACATTTTATCTTGAGAACTCTTATTGCTTCTATGTTTGTTGAAAGTTGTATGCAGAATGACTAGTGTAATTCTTTTATAATTCTAAAGAACATTATTACATCACATGATAGTAATTTTAAATTCTATCGGTTAATAGTCCATTAAATTAAGGTTTAAATTTGATTTGTTAAATCAAAAAGTTAATTGTTTTAACATCCAATCAGAATTTAGTTTACTTTCATTTAAAAATATGAAGTTAAGCAGGTGTTCTTATTACAGTTATAACAGAAATCTTTATAATTCTGACAACAATGACTTAAAACAATTTTAAAAGAATTCTTTAGAAAGATTGTTATGTAATACAATTTCTTTAATTGTTACTGAGACATTTTTATTCAACAATGAATTATTTAGATGTTTTTCTTTATTTAAGTTATATTTAAATATTAAAAGAATTTTAAAGTACAAAATTATTAACTTAAACTTTCATATTTATTATGATATTATAATCCTGCTTTAAAATTTATACCAACAAAGGGAGATTGAACTTATGAAAAATTACTATTATTCTGAAATAAAAATGTTTTAATTTAGAACATTTTAATAATAATCATTACATGAATGATGTGTGGACTTTCAAATATAATCTTCATTGTATTATGTTGATTGTACTTGACCAGCTACCGACGGAGAAGAATACATAATTGTATAATCAGCTTCATAATGAAAAGCGACTCTCGTGATACGTGTTTCCGTGAGAAAAAAATCCAATATGAAATCCCATAGCATTACAGGTATTAGAACAACAGAGTAAAATACATAAAAATAATATTCCAGTCAGAATATTTTATTCAAAGTAGAATTTCGTAGTAATTTCCTATTTTTGTTTTAATCTGGTGTAGTTTTTTTTTGCTGGTTTTATCCTAAAGATTTAAATTCGGGAATTATCGTCTTTCTGGTGTAATATGCCTTCCCATGTTGTCAACACCAAGCAGTTGAAAACTACGAGTTATGAGAATAGGACTGAACGAAGAAAAAAGTATAAAATAGTCTACGTGTTAGCAAGTATTAGTCCGCAATGATGGGTATAGGAATGGCGATATTTACAACTAATACTCTATTACGTTGTTTTCAATGTGGTGCGCGCTATAGCAACATCCTATCTCTGTCCTAGATCGAGCTTAGTTAATTAATAATGTGGTTTAGATGGAAATGTTCACAACTCGTATTCGGGAGATCCCAATGTTTAAATACTCGCGTCTACTTATCTCACTAGGATCCATTTGTTAGTAATATCACTAGAGATGAAACCTCTCCTTCCAATGACGCGAGGTTCATAAGCTTCAATCATATAGTAGAGATGATTCTGAACAGCGGTCAGATATAAACGAGTGCTGGTTTCAGATTTAGATACAAAGTATAATATAAGTAAAATATAAAAGTTGCGCACTGACTGTTCGGAACATTTGGAGTGAAATATAACTGATCTAAAGTGGTTATTCTAAACTGTTGTAACCAGGCGGTACAGAAAAATAACCCCTCTTCCCTCTGACGTCATGCACAATGGTCGCATCAATCATACGCTGATATGGCATTTACGAAGGAATTGTTTCATCTCCAATTATCATCTAATGAGAATAATTAACTGCTAAGTTAAGTAGCGTAATTCAACGTTGGGCATGAAAGTGTAGACAAAATTTGACCCACAGCTCATTTCAGATATGAGATCTTTTAAGACTTCCGTAGGAATACAACACGGGACGCACGGCTTTACTTCCCTTCCGAAATAAACCAGCTCAAGGTGTTTAAACTCTTGAAAATCCATTGAACCCGATGAGGCTTTAACACATGAACCATGGAACCAGTGACGAGCATCTGCATCCCTTATTTTCCTAAGTTTTCATCTATCTTGGATTAGATTACAGGCGATAAGGTAAGTTTTTTTAGATGGTTTGGCCAATGTGGGTCTACTCAGCCTCAAGAGGAAAAATAAATAAATAAATAAATAGCTATTTGAATTAAAGGTAGTTAAATTCAGATAAAGAAACTGAAAATAAAGTTATTGTATCATGCTAAACACGATATACATCTGAGACAAGTCGTAGCATAGTTGATTAAAGCGATACGCTACACGGGCTCAAGTTCTGATGGGTCAGGGTTTTCAAATTGACCAAAACCTTCTTGCGGTATCATGGCCCTGGGGACGACAATGACTATAATGAAATAAGTACCAGACGCATGTGCTGGAGGTAAAGATGAGCGTCGGGGCAGGACTGACAAAAGGCTATAAAGGTGGTAACTTTAACCTAATATTCTCCAAGGTCCTCCCAAGACAGGTAGTGGGATCACTTTACCTTTTAACATGTGACGTGTGGCGATAACCACTTCATTCGGCCTTGGACTATAGTGTCACGGATTTAATTTTGGAAATGGTTTAATTTATAAGGCACTATCCATCTTTGTAGCACATATGCATTTTCCTCCTTCAAAAACAGTTTTGGTGTCGTCCTGCAGCAAGAATATCAAGCGTATAAAAACGATTTTGGCATGCAAGAACTGGCATATAATTAGTCAGCTGTTGAACCACGCCTCTTACAGCCGTGACGTCACCGTCTCATATGGCGGCGCCGGCTAAATTTATACCTTGATCCCCTCATTTTATTTTGGCGTTCGCATCTTCGCCAAGTGCACATGTGATCCAGACAGGACATTTTCAGACCGAGAGAACAGATTTCGGAGAGGGGAGAAAAAGCTCTCCGGTTACACAGAACTACGCGTCAGCTGGTGGTTCCAACTTCTAAATAAAATGTTTTGTTCACTCATTCAAACTCTGCAAAAATTCATTACCAATGAGTAAACTAAATATACGAGATTTTTTTAAACTTTAGCGATTAAAGTTATTTACAATACTTCATAAAGTTATAATACGGTATCTATATTCTTTTTTTTTCTGTTACCCACTCAAGTATGTAATGGGGGCTCATCTCAAGTCAACATCGAGCATAGGCCTAGCAGAAAGCTCAGTTCTATTATTGAAGTACATTTCTAAAATGTTATTTTGAAATAATTTTTATAATTATTACGATTAATGTGAAATGCATCGCTGTCAACATATGAATTGGCCATTGCTAAACGAACGTTTCTCCAATATAGCTAACTGACAAGGTCACTGCTAGAAGGCCCTCTATCATGGAGTAAGGGCTTTTTAGCATGAAACTAAAAATGAAATGCTCAACTTTGGCTCTGTATAGAGGCTGGAGGAAGGTCCTTAAAGCACAGAATGTGTATTTATATGTAAGGATGTTGAATCTGTAGTTAACTAATTTTTAAAAAATAGAGAAAGAGCCTTTTAGCAATGATCAATTGATTTGTCTTTGAATTCTAGCCAAGTAGGTCTGCCACGGGACATGAAGTAAGAACCGCCTGAATACGATCGACATTCTTGTCAATAATTTAATATAGTTTATCATAGTGTATACTTAAACGAATTATGCGTCCAAGCGATGAAACGGAGTGGCGTTTTGAGAATTACGATTTCTTACGCCACTTTACGCAATGCATTATGTGCATAGCAGCATCAAAACAGAACATGCAAAATCCTCCTCCCAAACCTTTACATGACTTATAGGCACAGTAGTTTCGTTATGAATTATTATTATTTTGTTGGCAATGAATTTCATGTTGACACAGATTTTTTACTATAAAACTAAACTATTTTTTTTTTCTTTTTTAACATTTGCATCTTAACCTTCCTCTTTCTCCTCTACCAACACGACCATATAACTACTACTATTTATTATTTATAACAGCGAAAGGCCAACAATCTTGGATAAACAGATGTAATAATAATAATAATAATTATTATTATTATTATTATTACTATTATATTAATGTTATTTACTCCTATAAAAACGTGGTTACAATATATAAACTAGTTTGCAGATTCAAAATAACGTTGAAGATAAATTACATTCACTTTCAAAACAACTATGATCTTTTGTAGCAATGTCAAAACAGGTAACAATATCTTGTCTATCTTCACCGTTACAAAATCTTTAGCACTTAGCTCCAATAACTATCGCAAAATGTGGTGATGAAATTTTGTTGTTGGTTCCAAGTTCCTAACAAACTCTCAACCTTGGCGAGAGCATCCCCTTGTAAACAGACAATTAACACTTCACATCAACTAAAAGGACATTGACATAGGAGGAACTGACATACTATAAACTGTTAAATCAACATATAAATGGACGAGAACGTATCACGCCAAGTGGTAAGAAAAATTGGAAATTAACTTATAAACATAATCAAACATTTATATATTTTCAATAATTTTGTCAAGCGCGCACAATACATACCATAAAGGCGTATTTAATTAATTTTGTTATAATATAACAAATAATATATTACATATTATAAATACAACATTATACATGTTTCTTTATTTCATCATCATCCGGTATCATGGCAGCTGACGCTGTTTTCCGGAAACCAAACGCCAGTCCTCTCTGTCTATCCATTGACCTTCCTCAAATCCTCTGATATTCATAGCCGCTTATCCAAGTTTTCCATTGGGATCCATTCCATAAGAATTTTAGGCAATCTTTGCTCTGGCATTCTTTTGACATGGCCATACCACTGTAATCTTTTCTTTTCTATAATGTCTATGATGTCCGGCTCCTCTTGTCATCATCATCATCACTCCAGGGATTAGGCAATTGCCCGTTCCGACTTCATAATGCATCAGCCCAACGTCTTCTAGGTCTTCCAACATCACGTCTTCCTCTTGCTTGATAATTTCTTGCTAACAATGGATATCTCTCCTTACTCATTCCATCCATATGATCAATCCATTTCTGTCTGTAATTCGTGACCTTATCCAATAAAGGCTGTACTTTCAATTCTTCTCTTATATCCTCATTTCTTATTCTATCAAATCTTGTACACCCTTCAACTTGTCTTAGGAACCTCATCTCCGCCGTCTGTATTCTATCCTTCTGTACAGCCATAATTTCCCTTATTTAACAAACTTAATCTAACAGATCTGTCAAAAATGACAAAGTATACTTGATAGTAGAGAAGGAAAACATTAGATAATATAGATGCAATTCATACTCACTCACTGGCACTATCGAACCCATATGGCCGCGTGGACATATGCTCTCTATACATCCCTATCTGAGCTAATGTTTTCCAATCATTCCCTGTATAATCTACTTCTCTCAAATCATTCTTGGTCTATCAACTGGGTGTTTTCCCTCTGGTTTTCCTACAAGAATCTACCAGGCACGTGTTTCATTCCCCATTCGTGCTACATATCCTGCCCATCGCAGTCTACGAGACTTAAATATAGAGACGATACATGACATTTTTTGTATAGTAATATAATGAGTATTATAATTATTACCCTCAGGGGTCCCCATCTAGGGGATATGTGGATGGCGACCACAAGGTGCCCAAGGTGAGCAAAACATTACTTCCACTTACTTATGTTTTGCTCCTTACTTCTATCTTTAACCGATCTGGTATTTCTTTCTTTCTTCCACTTACTTATACCAGACTCTTTTAACTTTACTATCTAACCTCTCTTGGTTAACTCTTGTTTTTTTCGACCCCGACGCTATTAGGGCATCCGAAGGCTAGGGAGTCTTTCCTTTCTTCCATTTCATCTTTCCTTTATTTTCTTTTCTTCTCCAGAAAAGCCTGACTAGAGGCTATAAGATGGCAGCCCCATCACTGGTCTTGCCTTCCTTTGGCCAGCAACCAATCGAAGGGAGTATTATTATGCTTTCAAGTCTTATATGGGAATTTCCCGGAAGTACGCAGGAGGGAAAATTTTCTATAGGATCGTAACAGGCCTTGGCCTAATACTTGGAAGGAAGAAGAAGAAATAAGCAAACTACCTTAACAATAGCGTGTTATAGCATATTACGATATAACTGTGGCACGGTGTCTTAACCGAATCAAAAAATTAGAAGAAAAAAACAAGACCAATTCAAGTTTTTTTCTATTTCCCAAATTCTGTTAAAACACTTCACACGCAAGTATCGCATACTATTTTTTTGGACTATGGGTACTAATATTAATCAAAATGCAGTAATAAATTAAGAATAGGTACAATATAAATAATTACTATAAAAGAAGAACAGTTAAAATTCGTCTATGAGATATAAATTTATAGTTTTACTTAATGCACATGCTAGTTTAATTTTCCATATCAACATTGCATTTTCTTTTGTTTGTAATCAGGTTAGGTGTGGGAATGTAAACGTTTGATCCATGACGAGATTGGCTAGTATAATTTACTAGTTACATCGAAAAAGTTTCAGAACATATACCTTTTAATTTTAAAATGTCTTTAGTCAAAATTATTAACGAAACTAACAGACCATGGGCAACCACAGGAATAATTTCCTTTAAGGAAAATTTCCTGTGGTGACCGGGACCTCATGAACTGTGGTCAGAAACGCTGACCACTATCCCATGAAGCTTTTCATTGCCTATTAAAAATCATCTTATAATTAGAAACTTAATAATTGTAAGCATATTTACATTCCGTGCAACATTATATGACAGTGTGTGTGTATGTATGTATGTGTATATATATATATATATATATATAATAAACCAACACATACAGTACACATGACTAAATTATAACTGTAACTCCACCCAGAGAGCATGGAAAACCCGTGGGATTCGAACCCGCCACGCCCCAGGTCGCAGCAACTACTAGAAGCTTGACAAGAAAAGGAAGGAATCATTGATCCGTTTCTTCAAGCGAAATGTCTTCTCATTTTATAGTAGTAAATGACCTCTCCTGCACCACCCTCCTGGTTTCACACTTCAACAAATCCAATTACCAAGAAATCGCTGCGCCGCACCGACAAGCGCGGGTGGATCAAAAGCACGTCTGGGCCAGACTCCTCTGCTTTGTTTTGAAATTCGTTCATAATTACATCTACGGTAAAAATTAGTTTATCTAAAATAGAGATGATAGCAAGAGTGTAATCTGAATCGTCTCAATTAAAAAAAAGACATATTGAGACTATAGCAGATTCACTTAAAAAAATAGTTTGCTATAGTTATTATTCGTTACTACGAATCGAAATGAAGGGCGCCAAATGAAAACAAATACTCCAATCAGCTGATAAGTATACATCGACATAAATATGCATGCATATCTAATTAGTACACTTACCGCTATCGGGTAACGCGAGGACTCATTTCGATAAACGGACGTATCATCTTTATTCAAGAGAATAAAAATGGACGAGGCAGCATAAGGAGTGTATCAATTATTTTAACTAACTTAATAGCAAAACACTCCCTTAGTTGCCATGATGAGAATAAAATATGGCAACATATTAGGTCGTTGGTTATTTCAAATTCTGTTTCGCCGAGATTTGAATTGCGATAATAATGGCCTGTGAGGTGTGTCAAAAAGAGGGCCGTTAAAAAATTCTTGGCGCGATAGAACCAGAAGGCCGTTTGCCTACCAGTCGGTTGCTGGTCTCACACCTACAGGTCGACGGCCATCCAACCTGTATAAAAGGTGATAAGTGGTTAGTATGTCGGGTCCCCCAGTTGTAGCTGGTTTTTTCAACCTGGAGCCGCTACTTATAGCAGCTACCCCAAAATTCTTACGATGCTGGGGGAGACTAGTCCGAACTAGCCGAAATTAAATGAGAAAATGTATACTCCATGGGGACTCGAACCAGCGCAAGTCCCGTAGCTCTGCATCATGCCTTTAAACGCTTTCAACTGCAAATATATTCACTAAATTAAAAAAAAAATCCTATAAACATAATAAACAATTTAAAGATAAAGGCGAACAATTATTTCAAGCCTTTAATATGATTAAGACAATAAATCTAAAAATATCTCGATTGAAAAAATATGGATGGAATGCAAACGTATCAATATTTCAAGGATAAGATAATTAATTATAATATTATATCATATTAATTTTCTGGTAACATAATCTGAAAATAATTTTAATTTCCAATATATTTTCTAGTAAAATAATATTTGGTTACGTTATCTCGTCCTAATTCAATATTTAATTTCATTATGTTGAGAAAATTAGCAATTAACGTAATTATATAAATATTTATTATTACGATACGGCGACACTTCTATTATTTATTAAAGATAATATAAATGAATCAGTGACGTAAATCCTCTACTCGTGTTCGGGTAATGCAAGTTCAGGGACGAGATGAGGCCCACATTATTCAATGTCCGTGATGTAGACCTACAAGGATGCCTGCAGTCCATTTTTAGCTAATTTCAACTTATTGAAAGAAAATGCCAAGAATAAATAAATAGCATATTCTGAATTACAACCACGACACTTATTTTAGAGCAGAATATAGGTATAAAAATGCATTGCATTATTTCGTAAGGAAGATGTGGCAAATCAAAATGCACTTACTGCATTTCAAAAATGGTATACACTCGTAAATGTATGATTTTAATTTTCGGATTAAAAGAGCAAGAATCTATAATTGTTATTTATGCCTCCTCCTCATTTTTAATGGTCATAGATTAAAAAAGAAGCCAAATATTTACTTAATTTCGGGAAATCGAGTATCGTGTGACTATTTTCAAACGCAATCTTAACAAATGTTTTCATAACATTATAACGTAACTATTAATTTCAGTAATCGCGTACGGATGCAAACTTGTAACTGATTAACCTCAAACGCTCAAACATACTTTAAGATACATTCTGTAATTATTCAGTTATAAACTTATTTTATATTGACTCATTAAATTACGCTTGATTCAATAAATAATTTCATGGAAATTAAAAAAAAATTAAGAGTAAACAGCTTATAACTATGTTTAGGGCCCATTTTAAAACATTCGTATAATGAATACCAAGTGAACAAAACTAAAATTTAACAATTTCAGCCAACATTTTCTAAAGATTAGTAATTTCAATTTAAAAAGAATTATATCTCCCCCTTGCTGGACTCTCTATTAAATGGAGGTAATTTGGCATTTTCATTTTTACTGAAATATCGAGAAAAAGCAAAAATAAATGTTATGCTGTATTTTTATTTAACGGCGCTCTTCAATAGGTAACAGGGCATTTAAATCCCAATTCAAAATTGCATGAAAGGGGTGACACATTATTTTAGGCTTGTTTTTTTTTTGCATGTCATTACATAAATGACGTAAATAATACATAAAATATGGGATCCACAGCTTTGCTTTACTTTCCATTGGAGGTAACTATACTCACAATTTTACGGCCTTAAAAACTAATCGGCTCCCGGTGGATTTGAATCTCCGAATCTAAAACCCGAGATGATTACGCTAACCACTATATTAACTAGCTCGACTCAAAGAAAAATACGAGGGCGAATCGGAAAGTAACGCACAATAATTTTTTTCTGCATTGGTATTGCAGCTAGAATGTTGAAATTTCACAGAGATATAGTTTGAAGTTTTCACTACAGATGGTATTTTTTTCTCAGGTGCACCTCTTGCGAGAGAAGCTTGAACTATGCAACAAAGATGGCGCGCATGCTACAGTCGTCCACCTGTGAGGAACAGAGAAGTGTTGTTCGATTTTTGTGGGCCAAAGGGCATAAACCCAGTGAAATTCACAGGGACATGCGTGGCGTGTATGGGGATGATTGTATGGACCGTAGCAATGTCTTCCGTAAAGTTAGTGCTCGCTGGGTGCCTAAGAACCTGACAGACGACCACAAGGGCCAGCGAATGATGGCAAGCTTGGACCACTTAACGCGGTACACCGCACAAGGACATGACTTTCTGGAAGGAATCGTCACAGGTGATGAGTCGTGGGCGTACCACTACACGCCCGAAACAAAGCAGGCATCAGCAGTGCGCAGATGGCTACACTCCAACCAAACGGACTTCTACGAACAGGGCATATTGAAACTGGTAACACGATGGGAAAAATGTGTCGAGAAAGTTGGTGACTATGTCGAAAAGTAGGTAAAAGATGTAAGTTCATTTGTGATTTTTTTCCTTTTTTTTACTATTACATTTTTAAAAAAAAAAATTATTGTGCGTTACTTTCCGATCCGATCCGTCCCTCACAGGTGGACGACTGTAGCATGCGCGCCATCTTTGTTGCATAGTTCAAGCTTCTCTCGCAAGAGGTGCACCTGAGAAAAAAATACCATCTGTAGCGAAAACTTCAAACTATATCTCTGTGAAATTTCAACATTCTAGCTGCAATACCAAGGCAGAAAAAATTATTGTGCGTTACTTTCCGATCCGCCCTCGTATATTACATTCAAGAAAAGTTACATTTTCAATAAATACATCCATTATTGAGATATTCCGGTATAAAATGTCTTAAAGCACAAATCAATACATGAAAGACAAATAGTGGAATTCTCAGTTTGAAGACATTATTTACAAATACTGTCAAAATCGTAACTATGCATGGAGTGTTTCAACTTCGGTACCCTGAGTTTCGTAACTGAATAATACCGTTTAAAATAAGCATGCTCTATAAGCACTGATATTAAGGATACCTCTCAATCCCCACAATAATAATGAGATGCTTATAGCACCTGCCCCACCTGTGAATATTAGGACATATCTGGTAGAGGCGCCACAATGGACGTCTGTTTTGGCGCAAGACGCCGACCGTCTGCCGGGCTCCACACCCCATGTCTGGGTGATGCGTTTAGCTCACCTGGCACTGTTTACGTGACCCATATTTTCATGCCAAAATATCACACACGGCAATAGCCTTCTTCATAATTTGTCTTCAGATGAAAATTGCATAATGCAATTCTTGGAGATACAATATAAGAATATTGAACGATAACTTTCACAACTATTTATTTTTAGGCACATAACTTATTTGAATAAGTCGTTTAAATAAATTAATATATCAAGATTTGTATAAAATTGTTACCAGTAGTAATGGTATAAAATTCTAATTAATAAGTAGGTAATTCACATGGGTTATTGTTATTTTTTCTTAAAATATATATTAATTTCCTGCAAGGTTACCAAGAACGAAATTGAGGACTGATCTATGAGCCATTCATTATTTTTGGTCTCGGATTAATGAAGTATACAGGAGAAAAAAAAAAAGAAGACATTTTTCTCTCTTCAAATCTGAAACTTCATCTCATTTCGAATATATATTACTTTATTTAACAACGGTCTTTAACACGTAAGATCATCAGCGCCTCTGATAGTGATATTTTGTTCAGAGGCCTCTTTTTTTCAGACTTTAAGTTCTATGTAAATCTACAACACGGGATTCTTAGCTCCCTTTTGAATGAACTCACAAACAGGATTTTTACGCTCTGAAAAATACATTTACCGGCCGGGTTTGAACCCGCTAACCTTGCAACAAGACGCGAGCTTTGTAACCAGTAGTTCACCCTAGTGAATATGTGATGCAATCCCCGATATTCGGGAGATCCCGAATTGAAATTCAATACTGATCACGTGCCTATCATGTCATTCTTCTCAGTAAAGACTCTAGACGCGATTAAACCAAGGTGTTCAAGCATTAAAAAATTAAATTAAAAAAAAACCTCTAGAAATGTCACATGCCTAAATAGTTAGAAGAAAATGTCAATTTTCTATAGGATATTTTTTTTTAAATTATTAAACAGAAAACGAACTATTCAATAATTGAAGGATTAAAAAATAAATAAAACATAAAAGAGAGAGGTCATTATTCCATGAAACCTAGAAGACGGACTTTTTATTATACAACATACTTATTTCTTTACCCGTATGGTGAACTTTGAACGTAAATAAACCCACGACTAAAATGTTTATTTTACTGTTTCACACTTTTATAGTATAGTCCTTTCCATGGAGAAGCTAATGACACTTCAAACTATATTTCAACGAAAAATGTTCAACTTTTCCCCTGACAATTCAATTAGCAGTAGCAAAAACTATCCCTCTTTATTCATTCCTGTTTTACGAATTACGAATGGGAGATTACAATCTTACTTACTCACTGGCACTATCGAACCCGTAGGTTCATGGCCGCGCGGACATAAGCTCTCCATACATCCCTATCCTGAGCCGGCGGTAGCATTGCTGCCGATAGGGTTACCCATGCCGGACTGGTCGAAGGTGATAAGCCAGACGAAAAAAGTACCTTGATCGAAAGAGTGACGATCTTTCACCGTAAAAATACAACTGTCAAGAAATGCGGACATGGGTTCAACTGGGGTAAAATTTTCCGGAGGTCAAATAGTCCCCCTTTCGGTTCTCCGGGCGGGGACTACTTCAGGGAACCCATGCCAAAGGCTCAAACACAGGGACATGTTCCTAGGAACATGGAATGTTAGGAGATTACAATCAGACGTGTATATTTTAACAGACAGAAACACATTTGTGTAGAAATTGCTAGAATTAAAAATTAATCGATGAAATTGAAACACTTAGAAAGAATTATGGAATTAACAAAGTGTTAACTACAAGATAATTCTTATTTTTGTCGCATGGCAATAACATTTTCATGGTAAATCAATGGTTTCGAAAATAATTTTTAGTTTTTAACCAAATTTAACACATTCATGACAACTGTGAGAAACGTTCAAGGCGAAAAATATTAACGCTTCCTTTTACTTGGAACACATGACGCCGTTTTCCTTTCCTTTCTTATACAGTATCAATATTGACCTCCGAAGGTTATTGACAAAGATATATAATGTCATAAATCATAGCAGAAGTTACTGATACGGGAAACCTTGCCATTATCGGTAATAGCGACTTTCTTTCTAAAAAAAATCAACTTAATTCAAGATGAATAGTTCAATTAGATTTGTTATAAATAATTCGGTTTATCATAAAGCAAATTTAAAATTGTTCAATTATCGTAAATATTCTTGGAGGAAACTATGAACCGTGGTAATTCAATGGTAATGCCTGTTGGAGGTCCCATGTTCAATTCCCGTGACCAATCGAACTATGATTATCACTGAAACAAATGCCAGATTCGCAATCTTTTACCACGATATCCCTTAACGTTAATTAAAATGATCCAGCTACACGCCTTAGAAGATCAAGGCTCCCATCTTCGCAGACAACTGGCAAGAGATATCAGCCCTGCGTAACGATCGCATATATATTATCTCCTGAACACGTGTCTGGTATTCACTTTTAAAATGCAGTCGACCCCGGGGCCATGGTGCCACCAGATAGCTTAAATATCCTGATCCCATCAAGATAGAACCCCCCGACCTTCCGACTTGTAGCGTATTAACTTAACCAACTACGCTACGCCATGACCCATCCCTAAAATAAGTAACCCAGATATTTCGGTTTGTTTGTTTTCTTAAGAACAGTCCTTCAGTTACACACTATTTAAATTCCTCAAGTACCCACCAATAAAGAGGAACTATGAATATTCTCTTCCTCGAAAACAAACAAAACTGGTTGGAATGAAACATTAAACAAATAGTGAAGACGAATATTTCATAAACCTACACTAATTTGAATAAAAAAATCCTTACTGGGGAAAAAAAGAATAGTATCAACACGGGATTAAATAAAAATACTGTTAAAACGTTTCTTTATGTTAAAATAACATTATTTTTAAGATTTCAAAACATTCAAAATCAATAGTAAAACTGAAAATGAGTAATTAATAATAAACCGGTTTTTCGATTAAGGGCAATGAAAATATGAATGAGCCAAATATTGGATTTTACTAAATACTAATAAATAAATAATATATATTTCTTTGTTTTAATGTTATACTGACATAAAATTAAAAAAACTATTAAATTTTTGCTGCAGGCGAATCTCAATCCTTTGTTTGCGCATCCTTATTGCATGTTGGTACATAGAGGAAATAATATAATAATGGTTTCGGATAATTCAAGGACAAAATATTTATAGAAAGACTGCCGGTATGTTAGTTTGGCGTGCAAACATTTCCTGGAAATATCAATACATTATTCAGTTTATATTCTCTTGCAATAGGAAGGGATTTGTGATGCATCAATTATTAACTTGATGTGAAGATGGCCACAGCCCACTGTGACAGGTGTCATAGACGAGTACCAGGTAATTTTCCGCTAAAAAAGAATATGGCGATTCCAACATAACTACAGACAAAATTCAACGAAGTAATTGTCTTACTTCACACATATTTCAAGTTTTAAGTCTTTCAATACGTTAAGCACTTTTTTCCTAATAATTCTTTTTACGGAATTACCAAAAGTTTACGACATAGGCACTAACCTTAGCTCGCTAAATAGCTATTCCAATTCAAAGGTGACTATACAATACACTAACCTTAGCTCGCTAAATAGCTATTCCAATTCAAAGATGACTATACAATACACTATTCTATCAAATAACATTTTTTTTAGAACTGTTGGTATATTTTTTTACCAAAAACCTTCAAAACAATCTGTTTTGAGTTATTAGTAACGTAATGGTCGTGCGCATATCAATAAGAAAATGCAATATCTTAGATAGGCCTACCTTTCCTTTTTTTCTTTTCAGGATTTTATTACTATTCTTAATTTTTTCCATGCTATTCTAAGACATCTTCCAAATAGTATCTCGAATATTCCAGTTATCCTCATGCCCTCTCACGTAAGTTTTCTTCTTCTTCTTCTTAGGCACTTTTAAAAACTATAGATACACCTTCTTTGGCAAACCTCATCCTATCATCTTATTTAAAAGATAAAACCATTTCACTTCTCCTTTCTCACTAGCTAACCAATTCACTAGCTATATCGAACTCCTGGGTCCGTGACCGCGTGGATATAAGCTCTCCCTACAACTTATATATCCTGAGCTAATGTTTTCAAATCATCCCCTGTACTTCCCTCAAATCATGGTTAATGTTATTCTCCCACCTCATTCTTGTCTACCAACTGGGCGTTTTCCCTCGGGTTTTCCTATAGTAAGTTTACATGTCCCTCTTTCATTCCCCATTCGTGTCACGTGTCCAGCCCATCGCAATCTACGAGACTTGATTGTTCTTGTTATATCTGGTTTCCTATAAAGATAATTTCTTTTCACCCTGTAGACACTAATTCATTTCAAATATTATTGTAATTTGAAGATTACTGTAAATAAATAAATAAATATAAATATATATATACATCAGTTAGGAAAAACCGGGTAAGTCTTCAAAGTGATTTTTTACAGGAGAGCAAAAACTAGTTCAACGACTTACATCAAAGAGTGCATAAATCGAAAATTCAATGCTATTCGCTTGACGACTTACCCGTTTTTACCGAACGTGCATCGGACCAAAAGCTATCGGGAGATGTCAATAACTCATTTTCGACCTAAAGTTGACTTACCCGGTTTTTCCTAACTGATGTAGATATATACAGTAAAACTTGCTCAAAGCGGAATCGCTTGGGACCAATTATTTTTTCCACATTAGACAACTTTCGCATTATAAAAAAAACGAAAAAAATATTAACCGATATTAGATCTTTTTATGTACATTGAATTAATATCGTAGTTCTGCTGCCGTTGGAAAGTGAAGTATAGTATGTACGAGCGACTTCGACGGTAACGCGCGAAAAAAAAGTCCCGTTTCGTCAGCGTTAAAAATGTCTTTTACGCGCGTATCCTGAAATTAAAGTATGAAGTTTCGGTTTCCACTCACTAACTGTGGTCCGGAAATTTTGAGATTTTTTTGATCGCGGACTTGTAAAACACTCCCACACCTCGTTGAATTTTTTTTTTTTGCTCTTGAGTTGACCATTTCATTTATTATTTTTTCTTTGTGTTTTAAAATCTCATAAATGATTTAAATTTAGTCATTATTTCGCGTACTGAGATTATGTTTTTCTTTATCTTCAATTACTTTCACTTTTTTCCGTTTAATGACAATGATACCATTTAGCCGTCTTTATTCAGTTAATTCAGAACGCTACCTGTGAAAGACATGTACACAATCGGTCTCAGATGTTAAAATATTTTAAGATTTTACATTACACTGGTTATTTGTAAGACAGATGTCACACGCCAAATATTTGTTAAATGAACCCGTATTTCGCAAAACTTGGGTGCAGTGAGGCCGAAAGAAAATTCCAGATACAGGTAGAAACCCTACTTCTCCCGGACGCAGAGTCATCAGTCATCACTTATTGTTAATTCGCCTAACGGGAATTCAATTAATTGGAAACTAATTTATTTCTCTCTCTATAAACATTTTTATTCATGAATTGTGTAGAAATATCCTTCCGTTTCAGCGTTGGACAGATTCCGTTTTATATAAAATAAATACACGTGAAATTACTATTATTTTGCCGGGACCAATAAATTTGTTCACACTGGACAGATTTCCGCATTATTCATGTTCCGGATTAAGAAAGTTTTACTATATATATATAATATTTGCTATGGTAACATAATCCATAAAATGTTAATTTTGTAATAACTTATATTTCATTTATAGTATCGAATTGTGACTAGCTTCTTCGCGAATTCCTAACTGCATGCAAAATGCCCCATTTCGAATACTTGCCTTGGAGATATTCTTTAAAGAAAATTCCATTAAGATCTAGGCAAGTGTAAATGTTTCTAGTACATGCAGTGCAGTACCGAGAACGCGCAATGGACTGAAAGCAAGTCTTCGGCAGTAGTCTCTCAAGTGCATAAACTCCAGTTCAACCGCACGAATGTATCAACTTCATTCAATCCAATTAGAATATGACCTCCCTTTGTCACACCCGATGTTGAAAACAAAATTACACAAGATGAATATGAATGCATGCGAATTAAAATGTTCTTAACCCTTAAATTCGTAATGTATCCTTTTGGATACATCGCTTAGTTCAATTAATTTATAATGTATGTGTGTGTGTGTGTGTACACACACACAATGAGTTTCACTCGACTTACGGCCACGAACGTGGGCAGAACGAGTTGATGACTCAATGTTTGCAGTCACTTTTCCCGCTATCGGCCGCAGGTCGAGTGAAATTCACGTTCCTCGTGAATATAAGAATGCTCCCCTAATAAGAATTTCTTGACCAGGCTAATTTAGTTATGTCCTAAAGATGTCAGTGAATGGCATGTGATCAGCACATCGTCTCAATAAGACATCTAGTACCAAATTATGTATTACTTGGATGGGGACAGCTAGATAAATTTGCTCAGAGGCACTAATTTAGACACGAAAATCTCCATACTCGAGATCCCCAGACTTGTCCCTCCTAAAATCCACCGACGCCCGCCGGCTTTGAACCCGCGACCTTTGGGACTAGAAGCAAGGGACATAACTACTTTACCACTGCGACCGACATAACTCGCAATGGTAAACTAGAAAACACTCTGTCATAAAAAGTATAACATTATTTTATAAAACATGAATCATCATCAACAATCACGGATTAAGCCCATGTGGCTTGTTCTGATCTCATAGATTCTCATTCAAAAGTTGGATCAATCTCTTCTTCGGTCTACCAACATTCCTGCGTCCTTTTGGTTTGTATTTAAGTATAATTTTGGGAATGCGATCATTTTCCATTCTTTGAACATCTTCTTTCCAGTTTTTTCTAGATTATTTTATTCTATCTAAGAGTTTAAAGATATTTAGCTCATTTCTAATATCTTCACTTCTTCTCTTATCTAGAAGTTTGCAACCAGCCACACTTCTCAGAAATCTCATTTCAGCTGCTTCTATGATCTTCTCTTCTCTTTTAGTTAAAACCCAACATTCACTACCATACAATAGTAAGGGGACTGCCACTACTTTATAAAATTTTAGTTTTGTTTCTTTTCTTGTGCTTTTAAATATCCTTTTGATTGTTCCACATATATAATTAAACGAATCAGCTTAGATCCTAATTAAGGAGAACCTGAGAAATAAAAGAAAGGGATTGCACTTTCTACTGTATCGATTCCCCGGTGAGATGATGATTCCGAGGCAGGCGAAACGAGCACTGGCTAACTGGGGGAATTAATAACGTGCATCCTCCAATTGAAGTCAAGATTTCTTGAGAGGCCTGTTAATGCTACAGGGGAAGAGCACTGCTGGGACTCAAGCTTAAAATAAATACCACCACCATCTCACAGCAGGAGAGAGAGAGATCAACTCGTGTCAAGCAGTGGCCGGTTATTAAATCAATCCTGCATTTTGCAACACAAAATGCCAAGTCCCGTTTTAATAGATTACAATAAACAAGGTAAAAATTGTTTAGTGACCTTAGCCTTTAATAACGTTCTAGTAACGTAACATTTATAATATAATATTTATTCATTCATGTTTTTATATATAATCCTGCCGGTCAATAAAATTAAAAATTAAATTATTAAAAAAAACCTTGAAGAATAAAACTTTCCTAATCAGAACTACATATATGGTCCATTTAATCAGTTTATATGTAATAAAAATACATACACAGTTTCCCAATCACGGTTGCATAATTATATGGCCCATCCAATCGAACTGTAATAAAAATAATTCATCTCAAGATGAATTAGGACACCAGGGAGAAAATTTATCTTACAATATCAGTAAATTTATGACAAAAGTCGTCTTCGTATTTACATTAGTACACAAGTAAATAACGACGATCTGTAAATTTAGAAGCAAAATATTCCTGATCATAATATTATTTTATTTTGGCAAGAAATCAATGGGAGGTTCATATGTTATATTAAAAAAGATAACCGTTAGATGAGGTAGAGCTGCTTTTAAACATATACTGAAAAATTCCAGGTGATGGATTTTTAGCGAAGGGCATAACAATTCAAGAAAAGAGAACATTCGGAACCACAAAATTAGAGAAATAATGACTGTTAAACATACTATTATAGAAGTAATAGAAGAACGAAGATTGAAATAGTATGGACATCTGAAGAGGATGCAGAATACAGAATCCCAAGAATGATGCTGGATTGGAATGCTGAAGGCAGCAGGAGGAGGGGGAAACCCAGGAAACAGTGGATGGATGAAGGGAGAAGAAACATGATCAGCAGAGACCTCAAAGAAGAAGTAGCTGAGGATAGATATCTGTGGCGGAGCAAAACACATTTGAGTTGAAGGATAACTACTAAAATATTATAATGATATTGTAAAAAGAATGGATAACTACTGTAATGTAGAGAAAATCTTTAAAAAGTCCAGGCATATATTTGAAGTCCCGTACAACAAAAAATACAATTCATATTACAATATTTAAATTAAATCAACTTATTCTCGTCTCAGAAAGTTTATTCTAAGAAAGCAAGAATTCGGCACTAAAGTTTCATTTCGTTAACTGTGTTATAGTACAGTTCGAAGTATGGTACGTTGTTAAACGTAAGGTCTAAAATATAGTATATACTATAATAGTAAAATTTGATGTAAAGAAATGTAAATAAATTGTATTATACGACACAGTAGAACGTTTACCTCCAGTCATAGCAACACTGTCGCTGCGTTGCACTGACGTAGATATGAACCATGTATAGTAAGGAATAAATAGCAAATGAAGTACTTATCCAGCTTACTTAGGGTATTGCACTGCAGTACTCGACGCCACAGACTGATGTGAAGCGAGTGTACGCGGGATGACAGGGCATTCGATCGCAAATCATCCACAAACAAAGCAGGTCAATGTTCCGCTTTGTTAACTAACTCTGATACGTAACACCAACACATAATAAATCTGACTGCTTTTCGTAAAATAAGTCTTATTCACTAGCAATTAAACTAATCTGAATGGACAGTTTTGTTCAGATCACATTTTATGTAGAGGATGATGTTGCCAAATATAACGGGAATTACATATGGATTAGAGCCCTGGAGCGAACAGCGAGGCTGCAACCTGTTCTGCAATATCGTAGGCGTAGACATACAACCAATGGCCAAACCATTATGCTCTTCTAAGAAAAGGAGAAAGCTGAAAACTATTATTCCTCCATACGTCATTATGAAGCGATCTCTTTCGGATCACCAGTGAAAGGTCGTCTGCCCATCACAAAATAAATTGTCGCTTAACTTTAAACCTCCCTTGCAATGAAAGCCGAGTACTCATAATTTCTATTCCAAAAATTCCATCGGGCTGGGCCAAGATAAATCAGATCTTCAGACACGGGTACTCCAGACTAATAATATCGGGATATATATAGGCAATGAACTATCAATTATTTTCTTCAAGAAAATATACACTTCATTTTCTTTGACGAGGATTTATTAGAATAATGTGAGGTTTTACAAATAGATTTATTAAAAAAAACGTACATCTACTTTCTATCACTTTATAAGGATACTATATAATTATCTAATTCTGCACTATGCATATTACTAAATAGTCTTTGATAGATTAGGATCATAGCATATGGTTTATTTTAGTGAAATTTATCGACAAATGTTCCAAATACTGACAACTAGGTCTGTAGAGCAACAATAATGCAAACCACAAGTTCAATTGGTATGCTAAATTTAATTCTACAGCTAGTTCCCTTTACAAATTGTTTCCATGTTACTTATATGTGGCATTTCTGTCATTAGCTTGCAAAATAGTAACATTTAATACGGTAATTTTTACTACTCAGAGTGATAAGTGGTTCGGTATAACAGGGCCGGAAATAATATTCAACATAGTCAAAATAGATACAGGTATGGCTACTAGTATTTAGGTTAGCATAACTTTCGGATAGGAAAAGAAACGAAGGTCCTTATCCTTATTTCATTCATGCAGTATAATAAAAAAAAGTAACAAGGATAATGTTTAAGATTTTGTTTTATGTTGTTTTAAGAACTCGGCATTTTTAGAAGCTAAAATGCCATTAGAGGTCATGTAAGCTGGTCACTGAAATACAGTAGACCAGAGACGATCAAACTTTTTTAATCGCGGACTAAATGGAAGGAGTAACAATTAAGCACGGGTAGTACGCTATATTAGAATAGTTATGAATAATAATAATAATAATATTGTAAGCACGTATTGATTTGTTAATTGCAGTAATAATACTCCAGACTACAGCATTATAACAGTCCTTAAAAACAAGAAATATTCTTGTCATGTCATTACATGTCAATATACTTAAAAGTTCATAGTCTATCCTAAACCATGCTTACAGATAGAAATAATATTATACATTTCGCGAATTTTATTTCATTAGAAAGTCATAGAGGGCCCGGATAAAACGTGCCCTACAACATAAAACGTTATCGCTAAGATCAACATCTGAGATATTTGAATCTCAAAAGTTAGGCCGTAATAACAACATAAAACAAATTTAAACTATGCATTTGCATCGCCATCCTCAAAGAAATCACCGTGAGATGTATTCAGCAAATTAAATTCACTACGACACATTTGAATGTCTCGCATTGAGAAGACAAAATTCTCCCACACTCGATGTATTTACTTTCCCAAGCATGCAAAGAAAACCCCTTCATACGATTTTAAAGAAAGAGAGGAAGACTGAAAAGAGTGCAAAGATGAGAGAGGGGTGGGTGGAATAGGGGAGTAAAGAAAAACCTGAATAAAGTCCCATTCAAAAACCCAACTACAATGGAAGATTTTTGAAGAGAACGTCGATTAAAAAGAACTTATCCAGGCAACATACAACACCACAATAAGCTACGAATATGAACCAGAAGATACCTGACCTTTCTTCATTTTGCAGCTACAATGGATCTTGCTCAAAAAAATGCACGTCCTTAAATAAAGGGAATGTTTTTTTAAAATCCATTTTCTGTCTTCACCTTCCCTTATTTTATTTTAAAGTTTTGAGCTTTCTCCACCTATTGCAAAATGGGACCAAGGACGAAAAATTGCAACTAAACTGCACTATAAATTCGAATAAAAAATATACAATTGTATTAAAATGATATTCACTAACGAATAATGGATAACTTGATCGTATATTGCAATCCTATACCTACTAGTAGAGATTCTTGAAATTTCTTGAAACATGCTAAGAATACATCATCATCAATGGCTCGACAGCCCCACGTGGGCCTTGGCCGCCTTCAGAAGCTTATGCCACACTTCCCTATTGTGAGCTTCATTCTTCCAGTTTTTTTTATTTTTAAAATCTCAATGTCTCGAATTATACCATCCTCCCATCTTAATTTACGTCTTCCAACTTTTCCGGCCAAGAGATTGCTCATTGTAAATTCTTTTTGTAATCCTTTTGCTGTCCATACGAATAATGTGTCCAGCCCACGCCAAATCTATTAATTTTAACAAAATTCAGAATATCCGGCTGATTGTACAGTTTATACAATTCATTATATCTTTTTCTCCATACATTATTTTCTTTCACGGCACCAAAAATGGATCTCAATACCTCCCTTTCAAAACGCCCTAATAATTCCTCATCATATTTCAACATGGTCCAAGTTTCTAATGCATACGTTAACGCTGGTCTAAGGAGAACTTTATACATTAGTATTTTTGTCTTTCTAGAAATAAACTGAGATCTAAACATTTTCCCGAGTCCAAAAGAAGCATTTGTTTGCAGCCATGATCCCTAGATGAATTTCAGCCGAATTGTCATTTTTTCTACAATTTATTCCAGATCCTAGATACATAAAGCTATAAACCAGTTCAAATTTATATGCGCCAACTTCCAAACTAGGTGGGCTAGCTTCACATTTACCTTTAATCACCGGAATATATTGAGTCTTGGCCTGGTTAATTGACTTATTCCTATTATATCTGTATCGTCGGCATATGCAAGAACTTACACAGATTTATGAAAGATGGTTCCCCTTATATTAAGACCTTCTCTTATCACCTTTTCAAGAGTAATATTAATGCCAAGAATACCTTTCCTGTAATTTTATTCAATAATCCCAGATTCTCATTACCAAACTATCCTACTTTATTTAACGCTCATTCACATTATATAATTCTATCTCCACTTTTACACACGATAAAATAATTATATTTAAACTCGATTTTAAGCAATGCTTCCTGAAGTGACTTACCAAATTTCATGGTGTTAATCTACTGTTTTGCCTATAGGATTTGTAGGATATTGCAAAAAATATTGCACTTAATTATGTACATGTTTCAGAAAAAAAGTAATAATTATATGATATAAAACTCTTCTCTTGGACAATCATAGCTTGAATGTTAAAGCAATTACTTCATTCTTTTAACCATTTTATGAAAAAAAAAGTTAGGACAGTTTATATCTTTAACTAAAAAGATAGTTACAGATGGCAAAGCAATTGTTCCTACATGTCAAAGCGTACAGAAAGTTTTTTTTTTTCTGGAAAGTGTACCTAATAGGATGTACTATTTATTATATTATTTGTGAACAATGATTTTTTTTCAAATGCATTAAAAAGCAAACAAGTGGCATTCACTTTATGAAATTTCACATTCTATATCAGGAAGCATTATTTAAAACCTAATACAAATTTAATTGCTGTATCATGTGTAAAAGTGAAGAAGATTCATACAATGTGTTTTTCAAGGTACATCATATACATAATAAGTAATAACGTCTTTAAGTGTATAGTATATACGCTATAGAATATGTTTTCCCATACATCAATATCAGGGGACTACTATTTTGAACATTTCTATAGGAATAATGCACACCTAAATCCTCCATTTTCGTGTCGACAACCTTCTTCAGAGAATCTGAAATATTCTAATTAGATTTTTTTTTTCCTGGGAAGGGAAGTAACTATATTTTCCGCCGCCACTTTCCCATACTAGCTACAGTCGTGACTGCTTGTGTTTTCGTGTCAAAGTACAAAAATAGCGCAGAGTTAATTCTATTTTCAAACTCAGACGGCACAATTTAACTGTTACCTTTCATTGTTCGTTCACTCAATGAATTACGAGTATTAATTAGACGCTTTGTTTCATGTCGCATGTTTTCGTCGTTGCTCTTTTTTTTTTCATGAAGCATGAGGGTTGATAATATTGCCTTGAACTGACTGTTGTCTGGTTTAGAAACAATGACTGAAGTAGGGCCATGACAGCAGACTCTTTGAAATTTATACCCGAATGTGAATTCAACATTACATACATAAAGTACATGAATGCACAACTATTAAAATGAACATACTATTAAAGAATGTTTTTAATTTTAAATTATTGTTTAATCGGATTAGAACCATAATACAAATTATACGCCTAGCGTTTTGATTGGATAATAAGTAGGGAATATTTGAAACAAATATGAATTACGATCTCTTAAAATCCATCCATAGTAATTCTGCCCGAAGGCAGGTCCTTTACTGCAATCATAGCATTTTCATGTTATGCTTGCAGCTTTACTACGGAATTGTAGGTGTGGTAGCTTCCCGTTGCTTTCCACACCGGTGAAGGATGATGATGATGGCCATATGATTTCGGGGACCGTTTTGGCCTTAAAGTTTTCCTGACATGTCGTACAGGTGAGGAAAACCCCCGATAAAAACCTCACCCAGAAAAACTGCACCGACCGGGGATCGAACCCGGGCCTGCTGCGTGACAAGGCAGCACGCTACCTCGAGACCACAGCGGTGGACATTTCTTAAAATATGGGTAAAACATATTAGGTCTATTTTGTATAGGACGTCTAAGGCCTGGTTTACACGTAAACGTTTTGTCGTCAGTCTTGCATGATCAAATAAGACTGACAAAAAAATCATGCGGCTACACTATTCAAACTTGTACTCAGCCTTTGGGACAGTCGTTACCGTACGTTACCGACTGCATCGCTCCCAAACTAAACGCTCTGACGATTTTATTTTCGCACACTCTTTACGGTAAAGTGTTCGAAATGAGCTGATTTTTTTTTTTTGACGGGCACTTTAAGCTTGGTTTTTTCTTATCTATTGATGCAATCCTTCGATTTCACAATGCCAGGGACAAGGAAAACTGTGGTACAGTTCTATGAATTCCGTGAAACATTCACGAGACCAATGTCGTAAATCTGATGTCATTTTTTCCGTCACTATACACGGTAAAAACACTAATTAAACCTCCAGTATCGCCGAGAAAAAACTGGCAGAAGAGCGAAGTTTGACCGATTAGACTGACATGCGCCTACATGCACCAACTTGTCCGCCGTCTTGCTTGTACACAAAGCTCCAGCCCATCAGTCTTTTGCGAGTTTGTCAAACCTCATTCAGTTCATGCAAAACGTCCAATTTTCCGTACATACGCAACATTTTGTATGTCAAATTTGGCACGATCGTGCAAGACTGACGACAAAACGTTACTTGTAGACCACGCCTAACTCAAGCTGTTCATACTAAATTGAAGGCATCCAGCGTAATAAAGCTATTTTTATAGGGGTGGGCAAAGAATACAGTTCATTACTGAAATTCTTATGCTCACTGAGCTTATGTTAAAACAATAATAAGCGTAAAAAGTACCAATTGCCAGATCGATAACACATATGAGACAACATTCACATCAACAGTTTACCAACCACTCCACCTGCGAGAACAGTTAATGCTGACAGCATATCTAGATGCCTAACCAGAAACTCGAACGGCTTGAATCAGAAGTCCTGTACATTAGTAGGAACAGCAATAATTATGGTTGCTGATGTAAAGTATGCTCGGGTATCAACATCTATTCCTACTGTGAATATGTGATGGGCTCAAACAGCAAATCCTAATAAGCCAATAGCTAGACTCTGAAATTTATTTTAATGCTAAAGGCTACTTACAACACTCGATTTAAATTAAGAACTTCCTTAAAACACAGACATTAATGATACATGACCATTCTTTTTTTTTTTTGCAGTTACATTGGATCTCGCATATTTGCATTTGTAAATTATAGGAATTTCACATCATTTTATTGCAGCAATTATTATACGAAGTATAAAATAGACTTAAAACATTAAAGACAAAATAAGGGTTGGTTTTTAAAATAATGATTAGACGTTTTAATGACTTGATACCAACATAAAAAAGCATAGAAACCAATAAACTTATACTGAAAATATTTGATGACCCTTTTCTGTAAGATCAGAAAATTTGACCGATATGAAATTTAACTATTCACTTTATATTATTTTAAATTGTCATTGGAAATTAACTACAGAAAGCAAAATCTGATTTAATATTCGGACTGAAACTAAAATACAACTGTAAATTAATATACTTTTTTATTCTCACACGTCCACTCAAATACAACATTTTGCATGAATTAACGGTACCATAAGAACAGAGCCTAGAATGAGTATAGGCCAAGAAATACAATAAAAATCACAAATGGCGAGACCGTAAATAAATACTCCCTTGAAAACTACATACCTTACACGGTACTTTATTTGATAATATTACACTATTAAATTGTATTCAAACTGGTTGTTTAATTGATTTTGAGGTTTTAATTTAATACACAGACCTACTGCTAATTTATGGACATCTCCATATCATCAAAGATGGAAGTAAATATCAATAAAAGAAAATATATAGGCCAAGAATCAGGTGGGAGAATAATTAAAAATATTAGATCGGGATAGGGATGTATAGAACGCTTTGTGTCCGCGCGAACCTCCGAGTTCAATAGTGCCAGGTTGTTAGGTTAAGTTAAACATAAGAGCTTTAAAACGACATAAACTAATAGTTATAGAAAATGAAACTAAGCAATTATCTGGTATGAATTATATGCCATATCACCGAGGAACTTCTACTAACACATAACACAGCCTTGGCCGCGTTAACGTTTTTTTAAAAGAGCGTTATTTTTTATTCGTAATTAATTCTTAGTGGAGAAATATCTGCATTACTACTAAAGTCAATGCTGATAACCACTACTCATCACAAGAGAAAATTATGATTCTTGAAAGAACTGCATTAATTTGAAAAACATATAGGCCTACTCAATAATAAAGCAACAACAATTTAAAGCTTACGTTATTAGGTTTGTTCTAGCAGCATTTTCCAAATTTCTGTATCTAACTTTTTCTGAGAAAAATGTCCAATAAAATCTGTAGGTAGGTGCTATAACCATAACGAAATTCTATGAAAACTAATTTTAAGTATAAAAAAACTCTTCTGGCCAAGGTTTACGAAAGTTTCTTCGTGAATGTAATAATTTGAAGCAGAAAGCTTCATTCGACTATCTTTGGTTAAATAATGACTGTTTTTTTAATTTTTCACAATTTTCTTTTGAACGAATACGGTTAGGAAATGAGGCCTCTTTCTACTATAATTTAAACACGTGTCTACTGTTCGTTATTGTAAAGAGAACGCAATAGAAAAATGTGTAAGTTAATATGAGCTGAGAATTGAAATGTTTATTTTCATATTTGTGTGCTGGTATTTTTTAAAGTGTTACATGTAACAGATTTTATTTTTCCGCCTTTTTCATCTTCGAATATGAAAAAATATTTAAATGCTCTACATATCTAAAGTTAGAACTCCATCACGCGGGATCTGCGTAAACTAAGTCGAATTCATGGTCCGATTTTGCTGGTTTATGGAATATTTATTTTGTCAAATAGCACGCATATAGTTTCGTTACGAGAAAACGAACCTAGTGGCCGCTATGGAGATTTTTAAATTTCTGCTTTCAGCTAAATCACCTCTTCTAATACCCTGGACTTAGCTGATTCTTTTAGAATATCTTTCTAGTTTAATATCAATATCAAATACTGAATATCGTTGGGAAAAGTCGAAAAATGTGGCCGCTAAAGCGATTTTAAATTTTCGTTTCGGGTTAAACCCCACTCACAATGACCCAATTTTGCTGGTTACAAATTATATATTTTAATTTTCTTAATTGGTTGGTATATGCCATGATTGGCCTGATAAAGCCCCAGATAGGCAGACCAAGAATGAGGTGGAAGAATAATATTAACCATGATTTGAGGGAAGCGGATTGTACAGGGGATGTTTGGAAAACATTAGCTCAGCATAGGGATGTATAGAAAGCTTGTGTTCGCGCGGTCATGAAACTATGGGTTCGATAGTGGCAGCGAGTTAGTGAACAGTGCAAACAATAATAGGCACTGAATTAATTTTAGCTGTAATTAAAAGCATACTGTGTAAGCATCTAGCTTGAACATGATAAAAATCTTGTTTTGTTTATTGCAGAAATTTGCATCTCGTGATAGCTATACAATACTTCTAATTTCAGAATATAAAAAGTCGTGGAAAGTAAAAAAAAAGAAGAAAATACGACACGAACATCATCTAATAAATAATAAACGGCCAATTCTCGAAACCAGGTCAGGGATAAAGACAAATTGAAGAGTAGTGCAGAGAGGTCTGTTGGTCAGTGCCGTCGCACGCAATGATCAGGGGAAAACCACCAGCTCCACCACTCATTTCACTGCTGACCTTTACGTGAAGTCAAGTATAGGCTTACCTAAAAACAAAATTTCTAAAACTCTAGAAGCATAAAGTTTTATTTGTCATTTATAGTGAGGTTAATGGCGATTAGATAAAACTAGTCTACTAAAAAAACTCCGTGGCGCAACAGGCCTAGAAGGTATTTGACCATTACAGCCAGCTGCTGGCAACATATTCACATGTACCATTTTCACAGATGGACTATAACCCAGCCAGTATATGAGTAGCATGTAATCAGCATATCCAGTTCTCCAGCTGCTATAGCGTATTTTCTCAACTGGAGCCACTACTTATTGTAAATACCCAAGTTCCTCACGATGCTGAGTAGGTACCGGTCTCATACTATTCGAAATTCCCACAAGTGGACTAGAACCAGGCCATGTCTTCTGCGTACATACATAATTCCTTATAACATTTGGCTTCGGCGCGAAACTAGACAAAACTACGCTGGCAATATAAAACATCTCTCCAACTGTATCTCCAAAATCAAGGCTACATTCCAACTTGGTATGCTCTTTCCCGTGGAAGTGGCTCTAACTTACAAAACAAACGAGGGGTGAAATGTGGTTATTGGTTATTTTATTGAATATATATATATATATATATATATATATATATATATATTATAGGCGTATTATGATCGTATATGATTCAACTATTACTTAATGTACACTGATTGACGTATTCGCGATCACGGTAAAAAAACACCACAATGGGGGCAAAAAAATTCCTGCAGAAAAAAATGGATTCACATCACACAATAATAAGCGATGAAGAAGTTCGTCACGTTCGTTAATTTACTGTTGTATTAAGATAAAAGTTATATTCACTCATTGAACCTCCCCTGCTTTCTATCGACACACACACATATTTTCAATTATTACGTACCACTTCGGCAGGCCACTTTACGTAGATATGTTCTTGTATTGTATACAGAGAGGAGTGTAGGATCAGCGTGTGTTTGTGTAGTGTAAAGTGTTTTGTATGAGGGAGGATGGTGAAGACAATGGAGAAGGTGAAACCCGGTGCCCGCACGTAGCCTACTCCTACCAAAAAGCACTAAGGGGACCGCCAGGCTTAATGTCCCCATCCGACAAATGAATCGGTATCAACAGTACCACATGCCTTTTCAACACATGAACTGCTGAGAGGTGTGCAATTTAATGCAGGAACCTGGTGCTCAATCTAGCAGTTAACAAATGTACACTACCATCTCTCCTGAGAGATTGAACATTTTGCTAATTAAATTAATCTAACAATAAAAAATTTGAACTCCGTTGGGTATCGAACCCGGGATCGGTAGTCAAGAAGAAGGCATGCTACCACTTGAGCAGCACGGCGAAATATTGGCGTATGTTGAAAAGGCATACGGCACTGTTGATAGCGATTCGTCCGTCGGATGGGGATGTTACGCCTGACGACCCCTTTGTGCTTTTCGACAGGAGTAGCCTACGTGTCGTCATCTGATTTCACCTTTCCTCCTTCTCTTTACATCACTCATACAGTACACTTTACACAACACCAACACATAAGCATACACTCACCCTACATTCCTCTCTGAACTTAGTAAAATAATACATCATCTACGTAAAATGGTTTGCCGAAAGGGTGTATAAATAAAAAATAAATCACATTAACGTCATCTTTCCACCCAGAGTGGATCCGAAGCACGCAAAGTGCAGTGGAAGGCATTAGAAATATAGATACACATTTTTTGCCTTTATGAATATAAAATAGTATATTTAAATGTCATGTAAAAAACATTAGTCCTGAAATAATAGGCCACTGAACAAAATTTGTTCTTTAACGCCCAGTTTTGAATTTCGGTGATGACTGGAGACGTTAAAAAGCATAGGTAAATATAGTAATATTATTACTATTGCTTTAAAAAACAAATATATATATATATATATATATATATATATACACACACACACACACACACACACACACACACGGACAGAGAGGAATGACGTTTGGTTTCTGGAAGACGGCGGCAGCTTCCATGATATCGGATGATGATAATATACATACACAGTATATATGTGAACTAAGTTTAAACATATTTTTCCTGGAGTATGCATCGCGGTTAGGGCCGAATGGCATAAGAAACGTAATAGTACCTAAAAGGTTGAGGTTAAACTAAAAATAACAAAGAAAGATGAATATTTCATTCTGAAACACTAAATGAATTTGACGCAATCATTTTATATATTATGAGAAACTTGGAGGTATCAGAAATGTTTACCCTCCAGCTCAAATTTAAATACCAGGCCGACACAGTTTACCAAATAAGTTAGTAAGGAAATGCTATACCTCAGGCTATTTCTTTCTTAATGTAACATACAGTAAATATTGAAAGAAGAATTTATTAATCTTCGTGTTCTAGCAATAAATTATTTCAATTATATAGGACGCTCATGTAATCAAATATTTAATACCATTTTTTCTACTTCAATTATCATTAACTTTTCAGAACAAGGCATTTGATCAGTTCCCTTTATGTATTCTGATGTCATTATCGCTTATCCTCACCCCAAAGGACTGCACTTTCGATTTATCCTATTTTTTAAAAATCTATTGACATTATATACGGGCCTGTTCGTCCTAAACATATGCTACCTACCTTTTTGCATAAGTCATTGAATACTTACGTAATATTTGTGCATTAAAATTAATTAAATTCTATATAGGTGGCCCAGTGGCGCTAGTGGTTGGACACTCGCTTCTCATCGCTGGGGTCTCGCGATAGAGTCCCAGTCACTCCAAGTGGGTTTCGTTGGCACCCCTGCCACAAATTGTATTCCACCGTTTCACCATACTCATCTCGTCCATTTCATTCATCCGCCCCTGTGACAGTGCGTCAGGCATGGTCGGCCAGCACCCTTATCGCTTACAAATATCTACAAATATAGGGGTTTCATTTCATCTCGTCCCTCGACCCGACCCTGAGTTTTGGACACAAGTTGGGGATTTAATTATAAATTCGACATATGAAATTAAATTAGGTGCGTTGCGAGAATTGAAAGAGTTCCATCGGGTTCGTCTCGGCTTATCCGTAAAATGTCGCTATTCGTATAAAGTAAATACGAATAACTATTCTTGTCTTCAATGGTATTCTAATTAAGATTGAATTCACAATACAGCATTAAAAAAATAAGAAGAAGAAAGGTTCGCCCTAATGGGCATTGATTAAAAACAATGGTTTTAGTAAAATTAATTCTTAATTAAAATATTTTATCCAAAATACAATTCATGTCACATATAATTTGTTTACTGATGTTAATATAGAGTTCTTCTTCTTCATTGGCTTCGTGGCCTTTTGAGTTTAGTTTTAGCCTCCCTAGTAACATCCAACCGCTACATTCTATCATATATATATATATATATATATATATATATATATAGGGATTGCAAGACCTTGTCGTTGGTGGGGGTGCTTGTGAATCACAATGATCCTTTGGGCTATGCCAGCAGTAGCATAGCTACAGGTAGGGCCTCCCAAGCTGGACAGGCCAGAGGTGAGTGATCAGACTAAGAAGCAATCCAGAAGACCTTATGGGTAGATCAGACTCAACAGCTGTAGTGAAAGCAACTGATCTAGGGGACGGAAACCCCAAAATCAAATGACTTGGTCCTCCGAGCTGGGAGTTGGGCGTTAGGCCAGCAACCTATCACTGTAAAAAAACTTACCCGCTACATCATCTCAACAAAGTTTAGCCGGACAGAAAACAAAGAAGACGACCACAGCAGAGAACAGGACACTATTTTGAGATCCACGGCACCAGAGTAGGACGACTAGGAAGGAAATGGTCTTTCTTAAACTAGTTGAGAAGGCCAAGACATTCCAATGGGAAGTGTAGTAGAAGCCTGACGAAGAAGAACAGAAATAAACTACACACACACATAAAAACAAACAAATGATGACGTAAAAATCCAATTTCAATCCTGTACACCAATCACAAAGACTCGAACACCCAAATTTCAGCGAGGGGGGTTTGTAATAATATATCACAATTTAGCAAGTGAGACTAGACACTTAAAAAACTAAAATCGCGGCCCTCTCAACACACTAGGATTTTTTCGGGGGTTTCTCTAGTTGAAAGTACGACTTTCCCCATTACCCAAAACATTGTATTAACTCCATCGATTTATAAATTAATTAGGTACTGAGTTCAGTTAACATGTAATTAAAATTAATGTCAGACACTCACATTAAAATTCTAAACACGGATATGGCCTATTTTGCGCTTCTTCAAATTAAAGAAAATAATATTGCTGACAAACGAATCGGTTTTTTGTAGACGGTCCGTTTAGTCTTTATAGCCATTTCAAGTACATAAAATCACCAATCCATAGGTCCCATAGAAGAAGAAGCAGAATATTCGCGCCTGACTCACAACATTAAGAACATGCTAACAATGAACCTAAACAACATAATTAAAACACAATTAATTAATTTGTTAACATGTCGGAAGAAGGTACAGTGTACCGAAACGGCTGTAACTAAATTATATCTTAATAAATATGAAAATCGAATAAAACTGCTAGTTTTATTTTTATTTAATTAACTAATTAAAACCTTTTAAGCACCTAATTCGAATAACTAGGAGATATAAACTAGCAGATTATATTAACGCATGTGATAATTTAAGATTAATTTTCCTTTCCTTGCCATTTAACAGAGACTTTGTATAGGCCTATAATTTTGTGAAGTGCATGGCGTGCGATCAGCGTAACCAAGTTCATCTACTAAAACACGCAGCTCTTAATTAAGATGACAAATAAGGTAAACATACCGGTAATAGACACTGCATTAATAATTTACACTTTCACACTGAAATGTAATAAATATGGTTATCGCGGTAAGTGCACAGTTGAATGGAACGTGGCGGCTCCTTGAAGGTGTGATCTACACCATCACGCTTACTTCAATTGGTGCACTTCCCGCAAGAACCTTATATATTACATTTTACTGTCAAAGTGTCAATTGCTAATGCAGTGACTATTATTATCGCCTCACTATGATGGTTGTCCGTTTATATAAAAGCGGGTGCCGCGCAACAATGCTTGACAATGATTAACATGCGGAAGTATGATAGTGGCGATAGTCGGCATATTTGTATTTAATTATATAACAGCTGCGAGGAAACAAAGCGAGCCGCTGGGCAACCATCATAGTGAGGCTATAATACCGGCAAGTTTACCTTAGTTTAGATAACATGAATATTTTAATTACGTATTTTTCAAGAATTACATAGGATACCCTGAAAAATGCCAGTCGAATGGGATAGATCAGTACAATAACTGCCGCTGTTTACGTTTTTTGTTTGGTTTTTATGTCGCATACTTTTTCTACTAGATTAATGACGTCATGTGACTGAATTCTACAATTTTGTCTGGGATATGGTTTATACATTCAAGTTATTTAATGTACATACATTTCACATAGAACCAACGGTTTTTAAGTTTATTTTAAAGAAGCCGGTCCTCAATTTTACTCATCCGAAATATTTCATCGATCTTCGGTGGAATCGACTCCGCGGCCCTTGAGTTCCAATATTAGTGTACTATACGGAGGCCATCAAGGTCAACACATTATTTAAATCAAATTCTAAGAGAACAACTCTTCCATGAACGGGAAATTACACATGGACATTTTTTTTTCCAGGCCTGCTGAAAAAGCACATAAGTGCAAAATATGTTAAGTATTCAGGGGCTTTTGGCTATTTTTAAAATTATCATCAATAGAATTCTAATATGATGACAATACAAGTATGTATCACTATTCAGGTATCATGGTGGCAAATTTACAAGACCACGGATGTGCAACTCAACCGAATGAGGGGAAAAACTTAAATACCCATCCACCGCTATGACGTAATGAAGCATTTCCTACGTGATCAATGTCGAACATCCATTACTAGGCCGTATTCAGCTCGACTTTCCTTCATTTTAAGTACACTGCGTCATCCTTACACAAAATTCATGACACCGTCAGAATCCTGGAGGAAGACATTACTTCGCCCAGCAGTGGCACATCTGTGGCTGCGACCTTAAGGTGTAGATCAACTTATAGATTAACATGAAAACAAAAATTACTTATCTGCCTTTTCCGCCGAACCAGTGCACATTGTAAAGTTTGACAAAAACGATTACAATCAAGTAGTGCTGAACTTTCCGAAGTTATGGAAGCTTAGCCATACACAAATTGTGTAAAAAAATAATTTTCTATGTTTCTCTTAATTTAAACTTAATCTGTCCCTTATAGATAATTTTACATGACAAATGTCTTTCGGGACTGGCTGTCGGTAGAGAATTTCTCTAACTCTGGATAACACGGTTACTTCTTGACCACACAAGGACATTTAAAATACACATCATTCACTCATGCACTTGAGATGAGAAGATATACTCGAAAAATATTTGGACCTTAAGAATTCCTGACATTTGCCTTACCAATGAGAAAAAGCCTCAAGAATTTTGTCTTAATCGAGATCGAACCCGATTAGCTGTGTCCGAGGCAAAAACGATATTTCTAGACTACAGGGGCGGGCTGATATTACTTTTATAATTCCCTAAAAGCATAACTTAAAAACACGTAATGGCGTTTTCACCATTAACAAAGCAGATGCCCTATGTACTGAAAGGCAGCAAATAAAAAAAAAAACCTTAAATAAGAATTGCTATATGTATCGCTGTAGAAACTCTACAATCCAAAATGACAGTGAAGCAAATTCTCTGCATTTCATAAGTGAATTAACCAGTTTGCGCTTAACTCAATTGTAGATATATCCTCAACTTGTGTCCAACTTAGGGTCGGGTCGAGGGATGAGATGAAGCCCATTATATGGAGGTCTATGAATGACAAGGGTGCCGACAGACCACGCCTGAACTACAGGGGCAGATGAACGAAATGCATGAGATGAGTATGGAGAAATCGTGTAATTGTGGCAGGGGAAAGCGGAACAAACCCCGAGAAAAACCTGCCCAAGCTCCGTTTCGTCCACCATGAAACCCACATGGAGTGACCGAGACTCGATCTCGGGACCCCAGTGTGAGAGGCGAGCGTCTAACTGCTTGCGCTACGGAGCCGCAAATTGTAGATATATGATAATCTGAATTGTGGTGTACACACTTGTTAAGTAATTTTCATGGGTATGAAAATAACTCCATGTACGCATTAATAAATGACGGACGAGATGGAATCTAGTCCCCCTCTTACGGGACAACGGCCCATAAGAGAGAAAGAGAACTTAAAAGAATAAAGTAATTACAACACAACAACTTTATGCAATGGCCTTCAAGAAACTAAGAAAAAAGTTCGCTAATTTTAAAACTACATTCCTAGACGAAGCCGTACAAGAGTTTATACTTTGTCTTTTTTAAATTCCTCTTAGTCTTTTTTTTTTCTCTCTCCTCGTGATATAATCGAAGTAGTGAGTATATACTAACTACAGTATTCATGCGATAACATTTCCCACACAAATGGAAATATAGTTTTAAAAAATACATTATTACCTAACTGTTTGTCTCTTGATAACGCAAATTAGGAGTATATTTTCATACTAGTTAAGATGCCTAGAATTTCATTATTGTCCGATAGTGATTTATTCTAAAAAAGATCTGATCAATTCCCGACATTATTCAATATCATATCTCTCAAATCAGTTTAAACATACTGTCCATATCAAACAACAGGTCTGTATTAAATTTTAAATTATACTAGTATATATAGGCTATATCCATAGTAATTTTGCCCGATGGCAGGTCTTTCACTGTAATCATAGCATTTCCATACTATGCTTGGCAGCTTTACTAGGGAATTGAAGGTGCGGTAGCTTCCCGTTGCTTTCCACACCGGTGAAGGATGGTGATGATGGCCGGATGATTTTTGGGGACCGTTTGGCGCTAAGCTTCTTGACATGTGTCTTACAAGTGAGGAAGAACCCCGAAAAAACCTCACCCAGGAAGCTTGTCCCAAGCCCGCTGCGTGACAAGACAGCACGCTACCTCGAGACCACAGCGGTGAACATGCATATATATATATATATATATATATATATATATATATATATATATATATGAATTAAAAAATAGCGAGGCTTAAGAAGGCACTTGACTGCTAGCATCACACCCACAGCTATAATATCATAGAGAGGGACAATATATTAGCCAGTGTAAGGATGACGTAGTGAGCTCGTCAGGTACCCCAGCCGTTAAAGGTAGTTTTCTCAATCTTGTAACTCTAATGACCGAAGCCACCCAAATTCCTCGCGATGCTGAATAGCACCGGTCTCACATTGGCAAGTATTTAATTACAAAATGTCTTCGTTCATGGGGGATTCGAACCAATGGGCTTTCCGTACCGCTGCGCTAAGACATGCCTTGGACTGTTCAGCCACAATGCGGGCCTGCACATATATAAGTATATAGTGAAAATTGTTTCCCCAGGTCCAGCAGGGATCAGTTCTAGTAATTTACTTCATTTAGAAAGGTATAAATATATGAATGACTTTTTTTAGTTTGTTTTCAAGAGATGCAATACGGTAAAAGTAGAAAGTCACCCCGTGGAAAGAGTTTCTGGAATACGGTGGAACCCCGCTGGGTGGAACTCGCTAGGGGAGACTTGCGGTAGTACACGCACACGGTCTGTTTATACTGACGTCATCACCGGTCCGTTCAATGTTTCATTCATCCTTTTATCATCAAAAGTAAAAGTCAAAACGGAAACGGTATTTTTCAAATAGGTTTTTTATCTCTCGACATGCCTTTCCTGAACTATTAAACAGAGGTGCAAAGCGGTTTTTATAGCTCAACATACCTTTCCTGAACTACGAAACAGGGATGCAAAGCGTTTTACAAATACCTTCTATAAAACCAACTATTAATCTCGGGAAAAAAAAAAGTTAGAGATACACATAATAATTCTTGTATTATATTTTATAAAAAGCCAAAGAAAATACATTTCGTGGACAAAAATATCAAGAAAAGAATGATTTTTTTTAATGCTTGCACGCGCAGTGATATGCGTGTGTAGTTTATACTGTATTCACATACATATACAATATAAAGACACATAACTGATGACATAATTACACTAATTCAGTATTAACTCCAGTCCTCGGGGGAAAAAATATGGCACTCTTTGTTCGTCAAACTACCCAAAACAATTTATTTCAGAAATATAATTAATTTAAGGGATGATATTCAGATTACACCAGTATTATAAAATATCTTATTATTTTATATCTCATTAACTCTTCCACCTCGAAATTTTAAATGAGAAATGTTCATTACTTCCCTAAATAAGGGGATTTCAAAAATGCTAAAAAAAAGCATTATAAATTGAGACAATGCCCACAAATATAAATATTTCAAAATTACTATTTTTTCTATTTGCGTAAGTATGTATGAACTGTATGACCTATAATTATGGCTTCGCTTTGGGTAGTTGCCTTTAAAAAGTATATTACAAAAAAAAAATCAACCCATTAAATTATTTAAAATTTTTCAGTGCTGATATTTCAAAGATTGTAGGTCACACTGTTCATATGAGCTTGAAAAAAAAAAGGTAGTAAAAGCTATATAGGCTTAAAAATTGATAGTGGGCACTGTCACAAAAATTTCAAACCAATGTTCAAAAACTGGCATGTTTGGTAATTATGAATAAAGGTAAAATTTTTTTAGCAATTCTGAGAATGCCATTTAGGAAAGTAATGAATACTCATTTAAAATCTCAAGCTGAAAGAGTTACTATATTCGGTATTTAATATATGAAATAATATCACAAACTTCACAGTCAGCCGCGGTGATTTTAGAGGCTATGTTACTTGTTTCTGGACCCGGGTTCAAACCCGGCCGGGATAAATTGATTTCTTAGGATGGAAAAATCCAAGAGCCAAGTCTTCCGGGAGGGACTTGAAGCCATGGATCCCAAGTCTGAAGATTTTTGGGCTCATAAAAAATCTCAAGTCTGAATAAAATGGCCTCTGAGAAAATTTAACAGATCTTCATTCATCCGAGACACGTTGTCAATATGGAAAAAGATTTTTACTGGTGTGAAACAAGGATGCCTTCTTTCACTCCTACATGAATAAAAGTATCAGAGAATTTAAAAATACAAGAATGTGCAAATGCCAATAAAAAGTTATCTATCATGATTTGGTATTCTTGGCTACCTCAGATGATTTACGTAGATAATTGTATAATTTGAAAACAAGTGGATATGAAACCAGCAGCCGGCCTGTCATGTCATGACGTTAAAAATTGAAATTAATAGCAGGAAAATTATTCCATGAAAATATCAGCTGAAGAATCCAAAATAATGACTTTTTTGACAAGGATCCTACGATCGCATTACCTAGTAACATTTGCATAGACAACAGAATTATAGAAACCAATTTAACTATCTCCATTGAAAATGATAACTTTTGACAGAATTGAACATCTTAGAAAATTTAATAAAACTATAGTAATAATATATAATGTAATGAAGTCTACTTTGAATGAGACAGATGGCTGAGATTTTTATTTTTTCAGACAGTAAAGATGAAAGGAAGATGTATCAAGTTATGTCGCAGAAAAAAAAACATGACTGCCACAATTTTCTTTCTTTTTATTACGGCCTTCAGGAAAATCCTCACTCTCGAATTGTGCTGATTTTTTTTAGAAATACTTTCTCATTTTATTTCAATGACATATGCAGAGTTTCTTTGCAAAAAATCGAAAATTGCGGCCCTAGAGTTATTTATAAACTCAGCTTCAGATGAACCTCCACTTCTAAATCCAATTTTGCTGGTTAACTAACTCGACGTTACTTTTCGTAATTATTTACTATATGCCAGACCCGCGCCGTAGCCGAGCGGTTTAAGGCATGTTGCATTGACGCAGAACTACAGGACTTGTGCTAGTTATAGTCCATATAATGAAGAAATTTTCTCATGGAATTTCGGCCTGTATGAGACTTGTACCCGCTCAGCATCGTGAGGAACTTGGTAGCTAAGACAAATAGCGGTTCCAGATAGAGAAAACAAGCTACAACGGCTGGGGAGCCGAATGCACAGGCCACATGTCAGCCATATACAGGCTGGATTATAAAGGTGATTAACATGTGGATGTGAGGCCAGCAGCCGAATGATAGGCCAAGAGTCTTCTAGGCATTCGCGCCATGGAGTTTTTTTACTATATGCAAAGTTTGGTTCCTAAAAAAACAGACCGCTATAACATTAATAAACACACAAATATATACATACAAATGTTTGTTAAGATTTATATATTCTTAACGAATTCGTTAAAAACGCTCTAGTGGTCGCATCCCCCCCACGAATTTTGGAATAGGTCTAAGCGATTTGATATCAAAACAGACCATACGAATGGAGCTGAAACTGAACATATAAAAATTATTCTAGATACAGCAATTTTTGTTTCCTCGCAACGAAACTTACATAGAATCGATTTAAGTAACAAATGAAATATACATTCCGCAAACAAACAAAATCGCCCATATATTCGACTTACTGAGAATTCGCGTGATGGATTAAAAAATGTAGTTTGTTATTTTTAAAATTCCATTAAAATATGGACAAGAATAACAAATATAGAATGAAAGGGAACAACTATGATTATATTCACAGTTGCTTCCATTCATATCAGGTTTGACCTTAATAGTAACCTATACGTCATTGTTCTCTTATGCATTTCTTCACTTAAGAAACACTATTTTTTTCCAACATAAACTATCTACGAGTATATTTTACATCAGTATTACAAAATTACCTTAGAATTTTAACGTTTTTTCATGGATTAATTATACAGTAAAACTTGTTTAATCCGAAACGTAAATAATGCGAAAATCTGTCCAATGTGAACAAATTTATTGGTCCCGACAAAATCATCAACAAGGATTAAACCCAATGGCCTGTTCCGATCTCAATATAGGTAGAATTGGTCCTTCCATCTCTTCAATGGTCTTCCCAACAATCTTCTCCCTTTTGGTTTATAATTATACATTCTTCTTGGTATGCGCTGTTCATTCATTCGTAATACGTGCTGAAGGTAAGCATTTTGATAGTATTTTATTCTTTCACAGAGATTAAATATATTAAGTTCTGTTCTTATATCTTCGTTTTTCTTTTTATGGGTCCTTTGGTATCCTGCTATTGCTCTCAACATCTTCATTTCTGTAGCCTCTATTTGTTTACTATCTACCTTTTTTTATGTCCAGGTTTCACATCCATAGATAAGAGATGGAACTGCCAATATTTTGTAAAATTTTAAAATAGTTTATTTTCTAGTTTTATTCAATAAAGTACGTTTACCTGTGCCACAGAGATAATTGAATCGTTATATTTTAGCGTTTATCTAAATTTCTGTCATTGCCTAAATGACACCCCAAATAATTAAAATTCTGAACTTAGTCTATAATTACATTGTTTATCACCCGACAAAATAATAGTAATTTTACGTGTATTTATTTTGTATATAAATAATAGTTTTAAAAAACTAAAAGAACACGCTTTATTAGAAAACTAAAAAATTAAAAATGATTTTAATTTCCAATACGCGTGGGATAAAATTAAAGTGGTCAACAAAATATCATCTCCAACACATATAGAATAAAACTAGTTATCAACAAAAAGAAAATAATTTTACCATCAAAAGCGTGGGGTGCTCTATATCAATTAATATATTTGATAATAAACAGATATTGGTAAAAGTAAGCTCTCTAAGAAGAAAATGTAAACATCATAAAAAGCACCCCACGCTTTTGATGGTTAAATTATTTTCTTTTTGTTGATAACTCTAGTTATATTCTATAGGTGTTGGAGATGATTCATTAGTTGACCACTTTAATTTTATCCCAAGTGTATTGGAAATTAAAATTATTTTTCATTTTTTAGTTTTCTAATAAAGTGTGTTCTTTTAGTTTTTTAAAACTATTATTTATTTTTTAGTTTTAATATTTTACAGAATAAGATAAAAATGTAAATATCTTTAAATTCAATACTATTGTAGTATGAGCTAAAAGTAATACTCTTCTATAAAAAAACCCTCCCAGCCGGATTTGAACCAACGACGTATGGATTACTGAAATTATATAGCACTAAGAGTTCACTGCTCTACCAACTGAGCTCTTACAACGATTGACTAAAAAGTCGACAAGTCCGCAACCTATTATACCAGTTCTCATTTTTTTGATTTTCGGATGATTCTGGCCAGGATTTTAGAAACAAAATATGAAATTATTGTATTGTCACGGGTCCTCTACACGTATACAAAGTTTCAAGTCGATCCAATGTTTCTAAGTGGGTGAAAATCGCGTTGAAAGGTTCCGTTACATTGAAGCAAAAACACTTTTTTTGATTTTCTGATGATTATGGGCAGGATTTTAGAAAATAAATATGAAATTATTGTATTGTCACGGGTCCTCTACAAGTATACAAAGTTTCAAGTCGATCCAATGTTTCTAAGTGGGTGAAAATCGCGTTGAAAAATTCCGTTACATTGATACAAAAACACTTTTTTTGAGTTTCTGATGATTATGGCCAGGATTTTAGAAAATAAATATGAAATTATTGTATTGTCACGGGTCCTCTAGAAGTATACAAAGTTTCAAGTCGATCCAATGTTTAAGTGGGTGAAAATCGCGTTGAAAGATTCCGTTACATAGATAGATAGATACAGGTCAAGCCAATATAAAGCGTGTAAAAATGGAATCTGTCCAACGCGGAAACGGAAGGATATTTCTACACAATTCAAGAAAAAAATATGTTTATAAGGCGGAAGTATTGAAATCCCGATAGGAAAAATAACAATAAGTGATGATTCCTTCTGCAGGATGAAGTAGATTTTCTACATGTATCTGAAAATTTCATTCGGCCTCACTGCACACCCGTTTTGCGAAATACAGGTTCTTTTAACAAATATTTGTGTGCGACATCTGTCTTACAAATAACAAGTGCACTGTAAAATCTTAAATTAGTTTAATATCAGAGACCGATTGTATCTTTCGCATTCTAAATTCACGGAATAAAGATGGCTAAATCGTACGTATCATTGTCATTAAACGAAAAAGTGAAAGTGATTGAAGATTCAGTACGCGAAATAATGACTAAATTTAAATGTGGTAAACCCCAAGTTTATGAGATTTTAAAACACAAAAAAAAAATGAATGAATGGATGCAAGGAAATGGTCAAATGTAGATGAAACAAACAAAAAATGAAAAAAATCAACAAAGTAGCGTGGGAGTGTTTTACAAGACCACGATACAAAAATCTCCAAATTTCCGGACCGATGCTCCAAAGTCAAGCTCTAGCTGTTGCTATATCCCTAGGGAATAACGATTTCAAGGCATCTTTAGGTTTTATAAGACGACATAATGTAGTGTAGAATGAAATTTACGTGGAATCAAAGGATGTGGACGAAAATATAGTTAGTGAATGGGAACCCAAACTGCATACTTTAATTTCAGGATACGCGCCTAAGAGACATTTTTAACGCTGACGAAACGGAATTGTTTTTTTCGCGCGTCACCGTCGAAGTAGCTTCACTTTCCAACGGCAGCGGAACTGTAATTAATCCAAGGGACGTAAAAAGACATACGGTACTCTATAATACAAGATTGGTTAATACGTGTTTTATAATGCGGAATGTTGTCTAATGTGGAAAGAAAAATTGGTTCCATGCGATTCCGCTTTGAACAAGTTTTACTGTACCATGTAAGTAATTTGTTTTTATTATTTGCATTTAACCGTACAGGCCTCATGGCCTAAAACGAATTTGTTCATGAAGATGATGATATTTGCATTTATGCAACATACACAGGATTATTTTTGTTTTATTTTAAATAGCTTTAAATTAAATTCTAAAATTAATATATTTGAAGGGCTTAGGGCAGTAACATGGTAAGCCACATTCTGTTAAATGCCATTTATTACAAGACAGCAAATAAATGTATTGAAATATCCATAAAATTATTTGTAAGTGCGCCAATGATGAGTTAAAACATAAATACACATTGAATTAACAACAACATTGCCCAATTAAGCATTTATAACTTTTTGAAACATTAAAATCCTTATATCTAAGAAAGAACATGTGGCTTATCATGTTATTGCCCTAAGCCCTTCAATTTTATTTTCATTCCGCAGTTGAGTAATCTTCCCTACTCCAATATTTAGTTTCATTTAAAACTAAAAGTAAAAAAAACAGTATTAAAATGTAAGAACCAAACGACCGAATATTATTTAGTGAAAATAACTTTATATCTAATAAAACGTTAAACTAACTGAAGGTTTATAAAACGTGATTATGGCAAAGATAATTTTGGGCTGTGACATCAAGGCGACAATTATATTAACAAGACTCGCCTAATTGAAAATCATATCCTCTTCGGTTATTAATATTTTGAGTGATTTGATCACAGTATTATACAGCCAAATTTCGAAAACTCTGATGCATGAATCTCACTTTGAATTGGACGGCGTTATGCATCAACCAGCTATGCGCCATTATGCAAGTTTAGAGAAAAATACGTTTAAAGTTTTAAATCAACCTTCACTATTTATTGTAACGCTATACGAACAATACTGGATATGGCATGTTATTTGTTCTCGTTTAACAATTACGCATCAACAATCTAAAAGTGGGAAAATCACTTTATGTGTAACAATATTATTACCAATATTCTAAAGGACATCTGTAAAAGAAATACAGAAAACCACACAACCCGCAACATACGTTGTCATGGGATTTTTAATTCGGCGTCTACGGCGACTCCATAAGACCTCAATTTTAGTAGCTCTATGAGTTGAGCTTAAAGAAACTCCTATTTCCTGCGGAACACGGAACAGAGATTTATTTGGCGAACATTTTAAAGTGTGCCCAATTTCACCAGTTTTAGAACACGGCGTTTTCGTTTAGTTATTCTATCATTTAGCGATACTGTTTTCCTAAATTTTAAGAAAAGTTTCCTTATGGTATCTCTATGTGGGGTAGAAACTCCACGGAATTTGTCTGCGAATTGCTTACACGCTTCTCTACAAGACTCTGTTTTAATTTATCATATGCAAATATTTTCTGTTCCAGTGTTAATTTGCTAGGTGGCATTTCAATTTATGATAATTTTATTTGCACACAATATTATAAGGACTTTCACAACAAGAGTTATGCGATAATCAATATAAAAAATTATAGGGACATTAACGTTAGTAGTTTACACGCCATGCCGTTAGTTATTATAGGCCTAGTACTCGCACTGCGTCATGAATGGTAAGGAAGTGGACGAAGACAGCGGGGGATGTCGGCAGGCAGTTGTACGCGAACAAAACACGAGCGGGCGATACATAACTGGGATTTATTTTTTAAAACTATTTTAGCAAATGAATGTACTTGATTTCGGATAACTATATAGTAAAAAGTTTCTTTTTTGGAAAGTATGTTGAACAGGGGATGAAAAGTAATTCACTAAATTAAATTTTATTGCAAGTATAATTTCGTAAATTTGAGTTAAGTTTGTAGTTATTTATCAGTGCCTAACCTGAAATTAGAAAAAAATGTTAGTTTAAAAACTTCAACTTGTTTCTGACATGACCGGGACAGGGATGAGATGCGATGAAGCTACTTTCATTGATGGTCTGTGAATTACAAGGATGCTGGCCGACCACGCTTTACGAACCATAACAAGGGCAGATTTAAAAAAAAACATAAAACTGTATTCTGACCACACTTATTATGATATAAACAGTATTAACATTCAAATTATTTTTGGTAATTTACTAGAGTATGTAATTCGTTTAAACCGTTTTTGTCATACTATTTACTTTAAGTCAACTTAGAATAATAGTTTGACGAGGCTTACACTAAGAAGCTAACAAAAATTATTTACGGTACCCTTATATTAGTTAGGTCTCATTTCAGTTAGGCATGAAGAAGTGACATGTTTCAGTAAATACTTAAATTTATTATAGACATTATAGATCGGTTGATTAATGTACCTATTTGACATCGACGGCCAATTTTGTCGGTCCATCCAATCTCCTGGTTGTAGATGTATAAATATATTCCCTGACTCCAGGAGGTTTTAGATCTTGCTCTCCCTCAGATTTCCACTCCAAAACATTTTGGTAGCCGATCCTCTTCCATTCGCTGGACATGTCCATACCATCTTAATTGCTGAGTTTTAATATAATCTAAAATAGTGTCTTAAATCTTAATTTTCTCCCTTATAACTGAGTTTCTAATGCTATCTCTTCTTGAAATTTTTGCTGCCCTTCGTATAAAATCAATTTCCATTGCCAAAATATACTTATTTGTTTGTTGTTAATGCCCAAAGTTCTGCTCCATAAGTAACGATGCTTTTAAGAATTGTACGATATAATATATTAATTTTATTTTTATCACTTTTTATTTTATTACTTATAAACATTATGTGATATGAAAATTATCTTAGGATATTTTAATGCAAAAGTGATACAAGATATATTCAGGCCAACAATATGCAAATTCATTTTTCATGAAGGCATTAACGACAATGAGATTGAATTAGTAACTTTTGCCACATCAAAGAATCTCCAGCTATAACGGCTGGAGGACACGCATGTTGACTACATGTCACTCCTATGCTGTTAGAATGATCGTCTCCTCTGTGTTTAACACATGTAGATGTGAGGGTCAGCCAAGGGCCTTCTAGGCCTATCGCACCATGGAGTTTTTTTGAGTCAATATGACTTGTTGCTGATAAATTACGCTAGAAGAGGCCGGAAATTCACATATCTGCTGAGCGCCCGCAGCACGCGTGACCGGGAGTTGTCACAACAGACCCACAGAGCGGCTTGTAACTATGTCCTGTCAATGTTCGCCAAGACGCATGGTATTGAGAATAGTTAAGTTTCGTAGATTGCGATAGGCGGGACGCGTGGAACAAATAAACAATGAAAGAGAGGCATGAGTCAGAGGGAAAATACTCTGTAGGCAGATGAAGAATGAGTGGGATTAAAAAAAAAAAGTTTGTGGGAGATGAATAATTATACAGGGAATTACAAAAAGCTGAGAATAGGTATGTTCACATGGCTATGATCTTCTGGTTCAATAGTGTCAAAGAGTTAGTAATAAACTTAATACAACAGTAAATCCAAATTAATAAAAAAAACAATTTGGTATGAGTTGTATATGTATGTTAGTATTTATGATTAAGTTTGAAAAAAAAAACTTAACACAAGTAATTGCATACAGCTTCTAAAATACCTTTGAACAAATATTCTATTTAAAAAAATAGGTCCTACAATTCTGTGGACATTCACTACATACCATATACCAATTTTTTGAGGTGTGGAATATTTACTATACACATTGAGAGGATTCTATATTTTTAATATCCATTACTTTGTGTCACTACATGACAATGTAAATAATCCAATACCCAGTGCAGAAATTTACTCACATTAACACATGTCTGCAATTCCTGAATTACAATTATCTATATTCCTTGCAAAGGATCTAATTTCAAAAGTTTAGTGGTATTCCAAGCTGAGGTTGCAAATTCCTGTGCAAGTTTTCTCAGAGATTTTGTTATATAATTCTACTATCTCATCGAGTTTGTCTGAGATTTTTCCCTTAATTTATTCACTAGATTATGAACAGTACATCTGTGATGTGCATGGACATCAGAGAATTTGTCTATAAATTGACATCTCACATAGGAATAACATATGAAACCTCTGTGCTTTAACGTGTATAAACTTTTAGACATCCATACAGCACAAAGACTGCACTTACACTGCTTATAAGACTTTAGACTAAGGGAACAGAAATCTGTCAAGACACATTTATCAGCAGGGGCAGGATTTATATGTAATAAAAATGGTTAAATATATAATATAAATGGATTATAGATTCTCAAACCCCTCAGGGGTCCTCATTTGGGGGATATGTGGATGGCGACCACAAGGTGCCCAAGCTGTGCAAAACATTTCTTCCACTTACTTGTGTTTTGCACTCTTAACTTTACTATCTACCCTCTCTTGGTTAACTCTTGTTTTTTTGACGCCGGCACTATTAGGGCATCCGAGGGCTAGGGAGTCTTTCCTTTCTTCCATTTCTTCTTTCCTTTATTTTCTTTTCTTCTCCAGAAAAGCCTGACCAGAGGCTATAAGATGGCAGCCCCATCACTGGTCTTGCCTTCCTTTGGCCAGCAACCAATCGAAGGGACTATTATTATGCTTTCAAGTCTTATACGAGACCTTTCTTCCATTTCTTCTTTCCTTTATTTTCTTTTCTTCTCCAGAAAAGCCTGACCAGAGGCTATAAGATGGCAGCCCCATCACTGGTCTTGCCTTCCTTTGGCCAGCAACCAATCGAAGGGACTATTATTATGCTTTCAAGTCTTATACGAGAATTTTCCTCAAACGCTGGAGGGAAAATTTTCTATAGGACCGTAACAGGCCTTGGCCTAATACTTGGAAGGAAGAAGATAGATTCTCAAAATATAGACTAAAACTTTTTATAGACATGATGGAAACAATTTATGGCAGGTAAAAAAAAACTTTTTTATAATGCTCTAATTCAAAAATCACCTACATACAATCATAACTCAGAAATAATTTACAAACAGATGAGTTTTATTATTAAATATAGCCCCTGCCTATGGAATGAACAAATATAATTATAAACCATATTGAAAATGCACTTAAACTTCATACTGTTGATAGCATGTGAACTACCTAAACTGAATAGAATATGTTAAGCTAAATAAATTAACCCTGTAATCTACATACAGTGGATCTGCTGATGGCCTGGACCAGATGTGTTTAAGATAAGAAATTCTATTGTCACAAGGAGTTAATTGGCAATGCCAAAGAAAATAATGTACATAAAACAAAACTTGTTTTAACATTTCACAGAAATTAAAGAATCCAGATTTGAAATACGAATGCTAGTAAAATAATCTGACAAGACCAACTTTGAAACCATGAAATATGGTATATATTTAAAATAAAATATGAATGTAAAGTTATAGGTTATTTTCTGAAAAATGTAATATGTAAAGGCATGTCTTAAACCATACCAAAAAATATCGAAATTTAAACTTTAATGTAAAAGCATGCGTGTTTAAGCCCCGATAACCAGTTTACGGTGGTCCATCACCAAGGCGGATAACGTCCGAGCGAAGGCTTTGAATCGATTTAACATTATATCAAAATTATCTGTCAATACCTCCACTATCCACAAATAAAAAACATTGCGTTATAACGAATGACGTATCTTATTTAATTTCAAATTATGTATAACTGATGGGCGTGCCTCCTATGCAGTATTGTACAAATCATCTAGTTCGAACATATTTATACAAAATACAACTTAATGATAATACAATCATTTACCACAAAAAGAAGGCGGTACCTATATTGCCCTTGACCTGAAATGGTTGAGGCAACGAAAAAACACCGTTATTTAAATGTAAACAGAATACCTTATATACTTGGAATTTATCACTAGATTTCAAAACACTACGTAACATTAGGATTAAATTTTGATCAGTATAATTAATTAAAAACTACAAAAAATAGTTTATATTAATCGTGCTGAAACTATTGATATATCTCAATAACCGACAAAATAAATTTTATTACTTTATATCACTACAAATTTATCTGGATAGAAATCAATATAAATATTAGAATGTACAAGGTTTTAAAAATAGTTTAATATAGTTAAAGTCTGTAAACAGGAAACCATATTTTATAAGTTCCTACCATTTGACAACCGTTTCGGGTATTATAGAAATTCTGTCACATGGTGTAAAGTAGGTGTATGTATAATATTATAACAGATAACCATGGTATATTAAAAATGAAGTTGAAATTTAACAACCACTAGCAAATCTACTGCACAGCTACTTTTATCACATATGAAATACCGAGATGTGTTTTTTTCCGAAGAATAGAACCGTATTCCTTGCACAGAATAATTTAAATTTAATTGGAAAATGATAAAAACACTTCATGTTGAAAAAACAATTACAATAAAATACTATATTTACTATTATTTAAAAGAATTTCGGAACCATGTGACTCAAACTGTAACAACATGGCGAGGTCGAAATCAGCTGAGTTCTATACCGGCAGGCACGCCACGTCTAGGGACTACGATGTAACAGCATTAACAAAACATAACTATTTGTCACGCAATCTCAGTGTTGTCACTCATAACAATCACTAATTTAAACTAAAAATTAGCAGAATTTTTAAATTTTGCATTGATAATGATCAAAATTATGTGATATTATTAAGTAGTTGCAATTTCAAACACCGTAATACCGCCCACTCACACGGCGGCGCGTCACAAGGCGGGCGGGTTTGCTTACCTGCACAAACTGCCGATTACTTCTTCGTCGTGATGTCTTATTTCTTCCAAACTACGTTGCTCCTCTCTCCGATTAAATACTGACATATCTTAACAAACCACACTATTGAATAATTGTACTTGTCTCACACAAAACACAAGAAAATTGACACTTTTTGATCACGAATTCCGAAGCCAAACCGCACATACAACGCCTCACAGCGTTTTGTAATGGCGATCTTTGGCGGGAAACAGCTGAAGTGTATCGCAATGTAACCGTGTATCACTGCGCATAAATACTTAGTAGTTGTAAATGTATCTCAACGTTTCCTTTTAATCAAATATATTTAGATTATAACAAATAATATTATAAAATAACTTTTATACATTAAATGCAGAAAAATACAAAACTTGCAGCAATATAGGCATAAACATAGAGTACTATTTGTTTCAGCGCATGAATTACGTGCATATAGTAAACCGGTTGCCGGGCGGGAACCCGCCGATAAACATCTGCCAGCTGTGCTTATTCTCTACGCATGTTCACTGAAAGGAGAATCTAGAACCAATCATATGATATAAAAATAAAACAAAATGCAAGATTATGAACATATTTTGATGCCGGTTTATGATTTTTCATAAAGTTATTTGTATTTTCACTACCTAATCAACTGTTTTCCTCCGTTAATACGAATTACATAAATTTTATTGACTGTTTGAATCAATTTATTGCGAGATTAATTTTACTGCAAAATTGATTACCTGTTTTTATAAATGAATATAATTACGATTTGAATGAGTTTTTAAAGGTAACTATTTATGTTAGTGTTAACTTTCATAAAAAAGGTAATTTTAAATTATTCTAGTACTCACGATTCAGAAGTGTATCTTGCTGACATCTGTTGGCAGCTCTTGCATACTACATTACTACCAGATACAACAAACTTCATGAAGTCACAAAACGAAATAAAATAATTTAAAAAATATCTGATAAACATAAATTAATAATGAAAATGGATCTCAAAAAATAAATGATTCTTAAAAAATATGTTTTTTGAATAAACTCATATGAGAAACCATTTAAAATTAACTATTTTCACATACAAAGTGTTCCCAATAATAATAAAATTATCATAACTATTTCTTATTTCATGCAGGATACTTCCTTTTCCTTTGTAATAAATAAATTGTTAAATCTGATTAGTAATCAGAAATAACATTAACGTAGGTATAGAATTAATTCTGATAATTCATATGAATGATTCACAAGAATTGCCATCCAACTGAATACCAATTTTATTACAATTTCTGCCCCCATTGTATTCCTACTGACATTTTGATGTATTGTAGCACTGCATATAATGTGAAACTAAATCCAATAAGGAAGATCACAGATAATCTTGTTAGCATATTTTATTAAATGTTTCCAATTCTTATTTTATTTTATAATCTTGTTTTTAATAACATTTCATACTATATGGAAGCAATTTAACAGTTATTTGTCTCAAATATGGTAATAAATCAATAGGTGCTAACTTCATAAGTATAGCATGATCACTCCTCTAACAGCTACATATAGATGTTGATTTAACAGTTTAATTTAAAAATGAAAACTATAATTACTTGAAACAATAATTATCAGTCCACAGCTATGGTCTCGAGGTAGCGTGCTGCCATGTCACGCAGCGGGCCCACGTTCGATCCCCGGTTGGGGCAGTTTTTCTGGGTGAGGTTTTTACTCACCTGTAAGACAAATGTCAGGAAAACTTTAAGGCCCAAATGGTCCCCGAAATCATATGGCCATCATCTTCATCACCACCTTCACCGGTGTGGGAAGCTACCACACATACAATTCCCTAGTAAAGCTGCAAGCAGAGCATGAAAATGCTATGATTGCAGTGAAGGACCTGCCTTTGGGCAGAATTACTATGGATGGATAATTATTATTGAATAATGAAAATCATATTTTGGCTTCCAATTGTGATTTTTTAACTGAAATATATTATAGATTTAACTCAGGTTAACATTAGATCAGCTAACAAACATTCGGACATTTCTGGTGTTCTCTCCTGGCATTGGCATAATTGTAACCCACATCTGAAGTTGGGGCACCTGGAAGGCGGGGTTACATTGCTCTAATGATATGATGGGTGATTATGATAGTGGTGTGCCAGGAGAGTCCTTTATCCTAAGCTTAATGTAAGATGAATATGAATGATAATGATTGCGATATGATGTTTGGGCCTTAAAGTTTCCTGACATTTGTCTTAAAGGTGAGGAAAAACTCCGATAAAACCTCACCCAGGAAACTGTCCCATCCGGGGTTCAAATCCAGGCCTGCTGTGTAATAAGGCGCATGCTACCTCGAGATCACATCGCTAACAATAAATTCTAAATGCCTAAATTTCGATTGGTATCTATTTTGTAGAATCTCAAAATTAATAATAGGATTGAAGATAAACTGTAAACTTGAGAGAAAAAATTTGTTCGAACTAATTTCAGATATATATTCAGAACACCAATATATATGAGAACCACTTGCATTACAAACATAATATTAAAGGAAAAGTGAATCTAAAATTATAAAATCAATTGTGATATTCATGAGACTAACAAAGTTTAGTTTACAAAAAAGAAAATCAAGTGTTAGAATACTTTTGAAAACTAAAATACATTTATTTACAGTTAACTGCATATATTTAATGTACCCATACTCCTTAAATTTTTATAAAAAACCCCTCAATTCCTTTCAAATGAATGGTCAGGGAAAGAACTATTTAAGTAACTTTTTTTGTCAAGATGAAGTTTGAGACAATTAGATTCTCCTTGGAAAATATTATCTTTAGATATGTGAAACAATATAAGAAATAGTTGTCAAGCGTGTAATTATTTGCCATTGAGGTAAAGAACCTGGTATGTTGTTTAATTTAAATTCCGTTTTCTAGGTTTCATGAAAAAAGTGAATTACCTGGTTCTATTCCTGTATGCTTCAAACAATAAATTCATAGCCAAAATAACAAATAAAACCCACTTAATCATTCGATGAACATTTTTAGTTAAATTAGTTCAAAATTTCCTATTACTTTGGTTAGTTTTTAGTTTTGTGCTCATTTATCAGTTGTTTGAATATCACCATTGAATGAAATAAAATTTTATAAAGTAACATTTTGAATATCACCAATACACTGTTTTAGTATATTACACATTTGAAAATATAATTACAATTAGCATATCTCATTCATAGACAATGGTGGCTTCAAACTACACTTTATGTTACTAACTGGACACACAAAAACGTACTATATTTTTTTAAACTTCTGATATTGGATGAGAGTTTGCCATGCTGGCTTAGGCCTAGTTCCTAAACTAGAAGGTTTGACATCTGGCAAGGTTGAAAATTCTAATTGTAAAATTAATTAGGTAATAATTTATTTGTCAACCAAAGATTTTGTTCAAATGAATGATCAAAGATGAATTATAATTATATACCAAGAGGACGAAGATCACTGGGCCGTCCTATGAAACACTGGAGGGAAAATTTTCTATAGGATCGTAACAGGCCTTGGCCTAATACTTGGAAGAAAGAAGAAGATGATGAATTATTTCATTGTAACCACGGAAATATTAATAACAAACAGTATTCTTAGAAGCCACGTGAAATTATCTCTTACTGTCAGTATTAGTATTTTAACTGTTTTGAGTTTACTTCACATTTTCATACTCACTCTTAAAACTTAAAAAAATTAGCAAACCAAACTAAATCACACTAACCATACATTTGTTCTTTCTAACATAGGTTTTTAATTAAGCCTCATTTTAATTATCATAAACGAGTAAACAATAATATTTCCTATATACACTCATCAGATTTTTATTTAAAATACTAACTAAAATGAATCATGTGTAGATATTCCGGTGGATAAAGATTTCATTTCAAAATTTATAATCCCAACCAAAGATGGCAGCACAAGAGGTGACGTCCATAGAGAAATCAAAACCAGAGAATTTTCATCAGTAGAAGTCATGATCGAAGAGGGGCAAGATGTCTGAAACAGTCGGTATCAAAGAAATTTGAAAATGTATGAGGTGAGTCATTAAAAAATTAGTTCTCCACTATCTATTAACTATAATTACTACTGATATCAAGATGATGCACTTTGAATTTAGGCGGCTTTTATTTTCATGTAAATAAGGAACCTCCCTTTAGGGATGTTTCCCACATAACATGACCTACATTTTACTTATCTGAATCATTTATTCATTTCAATGATTCAGATTGAACAAAATCATTGGTTGATGACAAGAAAATAATTACCATTAATTAAATCAATTGTGGGGCCAGCAAAGGAAGTGGTGTACAATTTTTAATTGCCAGATTATACATCAGATTCTTGCATTAAATTGAAAGTACCTCACAATACTTATGTTGAGGAGGTAACGTTGATAGTGATTCATCCGTGTGATGGTACGTTAAGCCTGAAGAAGACCCCCCTCATGCTTTCAGACAGGAGTAGGCTATGTGCCAGCACCATATTTCGCCTTCTCATCATCATCCCTCATACAACACACTCTACACTATATAAACACATAAACATACACCCATCCTGTACTTCTCTCTGTACACAATACAAGAATACCTTATCTATGTAGAAAGTTTCTATATAAATGGTGCATAATTTAAAAATAAAGCAGATTAACTCTATCTATCCATCCAACCCACGGAATCTGAACCAAATAAAGTGCACTGGGTTGCTTTAGAACACACACCTATATTGGACAAGATAAGAACAGACCAACAATGCAAAGAAAAACATTGGCTTCAATGATTTAATTCTAGTCATAAAGATTAGCAACGAGAAAGAAAGAGGGATTGAGACAATTGTCAGACCACAGCACCTACATTATACATTTCTTTTTTTGGCAATGCACACAATGTATAAATACTACTGTGGCATATTAAATTTGAAGAGAAAAATATATGCCTAAATCGGGATTTGAACCCAATATCTCTGGTTCTGTACACCAGTGTTTTAACATTGAGTGAGAAGTGATAAATTTAATATTAAATATAGAATGTTAGCTTTACTTGCTAGAAATGTAATGTGTTGATTTCCACTTTAAAGTGCTCTTATTTAGAGACTGCTTGATGGCGTTAGTGGAACAAAATTTAACTGCTACCTGGCACACGGGAATCGTATAAGAGAAAAATCTATGTTTAAATCATGATGCCTAATAGCTTAAATCGTTAATGCTCTGGTGCACAGAACCAGTGATATTAGGTTCAAATCCCGATTTAGGCATATATCTTTCTTAATCCTGGAATACATAACAAATTTCAAAAAATTTTCAAGAAATTCAATATTACATTGGCACCGATAAATAAATTTAGCCTTGGTAACTTATTAATAACCAATAAGAAAATGAACACCCCAGAAAGTAAAAAAATCTGGAATTTATCAAATTGATTGTGGAGATTGCAATAAAGTATACATAGGAAAAACAAAAAGAAATTTGGACACTCGCACAAAGGAACACTTTAGAAATATTAAAAATGGTGAAATTGAAAAATCAGCTATTGCAGCACATAGTTTGTTGGAAGGTCATAAAATTGAAAAAGAAGCTAAACTTCTAAAACATTTGGAAAAACCTTTGGATTTGACAGTTTGGGAGAAAATATTTATACAGAAGAACAAATTTAAATCTATGAATTTCGACATTCCGGATGAACATGACCTCATCTCGAAGTTCATCGAATCAACACCAGATGGCAACGATATCTCAAAGTTCGTCAAATCAACACCAGATGGCAACGTTATAGAGGGAGATTCCAACGAATATCCGGTAGTCATAATGGCGGTTGAAAATGAATGACAAGATCATTTGAAAACTATAGTTACCATGTTTGAAAAACATGAAATATGAGGTAAGATGTTAAAATGACTCATTAATAATTAATTAAGAACCTCATAATGTGTTTCCCAATTTTAACTTTGAATATATCTTTCTCTTCAAATTTAATTTGTCATTGAGTGAGAAGTAATAAATTTAATATTAAATACTTTGGCATAGTAAGTTTATAAAATACAAAGCAGATCTGTAGATTTTCATCGTATTAATTTTTGTTTTCTTGTTAATTTCCATTGCCATGAAATGAATAATATTGGATAAAAAGTTGATTTTGGACAAGCATGACCGAGGCAGAAAGAATCCAGTAATGTCGAGATTAACTACTTGTATAAACGTAAGTTTTGGCGTGAAACTGGGGTCATGAAATGTTTTCAGAAATCCATAAGACAGAATGAAAAATATTTAATTTTATAGGTATATTCTATTGGCTTTGAAGCCTAAATACACATTTTTAAAATACCAAGGGCTTGGTGATAGAAGGGCAAACATTAAGACATATAAATTAAAACATCATTAAGACATAGTTCACATTTTTCTTACAATTTGACTCTAAAGTAATATATAAAATTATGAAATATTTACCTAAAGGGTCCATCTCCTCAACTTTATTAGTTATTTATCTGTAGTGCTTTCGGGACTGAAAGTTACAGATAAATAAATGATGATGGGACTAGTCCCAAAAGCGCTAAAGATAAATAACTAATAAAGTTGAGGAGACAGACCTTTTAGGTAAATATTTCATAATTTTATATATTAATTTTGAATAATACCTCAACGGAACTTCATCATGAATCTTATTTAATTAATAAATATGGATTTCCATCAAGTAAACACCAACTCAATTGATTAATCTTATTAATGTTGAATTTGACTCTAGTTGTCAGCCTATAGCAGGGGTTTTCAAACTGTGTGCTGCATCTGCATGGGGAGAAGTGAGAATTTTGAGAAAAAGTCCTAAAATTTGATAGAATAGAGTCTATACTATATTGTAAATAAACCTATTTATAATGCAACACACATTTAATTCAGCACAAACTTTTGTCGAAATAACTAAGCATTCGATGTTTAATATTAAATTGATCACTTCTCACCGAATGACAAATTAAATTTGAAGAGAAAAATATACACCTAAATCGGGATTTGAACCCATTATCTCTGGTTCTGTATACCTGCACTCTTAATGATTTAAGCAATTAAATTAATGTTTTTATTATTCATTTCATACATCTCAATGATGGATAAATCATATTTAAAGAGAAAAATTATACACACAGACCAGGACTTGAACCCTGGATCCTTGGTTCTCTAGACTAAGAGATCTAGCAACTGAGCTACCGGAGCAAGTACCGATCTAAACGCAAATCTTTCTCTATATACACGTTATTCCCGCCCACCAAATACTATGAAGCCTTTGCTTCTATCTTTATTAAAAAGACATTTTTGGGAATTATACATTACATTATAAATGCCAGTATGGCTTCTTTCGATGTTTTTATTATTAATTTCGTACATCTCAATGATGGATAAATCATATTTAAAGAGATAAATTATACGCTCAGACCGGGACTTGAACCCAGCATCCTTGGTTCTCTAGACCAAGTGTTCTACCAACTGAGCTACCAGAGCAAGTACCAATCTAAATGCAAATCTTTCTCTATATACGTTGTAATTTTTAAAAAAATTGTATAAGGAGATATTCTTAAATCCAATCATTAGGCTTCCGATTTAATCGTAGATTTTTCTCTATACTAATATGATTCCTGTGCACCAGACAGCTTCACTGGCTATAAATGAAATGTTAATTCCCATTTAAAGTCTTCTTGTTTAAGAAACCGCTAGATGGTGTTAGTGGAACAAAGTTCACTGCTGTCTGGTGTGTGGGAATCGTATTAGTATAGAGAAAAATTTACAAATAAATCGGCAGCCTAATAGCTTAAATCATTAAAGCGTTGGCGTATTGGGTTTAAATCCTGATTTAGGCGCATATTTTCTCTTCAAAATTTAAAAATATAACCAAGTATGTCTTTTTTTAATCTTTACGGATAGAATAAAGAGTACATTTATAGTTTATTTATATTAAATTCCTACTATTAACATGAATATGTTACTTATGACACTGGCTAAACATTAAAATGATGTGGATCACCATTACAGGCATTTCCATCAATCCTGATTGAGGGTCTTTCCACTTTTCAGCGGTTGCCCTTTTACTAGCCGGCTGCTGGCCCTACACATCCACATGTGTCAATCACAGAGGTAGATGATCAACAGCCAGTGTAGGGGTGACATGTGGTGTCGAATCCCCCAGCCGTTATAGCTGGTTCCTCAACCTGGAGCTGCTACTTATTGTAGCTACCCAATTGCCTCACGATGCTGGGTGGGCACCGGTCCCATACTGGCCGAAATACCATGAGAAAATTTCTTCTCCCATGGAGACTCGAACCAGCGCAAGTCCCGTAGCTCTGCGCCAAGGCTTCCTACCTTAACCATCAATGATTAATAAATTAAATTAAACTTTTTTTTTTAACTTTTACAGGAATTAATCACTATGAGGTTTAATTTATGGTAAAATCAAATGTTTCTTACCTCTCCTCATACAAATCTTCTAAGTAGATCATAATTTTGAGACCGTTATGCTCTCGAAATCGCGATCTTAGAAGATTTGTATGAGGAGAGGTAAGAAACATTTGATTTTACCATAAATTAAACTTATTTCACCACAGCAATAATCTTTTTTTGTAGAGATTATTTCTTGTCGGCATATTCCATTTTTGAAAGAATTCAGATTATGGCAGTTGAGGGAAGCCTTGAGAGCAAAAGGAGTGAAAACATATGGCCCATATTATCAATGCCTAGCTAACATCCAATAAGAATCAACAGCATATATAATTAATAGTGAGTGGATAACATATTTTTAACGACTCACCTCATATAATTTCAAATTTATTTGAAACCGGCGGTAATGATATAACCTCATAATGTTTACTTACCAATATTAATTTAAATATAGCGTATATAATGTTTTATTTTAGGAAGTAATATTTTGAGGTTCTTTTAATTAAATTATTTTGAGTCATATCTTATCTCAATATTAATGTTGATTTGTTCTTGAAATATCCAATAACAAACCTATAAAAGTACCTTGAAGAGTGGAATAATCATTCTTTACTGCATTTCCTATGTAATTACAGAATGTCAGGAATTATTTTATCTCATATTTGTATCCCAAGGTCTTTCATGGCTTGATAATGGGTACCTTTACTTTTTATTCATAATTTTGTGAATAGAATTACTATTAATATCCAATTAATTTAAAACACTTTTAAAAAATATTATGATTTCTGTTTTTTTTACCACTAACACCACAATTCTTAGAACTTAATTGTGTTCATGGGTCCCAGTTACATTGCTTGGAAAGGGTTGAATGATGTCATCCATCTTCAAATACTTACAGAACCAATACCAACATAGTAATGAAGACTCATAAACACAATGTGATTCTAAGAATTGTGGCTTCACTCATCACATATTGAATTTATATAGTCTTACCAACCTCTCTTGAGCCCTGGACTTAAGGAATAAGAGAAGATTTGGCAAATCCTGCAACATTATCAACTATATGGAAAGAAACCCCATTGCATATTGAATTTGTCTCAGAAACTTTTTGTAATGAGGACAGATCTGGCAAATCTACAATACTTAACACCACAAACTAAATGGATAGGAAACCTTCATCTCAACTTGAAAGAGTCCACATTATTATTGAAGAACAGTACACACTGAAATAAAACCAATTTAGTACTACTAAGTTTGTGTGTTATTGATAAACTGTACATAAACTTTTTTATTATTAATAGACCCCATATTATACACTTACATGTGAATGGAACTGGGATACAGCATGAAGACTTAACAGAAAGTAATAATCATTTTAACTGTTGCAGCAATAGAGAACTAAAAAAAGTCATAGGGAGACTAATGGAATCAATTTATGAATGAAATGTATGAAATAATAATTAACAAACATTTTCAACCACATTTAGATTAAAAGTGAATATAAATAAAATAACATACATTGTAATTTCTGTATCATTATCCAGATTTTCTTAATGTATTATAAATGTGTAAAGTACCTATCATATTTTAAGAATAATTCTTACACCCATTGAGGTAACTATTAAGGGTCGCATGTTTGGACGCATTAGACAGTAAAATGCCTTCTCTGCTGAGCAAGTTGTATGCTAATACGATTTTGCTTACTCAGAAATCTGTTCATGCGATAATAATTGGTTAAATTTGTAAGCTACCTGCGGAGGTACCTTACATGAGCAACTCAAATTAAAATCCCGAAGGGAACCGATGGTAATCGATGTACTTTGCTGCTTTATCCAACATTTATCCAAGATGTCGGACCTTGAAGACTTCGATCATGTTTTCAGTATACACGGAGAAGAGGAATTTGATAGAGTCTACCAAAGAATTCAACTGGAAGAACAGGAGAATCGGCGTAATATTGCGTGTCGCAGACGTGTTTGTATACGGTATTATTTGCGGGATGCAAGCATAAATGCATTCCTCTATAGCAGACGAAAATAACGGAAGTGGTTTTATCGCTGAGAATTCTGGGTAATTCGTTGCCAATATTACAAAAACGTCGACGCTCGTGCATGACCGATAAGTCGGCCGTTAATTCGTTCTCAGCAATTGCTCACGGTGAATCAGCTCACTAGTGATTGGAAGTAATTTGAGTAGAGAGTAATGTTCTAACATACGACCCTAAAAGTTAGATTGATACAAACATTCCTGAGTGAACCAATTGCCCTTAAGTACAATTTTAAATAAGTTTATAAAATTATAGTTGAGGATGACTGGTTCACTCAGGTATGTTCGTATCAATCAAACTTATCTACCACTTTAATATTTAAAGGAAGTGACACTTATGAGGTTTATTTTAAATAATAGGAGTTTGAATATTAACAACTCACCTCATATGAGGTGAGTCCTGAATATTGTAACCCCTATTATTTATCTATCACTATTTAGTTTAGCAGCAAATAATATTTACTGTTTATATATGAGTTGGAGAAAATATTTTCATATCTCACCTCATAAAGTTGCATATTCACGATACTGGTTTCAATGATCAATTTCCAACTTTTGACTGAAAATGATGGTGATAGACCATTGAAGCCGTTATCGTCAATATACACAACTTTATGAGGTGAGATATATAAAAACATTTTCTCCAACTCATGTATAAATTGAAAATGCCTCATCGCGTTACTTCCCACTTTAATTTTGATTAAAAAGATATACTGTATTTAGGGGAATATTCATAGATATGCCTGTAGTATGAAAAGCATTGACATTAAGTCCTTTAATTAAAAAACACTATTCGCAGTCACAACTCTTGCCTCAAAGAGTAGAGAAGTTATTTCTTGTTAAATCAGAGCTTCCTCATGACCAGAGGCAGAATTAATAGTTTATCAACATTTCAAGTAGGAGGGCAAACATTTATTTGTACACTCTAATTCAACCCAGGAAGTTACTACAGACCTTACGGGATAGGCCAGTGTCCCCTTACGTACTCATAATACCAGTATTTGTTTGTTTAGGGAGGGGTGGTGGGGCAAGGTTAGCAGTACTTTTTCCAAATCAATGTACTATACATTTAAAAAACATATTTTTTTCTTTTACAGCATGCAGACTAGTATTATAGTAAATATGAGTCGACACTTTCACACAGGATAGTACAGGTCTGCACGACCTCAGTGACAAATGTCAACTGTTTTTTTTCTTTTAAGAGGGGGTGTCTTGGACAGCTACAACTATGTACCTGCTGTGTTGCATACTTCAGTTTTATTTAAGGATTTCTCTCAAGAAAATATCATAAAAATGGCAACCCAGTTCCCTATTCCAAACACACAGTAACTTCCTGGGTTGAATCCTGACTGTACCGTGTGTTCAGTTTGTGCGACCTGCAAGTTTTGATAATGTTATTGATGATTATACAACTAAAATAGTTTCAGTCCTTCATGACACCGGATATATCAAGTGATCATTAAATATTTTAATAATACTGCATTATTTTACACTGCAATATAATACCCCTATGTAGGCTTATAAACTATATTTTATACCAATAAAACAAATTTCTATGTATACTTTATTGCAAATAATTGTATCACAGAAATCCCCGAAGATACATAATTATATGTATTTAATGAGAAAGTACCCAGATTGCTCTAAAATTCTTATTTCCAAAATAAACTTAATAGTATATTGTATTTTATTACTAGAGCGCGGAATTTTATGAAATTTCATGTTTTAAACTATTTGTCCGAGAGCGCTGGGACTAAGTATCTGTACATTTCATGATGTGTAGAATCAAATAAGACCAACAAAAAACTTCATATTTCATAATATTTTAGCAAAATGTTCATATTTTAGTGAAAATTTCATACTCCTTCATATTTTCCAACTTTCAAATTCTCGGTTTTTTTTTTTCAATGAAAGTTCTAGGAATTCATTAAAATATTTCTTGAAATAAATGTATTTATGTAATTTTTGACAGTGTAAAATGGTAGACAAGTGAAAATTCTCAGTATCCCTTCTGAACAATATAGATAGATTTTATAAAAGCAAATAATTAGATGAGGAGTCACAGAGTGACGTGTTAGATGGAGGTTTTTGTCCTAAACTTGATCCCCAGACAAGAACATGAGCCTAGATTAATAAGTAGAATAACAATGTTGTAATATTCTATAGTCAGGTATAACAACTGTCAACTCGTTATTGCTACCTGAGAGCAGCCCTTTCTTTGTGAACAGATTACAGCATTTAAATATAGGAGAGACTGCTGGTAAACTTGAAGTAAGTAAAACTTTCTAGACAATAGGCCTCAAGAGGCCCTTGGGGTAGTAGGAGGATAAGGCTACCACTTTTTCTGGACAATCGGCACTTGTCAGCCCTGCGTAACGGCCACCTTTACCCTCCAGAACAAGCATCTGGTACTCATTTCCGTTTAAGTACTTTGTGAAATTAGTAAAGTTCATGTAGGTAAGGGCATCAAACTATCGAATATAGCATGATACAAGTATGCTGCCATAACATTGTGTGATGTTGAGCATAATTTTTCATCGTGTAAAACAATTCTGACCGACAGGCCTTATAGTTTACTATCAGAAAATATAGAAAAAAACTTCTGTGTATTACAAACAGAATAGACAATTGGATTGTTCAAAACACAATTAGACCAAGATTATGGACACAATGTTAGACCCATTTCATTAAAAAAACGTTTAAATTATTCTTAACTACATTTCACCAAGTTTGAAGTTCAACATTAAATGTAACTTTAATTGCAAAGAGAGCTCTGAAACAATCCCTGGAATCAATTATGGACTAATAACTTTTAACATCTTGTTTCTCCAAATATGACATCTGGAATGGTTTACTTGTATTTTAAATCGTCCAATTTAATGTTATTGTTACACTTGCATCTCCAGGAAATTAATATTTTTATGCAAAGTAAAAATAGCAATAATTCAAACTATATCTGTTCTAAACTTTGTTAGTGCTATATTTCATGGAAACCTGTTTGTTTTGATTACAATGTTTTGTTTCTTGTATATGTTTGGATTTCATAATTAAATATCATTCAATACATAAATTAATTGTATTATATATAACCTCTCAGTTTTTATTTATGAAGGTAAAGTGATTCCACTACAGTCTTGGGGGGGGCCTTTGGGGTAGTGGTATGTTGAAGCTTCCAACTTTCTAGACAATAGACACTAGATGTCTGCCGGGTTGTCAGATCTGCCTGATGGCCGCATTTGTGCCCAGAACATGCATCTAGTACTCACTTCCATCTGAGACCCCAGGTCCACAATGCCACCAGAAGGTCTGGTCCAGCTAAAAATCTTGACAATATCGAGACTCGAACCCACGACTTTCCTGTTTGCACCACGTTTCCTTATACAACTGCACTATGGCATGATTCATTAAAATTGTTTCAGATCATGAATATGATATTTTATATTGGGTCAGAATTAATGAAAAAGCTAATTAAAATTGAAATACAGTGAATATCTTGATTTCTTGAGCTATAAATAAGTTCTGTTTGTCTCATTTATGTGTTGGTATGTACCCTTATAAGTTATAGTGCGCCTATGTATATAAATATATGTAAAAAGTATAGAAAATAGTAGCTTCATAATATTTTTGCGTCATAATTTTCATATTTTTCATATTTTGTCTTCACGATTTCATATTTTCGTATAATTTTCTTCATATAATTCCTCGCTCTATTTATTACTATGGTGTTCATATTTTCTTAATTTTAAAATTGAATTGATCATTATTAAAAGGCCCTTTCTCCAATAAAGTTATTTGACAAGGTCACTGCTAGAAGGCCCTCTAACCTGAAGAACATTTTACCATGAAACTGAACATGAAATGCTCAACTGTGGCCCTGCATGAAGGCTGGAGGAAGGTTCTTTAAGCAGAGAATGTGTATCTATATGTAAGGATGTTGAATCTGTAAGTTAACTCATTTTTGCAAAAAAAAAAAATTGGAGAAAGGGGCTTTTAACAATTTACAATTTAATTGCATTCATGTTAACCAATTAATGAGTTGGTTATTTTGGCTCACCTCTCTTGATTTTTATGTAGACCAGGTTTCATCACTTTTGTGCGACATTGTCAAAGCATTCCAACTGTTGTTTTGCAGTTGTCCATCCTGTAAGTTGATTTCTGCTTCCTCTGCTGGCTGATCGATGAACTTCCAAATCAATTTTTTTTCTTTTCTCTGGCAATTTCTAATTCATGGTTTTTTTTTATTCTTGCAGATGTAAATTTTCTCCAAAATTGTGAGTTTCTTAGATTTTTAAACATTTTAGTAATTTGGCCTTAGTTTCAATTCTGTGTTTTTCTGACCATGCAGCTATTGCTGATTTTTCTATTTCTCCATTTTTAATATTTCTAAGGTGTTCTTTTAATCTTGTATTTGACCTTTACACTGCTACGAACGGGTATATCCGTTGGCAAAGAAAATGCTTGCTGTGCTATGGGTGTGTATATCCATTCTCAACTCCAAACGCCTGCTAGTTATATAATACGTATTGCATTGCTTTCAAACTAAGCAGGCATATACTGCCATCTCCGAGGAACGTAAATAAACTTTTTCCATATTTCTCCCTGCACTGAGCAAGGAGGGTTTAAAGGCTGGAAATATCTCAGCAGTGAAAAGGTTAGATTCCTTTTTGTTTTTCCTATGTACATTTTTTTCACAATCTTTACAAACAATTTGATAAATTATATTATTTTTGGTCTGGACATCTTACCTCAATATTAATGTTGATTTGTTCTTGGACATGTATTGAGGTAAGATGTCCAGACCAAAAATAATATAATTAAAATAACCTCAAAATATAACTTCCTAAAATTAAATATTAATTTGATAAATCCCTGATTTATTGTCGTCTTCAATCTTTTCATTTTTGTTGGTTTTGATTAATTTATTAAAACTGGAATCATTTTTCGGTGCTAATTTAATGTTAAATTTGCTGAAAATTTTTTGGAACTTATCAAATACTAAAGCATGGTATGTAAATTTCTTGAAATTTTACCAGTTTCTTTTTCTGTTTGAAGAGTACTTTTATTTACCACATATTGTTTCTTGAATTTATTTATTTTGTTATGAATCATCTTTTCCTGAAAACCATTCTCTTTTGCTATTTTTATAATGTGTTTTTTCTCTTTCTTAAAATTTTCTCTGCTCAGGGAATGTTCACAACTCTGTATGTTGAACTACTAAATACTGCCTCTTTATGTGCAATATGGTTGAAACCCGTTGCTTTAATATAATTATCAATTGTGTTTCTTTCCTGTAAATTCCAATATTATTAACATTTTCAGTAAATTTAACATTAAATTAGCACCAAAAAATGATAATAAATAATAATTTGTTTGAATAAATTAATCAAAACCAACAAAAATGAAAAGATTGAAGACAGCTACAAGTTAATATCATAGCAATAGTCAAGCAAAAACAATTAGAAGATGCCGTTAAACTTTTGAATATTCATAATGATTTTACATGAAAGGAATACACATTGAAAAAATTATTACAGTTTGAATAAATTCATCAAAACCAACAAAAAAAGAAAACATTGAAGACAGCTACAAATCAGGGATTTATCAAATTGATTGTAAAGATTGTGAAAAAATATACATAGGAAAAACAAAAAGAACTTAAATACAAGATTGAAATGTTAAAAATGGAGAAAATAGAAAATTCTGCACATGCATGGTCACAAAAAACATAGAATTGAAACTAAGGCCATATTACTAGAATAGTTAGAAAAAATCTAAGGAACTCACAATTTTGGAGAAAATTTACACTTGCAAGAATAAAAAGAAAACCATGAATTTTGAAATTCCCAGAAAAAAAAGAAACAAAAAGTTGATTTGGAAATTCATTGGTCAGCCAGCACAGAAAGCAGAAATCAACTTACAGGATGCACAACTGCAAAAACAAGTTGGAATGCATCACAAATGTCGCACAAAAGCAATAAAACCAGGACTGCATAAAATTCAAGAAATATGAGGCGAGTCAAAATATCGAACTCATTAATGTATATATATATATTAGAGAAAGCTTTCCGGTGAGTAACAGACATGCTGATCAACTAGCCAAAAAGAATGCCATGATGGAAAGGAAACCAACAGGACAACTAGAATTGCAAACAATTTAACAATGTCAACCACCATGTTGCAGCCCAACGAAGACTAATAAAAGAACAACTTTTAAAAAATACATTAGGAAGAAAAACATTATGAGTGGTTTTTACTTAATAAGTTTGGTCTGTTTAATTCTTACCTCATATCATTGTTTCTATTAGACATGTTTCAAAATATGTTGGCCTCATCTTCAGCAGTTATAGTTGTTAGCAAGTTCTTTGGACCACAGAAAGAGGGAGTTGAAGTTGAGATCCAGGGCCGACAACTTGGGAAAAATCAGTCTGTAAGTAATGAAGATGAGGCTAACACGTCTTGAAACATATGTCTAACAGAAACAACATGAGGTAAGAATTAAACAGACTAAACTCATTAAAAGGATAATTGTTAGAAAACAACGAAGACATACCTGATATCCTCAAAATGCCAAGGAAAATTGTAGTGGCTATTTTTAGACTGGAAACTGGACATGACTGCCTTGCCAAACATCTATTCTCAATAAAACTTCCTACCTATTTAATTAAAATATCTATTTTCAGATTATGTGATGAAGACACTACGAAGAACAGAAGCCACCTACAGGAATGCAGGAACCTAACATGCAATAGTCTAGCAGCAAGATATAGCCAAGACATAGAAAAAATGCACAACCAGTCTGGTTAAAGTCAAAGCAATTTCTGCATTTGACCTATATCAGCCAACATTCAATATCAAATTGCTCAATACAAATCCATCAATCAACTGTAGTCAAAGATCTTAAAAGTTATTAAAATTAAAATGAGTCATACATCTCACCCCATACGACTCATTTTAATTTTATTAATTTAAAAGCCTCTTAATGATAATTCCCATCTTAAGTTTTATGAAATTTCAAAAGTTGTATATTCCTAGTCAGGAAATAGAAGTTTGGCAACTATTTAAAAAAATATATATTCCAATGTTTTCAATAGTTCCTTCAAGCATATTAATTTAAGGAAAGGATGTTTTAGTTACCTTAGATTAAAGATTAAATTAAAATGCTTCATACCTCACCTCATATCCAGTCTTCTAAGTAGACAGTGGTTTCAAATCCTTGGCAGATTCATCTTCAGTACCCTCTCTTTGACTGATGTTATGTTGATCAGAAGAACTACTTCTTCTTCCCTCTGTTGGTAGAGTGATAAACCTCCAGATCCAGTCAGAATAAATAAATTTAAAAGACAAAAATTAATTAACAAAAGCACACTTATAAAACAAACAGAAGAAAAAATAAAATTCAAGAAATTCACTTACCATCCATTGAAACACTACAAGTTTCAAATAATTTTCAAAAAGTTTAATATAAGATCGGCACCGAAGAACAAATACAGCCTAAATAGGATAATTAAAACCAATAAAAATGAAAGAATCAAAGAAGAAAACAATTCAGAAATTATCAGATCAAATGCAGAGATTGTGACAAAATTTACATAGGAAAAACAAAAAGAAATTTGAAAACAAGGGCAAAAGAACATCTTAGAATTGTCAAAAATGGTGAAGAGGAAAAGTCAGCAATAGCTGCTCATGCTTGGTCTGAAAAATATCTAATTGAATTAAAAGCCAGTCTAATTAAACAAATAATAGAAAAAAAACTCATGGTTTTGGAAAAAATCCACATTAAAAAAATAAGAAAGAAAAACTTATGAACTTCAAAAATCCCGCAGATTCTGACTGGATCTGGAGGTTTATCGGTCCACCAACAGATGGAAGAAGTAGTAGTTCTTGTGATCGACATAACATCAGTCAACGAAAGGGTAATGAAGATGAATCTGTGGTCTACTTACAAGACTGAATATGAGGTAAGGTATGAAGTATTTTAATTTAATTTTAAATTAAACCTCATAGTGATTTTTTTCATAAGTAGCGCCACGAGTGATCTCCAATTTATCTAGAGAATTTGAAAATCAAGAGTGGCATTTGTTAGGACTATTTAACGAATAAAATTAAGCTGTTTACTCTCAAATCATTATTTAAATACAGTTATTTTAAAATATTTATATATTTAATATAAACGGCAATGTTTGAAAACAAATGAGAAACGTTTATTATGTTTAATTTGTTCATCACTGCAATCAGATCATATTATTTATTGCCAAAGGATTGCAATATTGTAAGGAATGCACCCTAGTGGAGAAAAAATGAAACATCAAACTGTTTATAACCAACATTATACGTTATTAATTAATTTCTGATGTCCTATGATGTCAATATGTCAATTATATTTTTCTGGAACGTAAATACCTGGGAGATAATATGTTTAAGAGTGCAAACAGGTGGTTTCTTCTTTTTTTTTTTGTGGTATAATCAATTGCTACAAATGTTTTTTCTACTATATCCCGCAAGCAGTATCTGGTTACATTCATGCACTATATATACAATCTGGGAACCATTTGCATTCTAGGATTCTTATATCTTAATATATAAATTGTTACATTCAACGTATTTCTTAAAGAGTCAGTCTCTGCAAAATAATGCTCTGACCTATTCAGAATGTTAACAAGGAGCTTTCTTCAATATGATAAAATTAAATTTATAAAACCAAGGTGAACACGACTGTGAATAGTTGTAAATCAAAATTCATTGAAATTTGATTGGTAATTGACTCCCATTTGGAGCTTGAGTTAAATGGTCCCTATAAAAGTTCAATACCTTAGATTCATTAAATTACAGTGTATTGGTAATATAACATTTAACAACTAAAAAGTTTTGTAACATGCAAACTATGCAACACTAATTATTAAGACAGTGGGAAATTAAGAAGAAATATCACATTCATCTCACAGCATATGAATACACAAATAGTATATTCAAACCAAATTGTGCACAATATAAAATCTTTTACAATATACAAGTTACAATATTGTTATTGTTATGCATTCAATTAAGTCAGTTCTTCTTAAGGAGATAAAAATAATTTTCAATACTTTTCTGATGCATACTGGCAAGATTAAGCATTTCAGTATCATAAAACCATGATAAAAATGAGTTTTGCACACTATTAGAAGTAGTTCACTTTCATGTCTAATAACTTAACATGTCAGTAAGTAGCTGGATACACTAAGAAGATGTCCAATAACTTAGAACTAAAAAAAAAAAAATGCATAGTAGAATCTTGATATGACAAGGAATGAATACATAATAAAACTGTGTGATGCAAGGAATGTACTTCATTAATAAATTAAGTTTATTACTTATTCATCACATATTTTGTTTCACCATTCAATGAAGTCTTATTTTAACATTTGGAAGACAGAGACGGAGCAATTACCAACATTGCAAATACAATGCAGTTAATTTAATAATTTCATCACTATCAAACTTAAGAGATGGACAAATTAGATTCTCATACTATCGTCATTTTACCACAAATTAATATACTGAGCATTTTTTTTTATGTTGAGTTGTTTCTGACTCAACTCATACTTCTTAACTCCCTTGCAGATCCGGGTTTCTTCACTGCATTTGTGACATTCACAATTGTGAACGTGATACAGCATTGAGAACATCACAAATGCAGTGAAGAAACCCGGGTCTGCAAGGGAGTTAAGAAGTATGAGGCGAGTCAAAAACAACTCAACATAAATTAAAGAAACCTCATAGTGTTAATTCCTACCTACATGACTTAATACTGAGCATTCTCAATTTCACATCATTTCATTTAGTGTACAAATTCTTTCCCTAATATCAATCAAAATTATAGGAGTGACGCTATGAGATGATAATCATAAAGAGAGTGCCCCTCTCATATATTAAATATTCCTAGACATGTTTTAGTAATTATTATTTCAAATCTCAATCAGATTCTGAAAGTTAATATTGGCTTTTTTCTTAGGTGATGAGTAGATAAATAAAATTGGAAACTAAGAATTAAATAAATATTTTTATTACCTCTCCTCATATCCTTTTTATAATTCTAGACTGCAGTTTAGCTATATCTCCATCCTCAGAAGCCTCTCATCGACCGGTGTTATGTCATTTCTTGGCGGTTTTCTTCTTCCTTCTATCGATGGATCAACGAACCTCCGGATCAAATCATAATTTGCAGGAGTTTCGAAATTCATGAGGTTTTTTTTTTTGATGTGGATTTTTTCCCAAACCGTGAGTTCTTTCTGTTTATCTGAGTGTTTGATTAGGCTAACTGTTGTATCAATTAAATATTTTTCAGACCAAGCATGGGCTGCTACAGCTGACTTGTCCACTTCACCCTTTTTGACATTTCTAAGATGTTCTTTCAATCTTGTTTTTAAATTTCTTTTTGTTTTTCCTATATAGATTTTGTCATAATCCTTGCATTTGATCTGATATATTCCTGATTTGTTTTCTTCTTCAATTTTTCATTTTTGTTGGTTTTAATTATCTTATTTAGGCTGTATTCATTCTTCGGAGCCAATCGTATGTTAAACTTTTTGTATGTTAAACCAAAGGTAACCTAATCAGACACACAGATAAACAGAAAGAACTCACGGTTTGGGAAAAAATCTACATCCAAAAAAACAAGAAATAAAAACTCATGAATTTCGAAACTCCTGCAAATTTTGATTTGATCCAGAGGTTCATGGGTCCATCGATAGAAGGAAGAAGAAAACCGCCAAGAAACAACATAACACCAGTCGATAAGAGGCTACTGAGGATGGAGATATAGCTCCAAAACTGCAGTCAAGAAGTATAAAGGATATGAGGTGAGATAATATAAATATTAATTTAATTCTTAAATTAAACCTCATAGTGTTTATTCCCTGTGAAGTTAAATAAATTGAAATCTAATTGAGAATGGAGACAATAATCTCTCAAACTGCCCAGAAAAATGTATGAGGTAAGATGTATATTTCATATTCACTCAATTTTCTGAAGCTTGCAATCTTAATTGGATGGCATTATGCATCAATTGGTTATGTGCCATTAAGTAAGTTTCAAGAAAAATGCATTTAAAGTTTAAGTCAGTCTTGACTATTTATTGCAGCGCCAAACTAACAGTACTGGATTTTGCGAGTTATTTTCCTTGTTTAACAGTTATGCATTCACAATCTAAGAGCAGGAACATTTGGCACTTAGCTGCATGATGCAAAATTTAGATTAACATTATTCAAGATGTGGTTTCATACCCATTTGTTGCAAAACATAGAATCTCTGATAGGACTGATGGCATTTACATTTTTGTTTAAAAATAAGGCTATATTTACAGATTTGGCACTAAAAGTGTGGTACACATACTTTATGAGCCAGCACAAAATATATATATTTTTTAAAAATGGTGCCTAGCCAGTTGATGCATAACATCATCCAATTGATCTATCTGTTAGCATACTTCTTACTTTCATCAACTGACTATAAGAGTTCTATAATTAAAGCAACAAAAAGATAATTTCAGAATGTGTGTGCATACCAATGACATCCACTGCATTTTTCATACTTTGGGCTCCATGCTAGATAAATAGATGACATTAATCTGGTCTATTTTCAATTTAAGCACCACTTTACTTGTATTGTGTACAGAGAGGAGCATAGGATGAGTGTATGTTTAAGTATTGTTTTTTTTTTATTATTTCACTCACCTCATACTTATGAATAATGAGTGAAATAATAAAAAATAAACAATACTAAAAAATAATTGATTTCGTACATCTCATTGATGGATAAATCATATTTGAAGAGAAAAATTATACGCTCAGACCGGGACTTGAACCCGGGACCCTTGGTTCTCTAGACCAAGTGCTCTACCAACTGAGCTACCTGAGACAAGTACCGATCTAAACGCAAATCTTTCTCTTATACATTGTAATTCCCTTCCAACAAATGCTCTGAAGCCATGCTTCTATCTTGCAAATGTCGGCTCCTTTATTAAGAAGACATATTTGGGAATTATACATTACAGCCAGTACGGCTTTTTTCATGTTTTAATAATTGATTTCGTACATCTCATTGATGGATAAATCATATTTGAAGAGAAAAATTATACGCTCAGACCGGGACTTGAACCCGGGACCCTTGGTTCTCTAGACCAAGTGCTCTACCAACTGAGCTACCTGAGACAAGTACCGATCTAAACGCAAATCTTTCTCTTATACATTGTAATTCCCTTCCAACAAATGCTCTGAAGCCATGCTTCTATCTTGCAAATGTCGGCTCCTTTATTAAGAAGACATATTTGGGAATTATACATTACAGCCAGTACGGCTTTTTTCATGTTTTAATAATTGATTTCGTACATCTCATTGATGGATAAATCATATTTGAAGAGAAAAATTATACGCTCAGACCGGGACTTGAACCCGGGACCCTTGGTTCTCTAGACCAAGTGCTCTACCAACTGAGCTACCTGAGACAAGTAACCGATCTAAACGCAAATCTTTCTCTTATACATTGTAATTCCCTTCCAACAAATGCTCTGAAGCCATGCTTCTATCTTGCAAATGTCGGCTCCTTTATTAAGAAGACATATTTGGGAATTATACATTACAGCCAGTACGGCTTTTTTCATGTTTTAATAATTGATTTCGTACATCTCATTGATGGATAAATCATATTTGAAGAGAAAAATTATACGCTCAGACCGGGACTTGAACCCGGGACCCTTGGTTCTCTAGACCAAGTGCTCTACCAACTGAGCTACCTGAGACAAGTACCGATCTAAACGCAAATCTTTCTCTTATACATTGTAATTCCCTTCCAACAAATGCTCTGAAGCCATGCTTCTATCTTGCAAATGTCGGCTCCTTTATTAAGAAGACATATTTGGGAATTATACATTACAGCCAGTACGGCTTTTTTCATGTTTTAATAATTGATTTCGTACATCTCATTGATGGATAAATCATATTTGAAGAGAAAAATTATACGCTCAGACCGGGACTTGAACCCGGGACCCTTGGTTCTCTAGACCAAGTGCTCTACCAACTGAGCTACCTGAGACAAGTACCGATCTAAACGCAAATCTTTCTCTTATACATTGTAATTCCCTTCCAACAAATGCTCTGAAGCCATGCTTCTATCTTGCAAATGTCGAAATGTACGAAATCAATTATTAAAACATGAAAAAAGCCGTACTGGCTGTAATGTATAATTCCCAAATATGTCTTCTTAATAAAGGAGCCGACATTTGCAAGATAGAAGCATGGCTTCAGAGCATTTGTTGGAAGGGAATTACAATGTATAAGAGAAAGATTTGCGTTTAGATCGGTACTTGTCTCAGGTAGCTCAGTTGGTAGAGCACTTGGTCTAGAGAACCAAGGGTCCCGGGTTCAAGTCCCGGTCTGAGCGTATAATTTTTCTCTTCAAATATGATTTATCCATCAATGAGATGTACGAAATCAATTATTAAAACATGAAAAAAAGCCGTACTGGCTGTAATGTATAATTCCCAAATATGTCTTCTTAATAAAGGAGCCGCCATTTGCAAGATAGAAGCATGGCTTCAGAGCATTTGTGGAAGGGAATTACAATGTATAAGAGAAAGATTTGCGTTTAGATCGGTACTTGTCTCAGGTAGCTCAGTTGGTAGAGCACTTGGTCTAGAGAACCAAGGGTCCCGGGTTCAAGTCCCGGTCTGAGCGTATAATTTTTCTCTTCAAATATGATTTATCCATCAATGAGATGTACGAAATCAATTATTAAAACATGAAAAAAGCCGTACTGGCTGTAATGTATAATTCCCAAATATGTCTTCTTAATAAAGGAGCCGACATTTGCAAGATAGAAGCATGGCTTCAGAGCATTTGTTGGAAGGGAATTACAATGTATAAGAGAAAGATTTGCGTTTAGATCGGTACTTGTCTCAGGTAGCTCAGTTGGTAGAGCACTTGGTCTAGAGAACCAAGGGTCCCGGGTTCAAGTCCCGGTCTGAGCGTATAATTTTTCTCTTCAAATATGATTTATCCATCAATGAGATGTACGAAATCAATTATTAAAACATGGAAAAAAGCCGTACTGGCTGTAATGTATAATTCCCAAATATGTCTTCTTAATAAAGGAGCTGACATTTGCAAGATAGAAGCATGGCTTCAGAGCATTTGTTGGAAGGGAATTACAATGTATAAGAGAAAGATTTGCGTTTAGATCGGTACTTGTCTCAGGTAGCTCAGTTGGTAGAGCACTTGGTCTAGAGAACCAAGGGTCCCGGGTTCAAGTCCCGGTCTGAGCGTATAATTTTTCTCTTCAAATATGATTTATCCATCAATGAGATGTACGAAATCAATTATTAAAACATGAAAAAAGCCGTACTGGCTGTAATGTATAATTCCCAAATATGTCTTCTTAATAAAGGAGCCGACATTTGCAAGATAGAAGCATGGCTTCAGAGCATTTGTTGGAAGGGAATTACAATGTATAAGAGAAAGATTTGCGTTTAGATCGGTACTTGTCTCAGGTAGCTCAGTTGGTAGAGCACTTGGTCTAGAGAACCAAGGGTCCCGGGTTCAAGTCCCGGTCTGAGCGTATAATTTTTCTCTTCAAATACTAAAAAACCTCATAGTGTTATTTCCTATATACATAACTTAGTATGTTTAAGTGTCTATGTATAGTGTAAGCATGTTGTTATAAGGGATGATAATGATCACGAAGAGAAGAGACAAGATGAAATTCAGTGCTGACATGTAACATACTCCTATCAAAAGGCAACAAGCATAAAATTCAAGAAATATGAGGTGATCTTGAGTCTGTACTATCTTACCTTAATTTAATGTACATTAAATTGAGGTAAGATAGTATAGACAACTGAAAAAACTTGAATAAAAGAACCTCAAAATATTACTTCCAAAAATAAAACAATAATATGAGGCAAAATAACCAACTCTTTTATATATATATATATATATATAAATATATATATATGAGAAAGCATTCCGGTGAGTAACTGGCATGCTGATCAACTAGCCAAAAAGAGTGCCATGATGAAAAGGAAACCAACAGGACAACTAGAATTGCAAACAATTTGACAGGCTTAAATTCCTCATCCAATGAATGATATGCCTTCTCAACATATATACTGTGGAGAGGTTTGGAATTTAATCCAAGAATCTGATTTAATAAAAACTTGTACATCACACTGCTCCCAGCTCCAAAAATGAAAATTTTAACCCCACCGGTTATCGAACCTGGCCCTGCTAGTTAAGAAGCAGGCATGTTACCACCTGAGCTAGTGGAATAGACCTGAACTTTGGAATAAAAGTAACAAAATTAAATATATGTGGCTTGTTTCTAGTCATAAATAAAAACACAAAATAATCAGTTTTGATAAGGAAAGTGATTAAATTTTCAGGATATAAAGTTTGTGACTGGTTCTAGTCAAAATCAATTGAATTTTTCAAATGAGGAAAATCTAGGGTCACATTTCTTTGGCGAGAGTGTTAAAAGCTATTGGAAGTAAGTCACAAAAAAAAAGTGGATATTGCTGAATGTGTGGCAATATTTCCAGATATTCGAGCTCATTCTCTTGACATTAGTAGCCTCATATTAATAAATAGCAACATGTTTCTACTAAACAAACAAAATCAATATATGCAGAAAATAAAGAAATTTTACATTAACCTAGTTTTTGTTCATACAACAGTAGTGTAGCAATATTGTCAATTGTGAGAAGCTAATATACAAGGGCAGAAATATAGCAGAACTTCTCCTACATGGACACCATACGGGGGATTATGCTTTGATCATACACAACATGAGCAGCTTGATTTGAAAAACATCTAATTGATATAAAGATTAGTTTAATCAAACAATTGAAAAACCAAAAGAGTTCACGGTTTGGGAAAAAATCCACATTAAAAAAACAAGAAAGAAAAAGCTTGTGAATTCTGAAATTCCTGAGCAATTTGATTTAATTTGGAGGTTCATTTGTCCACCAACAGATGGAGTAAGAAACAGTTATCCTTAATGACATAACATCGGTCAAGATATTATAGAAGATTAAACCACATAGGTTTAGAAAACGGTTTAATTAAAAGACTGGATAAGAGGTGAGGTATAGAGAACTTCAATATAAGTCTTAAATTAAACCTCATAATGATTTTTCTTATGAAAGTTCAATTTGTTAATTGTGTCATGAACACATTTTAAAAATTAACAACATAAATAGAATTTCCTACTTTATTTATGCACATTAAATTTTCATGGCTAATGTTTAAATTTATAACTACTTACTCTGGGCACACAAAAAAAAACTTAACTTGGTATTCTTATAAGTCAACAGAATTACCATTATATTGAAATAATAAACATAGCAGTATTTTTATTTTAGAAAGAAAAACTACATTCGAACCGAGAGTCGAATCCCAGATCTCTGACTCTGTATTTCAGTGTGATAACCGTTACAACATTTGAACTTCTGATATGAAAGTCAAATTTCTTTCCACTTACATAATTCTCCTTTCATCCAAAGGCAAAAGGAGAATTGTACAGGTGGAAAGAAATGTGATGTTCTTATCGGAAGTTCAAATGGTGTAATCACACTGATGTACAGAGTCAGAGATAAGGGTTCGAACATAATTTTTCTCAAAATATAACTTCCTAAAATAAACCATAATTTTTCTTTCTAAAATAAAACAATATCCAATTCTGGAAAGTGTTAATTTAAAATATAACATCAACACATAGCAGTGTTAAATATATTTTTGTTTTATGTTAGAAAAAACTTTTTTTTTGTCCAATGCCATCTGGTTGTCTTAAACTTTCTGGCATTCTCTCCTGGAATTGTAATGACAACATCAATAACATCCCTCACAGTTTTTATCTTCACTTACAAATCATTGTTTATTATACATATACTATTAAGAATTTAAATTAATTAGCTTCAGAAATTTTAATAACACTCTCATAGTCAGTGATAGCTCTTGCCCAATTGAGTAAACATGCTATATAACATAGAATATTCAAAGTAACTTTTCATCTTTCTTGCATTATATATTGAAAATCATCAAAATACATTAAATGTTGCATAATGCTTCTTCAATGTCTGTACCAAAATCAAAATCATTTAATTTCACTTGTTTAAATTCATTTTAGTCTAATTAATGTTCCAGCAGCATTCCATCAAATATCTGCATTCTTTTTAACTTAATATGGTTCATGGTCATATAAAATAACATGACATTAAATATCATGTGTTCTGATTTTATTATTCTAAATGATATTTCATTATATTTTCAGTGAATTGAATAAAGAAAAAAAAAAATCTCTGCAAAAGGAGGACTAGGATAATAGACTGGTCATGATACAACAACTTAATGTAGCAGTCACTGGGAGTCTCAAACTATAAACAAATATTGATGCTAAAAATATTTTAACCTTGCAAATTACAAAAACTTTAGTTAAAATCATATTTTTAGACCATGCATACACAGTAATGTAGATAATGCAGAAAATCAATGCTATAAGTATCACATATTTGAGATTCTTTTCAGTAAAAATATCATATACACAAAATAAAATAAAGAAACAGTTCAAACGTGTAAAGAAACAAAAATATTAAGAAAGTTTTGTATGTCTACAAACAAAATTAACTGCACATTTAATTTTAAGTTAATTCCAAATCAACGTTCCAAAATTTTAAAAAGAGATAGCATAATTATATTTGAGTTGTTTTTTGACTCATCTCATTTCATATATATAACAAAAAGAAATTTAAAAACAAGATTGAAAGAACACCTTAGGAATGTTAAAAATGGAGAAATACAAAAATCTGCAATAGCTGCACATGCATGGTTAGAAAAACACATAATCGAAACTAAGGCAAAATTACTTAAACAGTTAGAAAAATCTAAGGAACTCACAATTTGGGAGAAAATTTACATATGCTAGAATAAAAAGAAAACCATGAATTTTGAAATTCCCGGTGAAAGGGAAAACAATTTGATTTGGAAGTTCATCAGTCAGCTAACAGAGGGCGCAGAAATCAATTTGCAAGAGGGACAACAGCAAGAAAACAGTTGTGATGCATCGAAAATGTTGCACAGATAGCAACGAAATCGGTCTAACAAGAAATATCAGGCAAATAAAAAAAACACAACTCAAATATAATTAAAATAAACCTCATAGTGCTATTTCCCACATATATTCCAAGAGATAGTATAATTTAACTGCCTTACTTTCACACAAAACAATACTTCTATGGATGACACTGTCCACTTTTGAATGATATCCGAATCCCCACCCTTGCCTTATTGTAAAATCTCTGGTAGAGCTGAATAGGAAGCCGTACCATGATAAATCTCAAAGAATGTTTTTCAATTTCTGTATTTTTATTAATAAACCAGTAAATAAATAGAATTAAGGTAGAATATTTTTTATCACTCACCTCATATTGTTCTTCTTATTTGATTATAAACTAGTTTCGGAATGTAGATCTTTTCCCAAACAGTAAGTTCTTTTGGTTTTTCTATTTGTTTTAATAATTTAGCTTCTTTCTCGATAAGATGTTTTTCAGACCATGCATGGGCAGCCACTGCAGATTTTTCTACTTCCCCTTTTTTGACATTCCTGAGATGTTCTTTCACTATAGTTTTCAAATTTCTCTTAGTTTTTCCTATGTAGAATTTCTCACATTCTTCACATTTAATTTGATAAATCCCTGATTTGTTTTCTTCTTTAATTTTCTCAATCTTATTAGGTATAATCAGTCTACTGATGCTGTAGTCATGTTCCGAAACTAGTTTATAATCAAATAAGAAGAACAATATGAGGTGAGTGATAAAAAATATTCTACCTTAATGAATATACCTCATAGTGAGAATTCCTAAAATAAGTAAATAAATAGAAATTAACCCAATGCGTTAAGAATGAAAATTGAATTAGAAATCATTATATACACTCATCTCATAAATTTTTCATCATCATAGTACATTCACGAATTTAGGCCATTTGTTGACCTGTTTCGGCCTCAAGAGAAACACCATCCAGAAGTCTTTTGAGTGGACGTCCTGGTCTTCTTCTTCCTGCAGGTTGATATCTTAACATTTGGCATCCATCTTGACTTATAATTTTGTTTTCTAAAGGTTCTATGTGTAATTCTTCTACGATGTCTTCATTTTTTTTTGTGATCTAGTAGTGTGTATCCCTGCAGTCCTCCGAAGGTATCACATTTCAGCAGATCTAAGTCTCTGTATAACCTTCTGTTTTAACGTCCATACTTCGCTACCATACAAAAGAGTTGGAAGAGCCAGTGCTTTATACACTTTTAGTCTTGAATGTTTTTGGACTAACTGTGGCTTCAAGGTATAATTTATTAAATTTGAATTTGAAGAGAAAAATTTTCGCCTAGACTGGGACTCGAACCCGGGACCCTTGGCTTTCCGGGCCAAGTGCTCTACCAACTGAGCTACCGAGGCGAGTTACGATCTAGACGCAAATTTTTCTCTTATATACGTTGTAATTCCCTATCGCCATATTATAATTTATTAACCCTAAAATTCTTAAAAATTTATATATTTTTGCATTTACATCCATTTCTTCTTCATATGAGATATTGCATCTTAGATATGTAAAATTAAATTAACTTTTATTCTCAGAAAAACAGGAAATCCAGAACAATTGTAAGGATTGAGAAAAATCTATATACGGAAAAATAAATGAGACACTAAAATTAAAGAACACTTTAAAAACACCAAATATGGGGAAATAATTTTACTATCTAACCTCTCTTGGTTAACTCTTGTTTTTTCGACCCCGACGCTATTAGGGCATCCGAGGGCTAGGGAGTCCTTCCTTTCTTCCATTTCTTCTTTTCTTTATTTTCTTTTCTTCTCCAGAAAGCCTGACCAGAGGCTATAAGATGGCAGCCCCATCACTGGTCTTGCCTTCCTTTGGCCAGCAACCAATCGAAGGGACTATTATTATGCTTTCAAGTCTTATATGAGAATTTCCCATAAGGGAAAATTTTCTATAGGATCGTAACAGGCCTTGGCCTAATACTTGAAAGGAAGAAGAAGAAGATATTATATGAAGTAGCTGCATGGATGAAGAAAAGACAACTTTTAAAACAATTTGAAAGTCCAGCAGGACATACGATTTGGGGAAAAAACCTACATGCAAAAGACAAAGTTATGAATTTTTTGAAGTTTCTGGTGAATAGAATTATCTCAAAGTTCATCCATCATAACAACAGAGAAAAGAAAACCAATTAGATTTAATCCAAACTATCGGAATTTAGTTGAGAGTGGTGACAATAGTCTCCGAAACATGTCCAGGTAAAAATTAATTTTATTAAGTGAGATATAATTTCACATTCAACTTTAATTCTTTATTTTTGTTTGATTACACTGGTCAACATGATTTTTGTCTCATGAGTACCAATAGTTGTACTTAATGCAGTTTTTATCGTGTTTTTAAATATGTATTCGGAATTTCTCCATCACCTACATTTTTTTAATTTCAATTTCAATTAATGGATTTAAATAATTATTTTCTTTTAATATAATAAATTTGGGAATTTTTAACAATATGAGGTTTTATTAATAAGAATAAAATGGATCGTGAATTCTTCTTACCTCATACTTCTATGTTTTTTTTAAACACAGCACCGCAGTATCGGCGACCATCGTCACCATCATCAGATGTTTTCACGAGTCTGATGATGGTGACAATGGTCGCAGATACTGCGGTGCCGTGTTTAAAAAAACATAAAAGTAAGAGGTAAGAAGAACTCACGATTAATTTTATTCTTATTAATTATTTTCTGCTTAACAGACATTAAAGAAATTACGTCAAAATCAAAACATACAGTGGTGTACCCTGACTTGCAATCTGCAATGAGAACAGTTCCACACTGCGAAGAATTGCCCATACCAAAGCCTCCAGAATATGTGACATTAGATGAAGAGAGCTCAGATTCTGATGGAAGTAAGGAAGAAGAAGAAACAGATTTTGGTGATACAACTTTTGAACAAAGCTGTTCATCTGTGCCTCATTTATTGACTCAAGAAGATCTTAATGATCTCATACGAGATTTAAAGTTATCCAAAAACCAGTCTGAAATGCTTGCTTCCTGGCTAAATGGATGGAATCTCTCAGAAACCTTGCATGATGGAGAAAAACCATTATCATATTTGAATTCAGGGGAAAAAAAAAAACTATCAGAGTCACATATTTTTCTTTCTGAGACAAAAAAAAGTTTCTTATCCCACAATCACATATTACAACCCAAGGGGGGGAGAGTATAGATGAAAATCAAGCTGTTCACCAATGATAATCAAGTTGTTATATTTTTCTTCTAATTTACCATTTTTCTTCTTCTTGTAAGCCCATGTTTCCCTTAAATGTCATTTTGAGTGGTCCATGGTCAGCATTCCGCTTCATACTAACATCTAGGAAACCAAGGTAGTACCATGACGGGAAAAATTGATTTACCAGTATGAAGATGACATGTGGTTGTCATATGTCATCTCCATACTGACTAGCAGGCCACCAGGACTTTCTAAGCATGTCAGTATTCATTTTTTTTTTAATTTCAATAATCTTCTTCTTCACTTCATGGTCTAGGCAAATTACCTGTTCTGCCTCACAGTTGTTCTGTCCATCTTTTCACTGACCTCCCTAGATTCCTTGAACCTCTTTGCTTGTAGTTAAATGCTGCTTTTGGTAATCTTGTTACATTCATTCTTTCTACACGTCTAAACTATTTATCTCTATATTCCTTGGTTTTTGTCATTCAGTGGATATATATTTAACTCTGTTCTTATATCTTTATTCTTTATCCGATCCATTCTTGTGCAGCCTTTTGTTCTTCTAAGGAAGTTCATTTCTGCGCTTTGTATTCTATTTTGTAATTTTTTTGGTCATTACCCAAGTTTCCCTCCCATAAAGTAATGCAGGAACTGCCAATATTTGATAAAACTTCAATCTAGTATCTTTAATGTTTTATGTATAGTTCCACATATCATTTGAAATTTTGACAATTTCAAATTTATGTCTCTTCCATTTTTGTGTCGATAGTAAAATTACAACCCAAATAATTAAAATTTGTTACTTGTTCCAGACGTTTGTTGTCTATTATGATTTTTGATCTTATATATTCATTTCCTCAAAATTACATTATTTTTGTTTTGATATTTTAAAATTATATTCTTGGCATAACTGATTTATTTTCATTTAACCACATCAACATACATTAAAACGGTTTATTCTTATACCTATATTAACATTTCTTTTCCGATTTTGGATGATATTATTAATATATAATGACAATAATCTTATCTTAAAAATATAGTCCAAATATTACCCAGGGCAAATGAACAGATTTTGCTTCAGTAGGGATCCATTAATTCAAAAAGATAAACATCACTGACTTGAAATTATGTTTGAGAATCTAATTTCATAAACGAACTAAAACAATAAGAAATTATTTAATTACCAAATAAAAAAATAATTATTTAATGTTTTTATTATTAATTTGATACTTCTCACTGCAGGACAAATTATATTCGGAGAGAAAAATATACAATTCATTTTACTCTTGTTAAGAAAACCTCATAATGTAAAAATTCTCAAATTTGTTATATTAATCAAATAAACTTATTTAACTTTCACAGGTGAAACATGATTATGAGGTTTAATTTAAGAATTAAATTAATATTTTTAATACCTCACCTCATATCCTTTATTCTTTTAGACTGCAGTTTCGGAGCTAGATCTCCATCATCGTAGCCTCTCGTTGAGTAGTGTTATGTCGTTTCTTGACATAACACCGGTTGACAAGAGGCTACTGATGATGGAGATATAGATCTGAAACTGCTGACTAGAAGAATAAAGTATATGAGGTAAGGTATTAAAAATATGAATTTAATTCTTATACTTATTTAATATTTAAAGGAAGTGACACAATGATGTTTACATTAAAAAATTTGAGTTAGAAATCGTGCGACTCTACAAATATGAGGTGAGTCGTGCATTTTCTAACTAAAATTATTTACCAAGTCCTTAAATATTTTTTTTTCCTACTACAAGATTTGAATTATATACTCTATAATGGATGAAAGAGAAGAAATAAAAAATCCAAAATAAGGAAATAATAATCCTATTTAATTAATGTTGGGAAGTAAACATTATGAGGTATAATCATTAAAATTCATCGGAGAACATATTGTTTAAACAACTCACCTCATAGGATTCATGCTTCCATGATATCGCGATTTCATGGAAGCATGAATCCTATGAGGTGAGTTGTTTAAACAATATGTTCTCCGATGAATTTTAAATAATAATCCTCCTAGTCATTCTAGAATCAAAATAGATATATCCTCATTAATTGGCATAAAATAGTAACAGAAAAGACAAACCTAATAGAAAAAAAGTTAAAATAAATAAAGAAAAAAAGAAGATATTTTCATAATTACCTTCACTTAGAGAAATGAATACTGTCTCATTTTAAACAAAATTAACTATACAAACTGTGTTTGCAATGATCCGATAAAACTGTAACTACATTAAGATAAATACATTAACTTGACATTTCTTTAAATCTTTTTAATGGCACTGTTTATTAATCAGACTTTTATTATGTTTCTTTCAACATGTTAAGTCTTATAAGTATATGCAAATTGCATATCTACATTACTACATGATATCAATCTTTGGCTACATTAAGTTGAAGTAATAACAGGCGTGATTATGTCATGCAAACATTATCGATACCATTTCACAAACACAAATCGTCACACGCAGAGATGCACACACACTAAGGTACGGAGGAGAAAGAAGGCAGCAGCAATGAAGGACTATAACAGTTTCTTCAAACTCGCCTTCATTCTTTCTTGAGCTGGGTTGATTTTGATCTTAAGCTGCTGGATCAGATCATAAATTTTCAAAGATGGTCCTACCTTCATGCCTGTCAGATCTATTATCTGGTCTTTGGTAAGCAGAAGAGCATTTCCATCTATTTTCTGAAAACACAACATACAATATCAATAAGTTGGAAACAAAAATATTAGCTACAATCATAAATAAAAAAAAAGTAATAAATAAGGACAAAATGGTTCTAATTAATATTTAATTTTAGGAAGTTATATTTTGAGGTTATTTTAATTATATTATTATTTTTAGTCTGGACATCTTACCTCAATATTAATATTGACTTGTTCTTGAACATGTTTCAAAATAATTCTGTTTTATCGTCAGAGTTGCTTTGAAACATGTTCAAGAACAAGTCAACATTAATAATGAGGTAAGATGTCCAGACTAAAAATAATAATATAACAAAATGGTTCTACTGAGAGAGTTGACTCAGAGAGCAGTGTTGGACACTTGTATCCAGGAGTTCCCAGGTTCAAATCTCAGGTTCGACCAACATTGTCAAAGTTTTTTCTTTGCTTTTTCTCAGTCATGAAGGCAGATGGAGGGCTAGAATTTCATTACCAGGAGAGATTTCATAACATCGTAATAAATAGAACAGTAAATTTCTATAGAAAACACATGTCAAACAGCTGAGTGGTTACAACCAAGAGTTCTTGATTCAGTTTAACATTGGATATATATATGGTATGATAAGAAAAATAAATGCCTGGACGGGATTCGAACCCGGATCTCTGAGAGATCCGGGTTCGAATCCCGCCCAGGCATTTATTTTTCTTATCATACCATATTAAGCTTGCATTGCTCAATGTTAAACATTTGATTATAACATACATATATATATATATATATATATACTAGAAGTCCCGGCCACGTGTTGCTGTGGCTAAAGTATACGTTAAAAATTTTAATTAAGTTGTTGTCTTTCAGCCAGATTACTTAAAACTAATACTTACACACAAAATTAATAATATTGAAAATAAAATAAACACTGAACACACTTAAATTATGAAATAATCAATATTTGACCCTCAGGTGTCCTCATCTAGGCTATATGTGGATGGCGACCACAAGGTACCCAAGCTGTGCAAAACATTTCTTCCACTTACTTGTGTTTTGCACTCTTTTAACTTTACTATCTAACCTCTCTTATTTTTTCGACCCCGATGCTATTAGGGCATCCGAGGGCTGGGGAGTCTTTCCTTTCTTCCATTTCTTCTTTCCTTTATTTTCTTTTCTTCTCCAGAGGAGACTGACCAGAGGCTATAGGATGGCAGGCCCATCACTGGTCTTGCCTTCCTTTGGCCAGCAACCAATCGAAGGGACTTTTATTGTGCTTTCGGGTCTTATACGAGAATTTTCTGGAAAACGCTGGAGGGAAAATTTTCTATAGGATCTTAACAGGCCTTGGCCTAATACTTGGAAGGAAGAAGAAGAAGATCAATATTTGTAATTCAATTGAAATTCGCGGTTGCAACAAAAAGCACAGCCACTGGATCTCTCTTTGTTAAATAATAAACCAATTACCTTACACTGTCATCTGTTAGAATCGTATGGAACTCACAGAAAATTATACTGCCATCTGTTAGAATCATATGGAACTCACAGATAATTATAACTCTTTGTTAAATAATAAACAAATAATTTGCAATAAAAAAATAATGCGACTATAAATTTAGTTATAAACTACCCTAAGTCTCAAATTGGATCAAACTGTGCACAATGTGCAAAATTTTATTAAAATTGGTTTAGTAGTTTAGGATTCCATCGCGGACAAAAAACGTCATACAAAACTTTTATATATCATCATCACTCCAGGGATTAGGCAATTGCCCATTCTGACTTCATAATGCATCAGCCCAACGTCTTCTAGGTCCTCCAACATCACGTCTTCCTCTTGCTTGATAATTTCTTGCTAACAATGGATATCTCTCCTTACTCATTCCATCCATATGATCAATCCATTTCTGTCTGTAATTCGTGACCTTATCCAATAAAGGCTGTACTTTCTTCTCTTATATCCTTATTTCTTATTCTATCAAGTCTTGTACATCCTTTTACTTGTCTTAGGAACCTCATCTCCGCCGTCTGTATTATATCCTTCTGTTTTTTCATTGGAGCCCAAGTTTCACATCCATACAATATTGTGGGAACCGCCATAACATTATACATTTTTATATTTAATTTTAGGAAGTTATATTTTGAGGTTATTTTAATTATATTATTTTTGGTCTGGATATCTTACCTCAATATTAATGTTGATTTGTTCTTGGACATGTCCAGACCAAAAATAATATAATACATTTTTATCTTGGTTTCTTTTCTAATTTTATTTTTTAATGTTCTCTGTATTGTTCCACACACTGTCTGAAATTTATTTATTTTAGAGTCAATATCTCTTTCCACATTGTAGCGAACATCACAGCCCAAATATTTGAAACTAGACACCTGTTCTATACTTTGATTTTCTAAAATAATTTTGGATCTCCCTGGATCTCTTTCTCTAAAAGCCATGGTCTTCGTTTTCCTTACAGAAATCTTTAGATCATATAATTTACATATTTCATTTAATGCATGCATAGATTTTTGTAAGCCGTCTTCATTTTTCTGTATTATGATTACATCGTCAGCAAACAGAAGATTATTTATGCACACTTTATTATCTATTCTTATTCCTGGATTTATATATATATATATATATATAGGTGTTAGATATGCATGACTCACCTCATATTTCTATAAATATGAGGTGAGGCATATCTAATTCCTATTATTTAAAATAAACCTCATAGTGTCACTTCCTTTAAATTATATATACTTGGAAAGGGAAAGATTACACAAACTATATCTATAATATCAATCACAGGGAAGGAGAGATTTGGGAAGGCCATGACATAGATGGATTCACCAAAATTACCTTTGAGTAAATTACAGGCGACAGATCCTACTAAAATGTTCATGATGATGATGATACTTATTACATTTTTAGAAATTAACACTAAGAAGTATTATATTTGAAGAGAAAAATATTGGGGTTTTACCCAGGATCTTTGCATTTTTATGCCAATGCTCTACCAACTGAGCTACCTGAACACATCAATCTAAATGCAAATTTTTCTCTTATACATTGTTAATTCCCGAGCATCCAAATGCTATGAACAGTTGTTCAATCACTATGAGGTATTGTTTATTTAAGAAAAATCTCATTATCTCACAACATAATCTTCTTCTTCTTAGACTAGTTTCAAGACCTTTTTCGGTTTCATGAATTTACGAATTCAAGAAATTCACATATCATCCATTGAAGCACCATAAGTTTAAAAATTGTTTTAAAAAAATTCAACATACGATTGGCAACGAAAATGACTTTAGCATCATTACATTAACTGGATTCAACAAAAATGAGAAAATAGAAGAAGAAAACAAATCAGGGATTTATCAAATTAAATACGGGATATGTAAGTCTACATAGGAAAAACAAAGAGAAATTTAAAAACCTGAGTGATACATCTCAGGAATGTAGAGAATGGGGAAGCAGAAAAATCATGCAGTAGCAGCCCACGCATGGTTAGAAAAATATCTAATGGAAAGAAAGACCAAATTAATAAAATAAATTTAATAAAACCCAAAAAACTCAAGGTTTGGGAAAAAAAATGTACATAAAAAAAAAAGGGAAAGGATAAATTAATGAACTTTGAAATTCCCTGGGAAAATGATTTGATTTCAAGGTTCTTCAGTCTACCAACAGAGGGTACAAGAGGCAGCTCTTTAGGACGATGAAACAACAGTTGGGAAAAGAGAGCTGCAATCACAAGTGAGGCTTATTTTATTTCAATAGGGACACATTAAAATGACTAACTAATATTAATGCAACATTTTTATGCAATTTATATAGGCACATCAGAGTGTCTAGTAAAGCAAATCAGGAGAGAGGGGGTCATTTCAGGAGATGGAAAGCTAGAATCACCAGGGGAAAAAGATACCATTTATCTTTAAAAACAACATACGTAGATTCAAATCAAATGAATTCTTCTTACCTCATACTTCTATGTTTTTTTTTAATACAGCACCGCAGTATCGGCAACCATCGTCAGCTGTTTTCACGACTGTCAATTTTTCCTTTTGCCGGTAATTATCCAAACTGCCAACTGGTGTTCTTTTGAAGGAATCATTTTCTAATATTTAATTTTAGGAAGTGATATTTTGAGGTTATTTTAATTATATTATTTTTAGTCTGATCATCTTACCTCAATATTAATGTTGATTTGTTCTTGAACATGTTTCAAAACAATTCTGTTTTATCGTCAGCTTATCCAGACTGGTTTTATTTATGTTGCACAATCTGGATGTCGATGTCAGCTCCATCCTGTGGTTGGCCAAAGAACCTCCAAACAAGGTCACGCTCTGTTGGTATTTCAAAATTCATAACTCTGTTTTTGTTCTTCTGAATATAAATTTTTTCCCAAATAGTCAGCTCTTTTGTATTTTCTAACCGTTTTAATAATTTAGTGTCTGAATTTATATTATGTATTTCAGACCAAACATGAGCAGCAACTGCAGATTTTTCTATTTCCCCATTTTTAATATTTCTTGTGTTCTTTGGTTCTAATTTTTAGGTTTCTTTTTGTTTTTCCTATATATATATATATATATATATATAACTACAGTTTAAATAAACTAATAAAAACCAACAAAAATGAAAAAAAAAATAAAAAGTCAGGAATATATAAAATTGAATGCATGGGTTGTGAAAAGATATATATATATATATATATATGAAAAACAAAAAGAAACCTAAAAATTAGAACAAAAGAATACATAAGAAATATTAAAAATGAGGATTTAGAAAAATCTGCAGTTGCTGCTCATGTTTGGTCTGAAAAACATAATATAAATGCAGACACTAAATTATTAAAACAGTTAGAAAATACAAAAGAGCTGACTATTTGGGGAAAAATTTATATTCAGAAGAACAAAAACAGAGTTATGAATTTTGAAATACCGATGGAGCGCGCCCTTGTTGGAGGTTCTTTGGCCAACCACAGGATGGAGCTGGCATCGATATCCAGGTTGTACAACATAAATAAAACCAGTCTGGACAAGCTGATGATAAAAAAGAATTGTTTTGAAACATGTTCAAGAACAAATCAACATTAATATTGAGTTAAGATGATCAGACTAAAAATAATATAATCATTTTCTAAACTGCCATCTGTTGTATTTCTGAAGAACTCTGTAATCAAGCTTGGTTCGTCCGGAATGGAGAAATTGAAAAATAAGCTATAGCAGCACATAGTTTATTAGAGAATCATAGAATTGAAAAAGAAGCAAAACTTTTGAAACATCTATCTAAACATTTAATTTTAGGAAGTTATATTTTGAGGTTGTTTTAATTATATTATTTTTAGTCTGGACATCTTACCTCAATATTAATGTTGATTTGTTCTTGGACATGTTTCAAAACAATTCTGTTTTATCGTCTGGGAAAGCTGACGATAAAACAGAATTGTTTTGAAACATGCCCAAGAACAAATCAACATTAATATTGAGGTAAGATGTCCAGACTAAAAATAATATACTCTATCTAAACCTTTGGATTTAAGAGTTTGGGAAAAGATATATATTCAAAAAAACCATACTAGAACCATGATTCCGGACAAACCAAGCTTGATTACATAGTTCTTCAAAAATACAACAGATGGCAGTTTAGAAAATGACTCCTTCAAAAGAACACCAGATGGCAGTTTGGATAATTACTGGCAAAAGAAAAAATTGACAGTCGTGAAAACAGGTGAGGATGGTAGCCGATACTGTGGTGCTGTGTTTAAAAAAAACAACATAGAAACATGAGGTAAGAAAAATTCACGATTCATTTGATTATCAATAAAACCTCATAATATTAAAAATTCCCAAATTTATTATATTAAAAAAAAAAACATAGATTCACTTCAAATAATTTCAATTTAACCAATAAATGTCCACTATTATATTATAATTATGACCAGCCTCATGGGCTAGTGGTCAGCGTTTCTGACCACAATTCATGAGATCCCGGGTTCGATTCCCATTCAGATCATAGAATTTTTTTCTTAAAGGGAATTATTCCTGAGGTTGCCACGGTCTAGAATTTGGATTAGGACGTGTTTCATTATCATATATCACCATCATATCATCGGGGTCATGTAATTCCATCTTCCAGGTGCCTCAACCTAAGAAATGGATTACAATTCTGCCAAAGTCTGGGGAGAAAGCCAGAAATGTCATAAGGGACAACCTGGTGGCATTGTAAAAAAAAAATCTCCATTAATTGTAGAAGTCAATCAGTGTCATTAGACGTACTTAATTAAATATGGGGAAGTTATAATTAACCATACATTATTCAATATTCAAGAGCCATGACACTGGGGGAAATTTGGCAACATCCCTACTTGGTAAATTACTGTGGCTGCTGTTTGACATAGTGGGAGGGGAGAGTGGCGAAATGGTATGAGTATAGATGTGTACTTTCTAAGAACGATGTCAGTGCTATAGGGACACAGATCCGTTGATCTGAGTATAACTGCCACTATTAAACCCGTAAGTTTATGGTCAAGCAGACATAAGCTCTCTATACATTCCTATCCTAAGCTAATGTTTTTCCTGTATAATTTACCTCTTCAAATCATGGTTAATGTTTCTCTCCATTCTTGGTCTACCTACTGGGTGCTTTCCCTCTGGTTTTAGTACTTTCATTCCCCATTTGTGCCACATGTACTGTCCATTGCAGTCTACACAATTTAATTCTTCTTATTACAAGGTTTACGGTTTCATTTCAGATCATTGCAAATCATTTCTGATTATTAATGGGCATAAGGTAGAGAATAAATTATGAAAATACATTAGGAAGTAACATTATGAGGTTATTTTAGGTAAATTTTCTATCACTCACCTCATATAACAATATGAAGTGAGTGACAGAAAATTTTACCTAAATGAATATACCTCACAGTGTGAATTCCTAAAATAAGTAATTATGAGTTCTTTATTAAGTTATGTAGCTAGTTCTACTTAATAAATTTATATATATATATATATATATACTTTCAATATTTTATTACACAAAAACTACAAATGATAGCACTCTCAAACACACGTCAGTTTAAAGTCAAACACTCAAAGTTTCGAATACTACAGCATAGTTGCATAATTTACAGACAGTTGTCATTAGTTACAATAATTTCCGAATACTGGTGCTGAGTGAGCTTTCTGCGTGTTACAATTTCATACAAACAAGAGTGCTACTGATGTGCAACGAAAATTCCAGACCAAGTAGGATGGTAATTTACATTTTGGTATCGTAAATTTGAAACCACGGGTTGCTTGTGTCTGCAAAAGAGGAGTGGTCATCCCAAGGTGAGTGAAGCTGACGTTGAGCAAGTCAGAGAGGCATTTGTAAGCATTCGTGCTGCAGTAAGGGACAGATGTTTCATGACATGGCCACCAAGGTCACCCGATATGACAGCATGTGACTTTTTCTTATGAGGGTATCTAAAGGACCATGTGTTTGTACCGCCTTTGCCACGTGATTTAGAGGAACTAAAACCCAGAATTCGAGAAGCTAACGCCACGGTCACAGAGGGTATGTTGATAAGGGTACGGAAAGAGTTTGATTATTGTTTGGACATCTGCCGAGTCACTCGTGGGTCACACATTGAATCTCTATAAGGTGTAAATGAAACTTTGAGTTTGATTTTAAATTGATGTGTGTTTGAAAGTGCTATCATTTGTAGTTTTTGTGTAATAAAATATTGAAAGTGGACTTTTGATATGCCCTGTATATATATATATATATATATATTTATTTATTTATTAAATTTGGGAATTTTTAACATTATGAGGTTCAATTAATAAGAATTAAATGAATCGTGATTTCTTCTTACCTCATACTTCTATGTTTTTTAAACACAGCACTGCAGTATCGGCGACCCATTGTCGTCGTCAGCTGTTTTCATGACTGTCAATTCTTTCTTCTGCCGGTAATCATCCAAACTGCCATCTGGTGTTCTTTTGAATGAATAATTTTCTAAACTGCCATCTGTTGTATTTTTGAAGAACTTTGTAATCAAGCTCAGTTCGTCCGCAATCTCGAAGTTCATGGTTCTAGTATGGTTTTTTTGAATATATATTTTTTCTCAAACTGTTAATTCTAAAGGTTTAGATAGATGCTTCAAAAGTTTTGCTTCCTTTTCAATCCTATAATGCTCCAATAAACTATGTGCTGCTATAGCTGATTTTTCAATTTCTCCATTCTTTATACTTCTGAAGTGTTCTTTTTTACGAGTTTCCAAGTTCCTTTATCAAATTGATTGCAAAGATAGCAACAAGATATATATCCATCCATAGTAATTCTGCCCGAAGGCAGGTCCTTCACTGAATCATAGCATTTTCTTGCTATGCTTGCAGCTTTACTAGGGAATTGTGTAGGTGTGGTAGCTTCCCGTTGCTTTCCACAACAAAAAGGAACTTGGAAACTCATAATTCCTTCAAAAGAACACCAGATGGCAGTTTGGATGATTACCGGCAGAAGAAAGAATTGACAGTCGTGAAAACAGCTGACGATGACGACAATGGGTCGCCGATACTGCAGTGCTGTGTTAAAAAAAACATAGAAGTATGAGGTAAGAAGAAATTACGATTCATTTAATTCATATATTCAAAGTTAAAAATGGGAAACACATTATGAGGTTCCTAATTAATAAATTAATGAGTCATTTTTACATCTTACCTCATATTTCATGTTTTATTAAACATAATGGCGTCATAATGGCGCTCGAAAATGAATGACAAGATCATTTGAAAACTATAGTTACCGGAGGGTGACCTTGTTTGGAGGTTCTTTGGCCAACCACAGGATGGAGCTGACATCGACATCCAGGTGGTGCAACATAATGCAACATAAATAAAACCAGTCTGGGAAAGCTGAAGATAAAACAGAGAATTGTTTTGAAACATGTCCAAGAACAAATCAACATTAATATTGAGGTAAGATGTCCAGACCAAAAATAATATAATTAATTATAGTTACCGTGTTTAATAAAACATGAAATATGAGGTAAGATGTAAAAATGACTCATTAATTTATTAATTCATATATATATACACACACACATTTATTAGAGAATAATGTCTGTTTTTTTTCTCTAGAACTTTTTTCTAACCCTAATTTTAAAGAAAAAAGGCCCACATATTGATAATTTTGGATTTGTTCTTGTACATTTTCCATATCACTTACCCTTCTACTGAAACTGTCACAGTAAGCAGCACAATCATTCACTCGTAAAAACTGTGCTACGTCAAAAACATTCCATTCTGCTGGAACTAATTCACCTGGTTCTCCTATGTTGCCTGTTGCATCCACTAGCCTCGGAATCAGCTTACCACTTGCACCAGTGGACTGAAAAATCATTACACTCTAAAATAATTTGAATAACAACAAAGACTAATTTTTACAATGAAAAAACTAGAAAAGCAATATTATTTCCCAACATATAATTTTACAGACAAAATCAAAAAGCACTTAATTTGAGATTCCCTCCATATTATATATATATCCTCAACTCGTATGCAACTCAGGGTTGGGTCAAAGAATGAGATGAGATTATGTCCCTATATTTATAGAGGTCGGTAAATAACAAGGGTGCTGGCCGACCACTCCTGATGCACTGTCACAGGGGCAGATGAATGAAATAAAACAAAATGGATGAGGCAAGTATGGAAAAATGGTGGAATGAAATTTGTGGCAGGGGAAAATGGGAGAAACCCTGAGAAAAACCTTGCAAGAGCCCAAGAACAAAATACCCAACAGATTTAGTAATTACCTTATAATTTAATGAATCTATTAAACATTACAATTTTGGCAATCAAATGAGAAAAGAAATTTGGGGATTCTTTACAACATGTGACGCAAAATTTTTTTTAAGTTCCAATCATATACCATGCGCATGCACCAACAAATGCAAAGCGGTTTACACTATGGAAACATGGGATGCAGCCAACATATACACAATATTAACGAACCTAAGTCCACCGCTGTGATCTAGAGGTAGCGTGCTGCCTTGTCACGGTGGGCCCGGGTTCGATTCCCAGTTGGGACAGGCTCCTGGGTGAGGTTTTTTTTCCGTGGTTTTTCCTCACTTGTAAGACAAATGTCAGGAAGCTTAGGGCCCAACGGTCCCCGAAAATCATCCGGCCAACATTATCATCATCATCCTTCACCGATGTGGAAAGCAACGGGAAGCTACCACACCTATAATTCCCTAGTAAAGCTGCAAAGCATAGCATGAAAATGCTATGATTGCAGTGAAACACCTGCCCTCAGACAGAATTACTATGGATGGATGGGACGAACCTCAAAGCTAATCTAATGCAATTTAAGTACTCTAAGCTGTGAAGACCAACCTAAAAGCTAACCTAACACAATTTAAGCTCTCTTATGAAAGAATGCAACACCCAAAAAAATTAATAAGTTCTGAAATTCTGATGTATATGTGTACAGTTAATTAGTACATACTCTATGTTGGTTGCACTGGAACACGCATAAAATATTCGTTAAATTCAATATGCTGCCATGTCTTCATGCTATGTATGTAGTCAAATATGATAGAAAAATATTGAAATAATCATTAGAAAAAATGTAAAAATCATTGTAAATGGTGGTAAATAATTTGAAAAATGGAACCCTAAGAATAAAATGTGACAGGAGTTTATGAAGGAATTAAAAAATTTGCATCACATGTAAAGAATAGCCAGAAATTCAAATAAAATTTTATAATGTAATCTTAAGGCTATTTTGTATGGAAGTGAGGGGTGGATCCTGCAACATTATAAGGCAAGAATAAATAGTTCTCAAATGAGATACATGCAATCTCTAAGTACAGTAATATTAAGAGATAAAATACACAGTGAAGATACATGAAATAAATGGACGGTGGAAGAGCTTGTAAGGGACATATACAAATTAGATGGAAATAACATGTTTTCAGAATGCCAGAGGACTGGTTACTGTTGAAAGCACTACATTACCAACCATGGAGTTAAGTACAATTTTTAGTTGATTATCTACAGTGTATGGTTAACAATTAACCTATAGTGCACCATGTTTAGATCACTAGAATTTGTATATTTTTTTTTTACTACTGGATGTTTAACAGGCGTTTTTCTCGCATATTTGTCAATTGATATTGTCCTTCGGAAGAGAGCCTATAACCAATGGACTGACCAATTCGTATAGTCACAGAACAGATGATTTGCCTTACATACAGAAGAATAAGAATAAACATTTCATATTAATTGTTCATTCATTTACATTTTCCAACTTTTCACCATACAGTGATAGTGCCGGTTATAATGTCTGGTCTTTCAATATACTGATTATTTAAACTTAGCTGCCAGCTTATAAAAGTTCCTGATATATGATTAAAGTATGATTTTATTATAGAAATTAGAACAAATAAGATAAAAAACCTAAAACGACAATGTAAGACAATAAAAAAATAATTTTTTTAATCCGAAGACCTATATAAATTTTTTTATCACTCAAAATTCAAAATAAATGTTTAAAAAAATATGTTGTAAGAATCTACCCCCTAATAATAATACATATTTAAAGAGAAAAATTATACGCTCAGACTGGGACTTGAATCTGGGACCCCTGGTTCTCTAGACCATGTGCTCTACCAACTGAGCTACCGGAGCAAGTACTGATCTAAATGCAAATCTTTCTCTATATATGTTGTAATTCCCGTCCACCAAATGTTATGAAGCCTTTGCTTCTATCTTTTAATGATTTATCTGAGTTATCCATCATTGAGATATATGAAATGAATAATAAAAACATTGAATAATAATAATAATAATAATAATAATAATACTTACTTACTCTTACTCACTGGCACTATCGAACCCGTAGGTTCATGGCCGCGCGGACATAAGCTCTCCATACATCCCTATCCTTAGCCAATGCTTTCCAATCATTCCCTGTATAATCTACTTCCCTCAAATCATAGTTAATGTTGTTCTCCCACCTCATTCTTGGTCTACCAACTGGGCGTTTTCCTTCTGGCTTTCCTACAAAGAAGTTTCCATGCACGTCTTTCATTCCCCATATGCGCAACAATCCTGCCCATCGCAGTCTATGAGACTTAACTGTTCTTATTATATCTGGCTTCCTATAAAGACCATGTAGTTCATTGTTATGTAGTCTTCTCCATTCACCTGTCTGTTCATCTCTCTTTGGTCCAAAAATTTTCCTAAGAACTTTATTCTCAAATACTCATAATCTCCTTTCCTCCCTTAAAGTAAGAGTCCATGTTTCGCATCCATATAATATCCATCCATAGTAATTCTGCCCGAAGGCAGGTCCTTCACTGCAATCATAGCATTTTCATGCTATACTTGCAGCTTTACTAGGGAATTGTGTAGGTGTGGTAGCTTCCCGTTGCTTTCCACACCGGTGAAGGATGATGATGATGATAAAGATGATGGCCATATGATTTCGGGGACCATTTGGACCTTAAAGTTTTCCTGACATTTGTCTTACAGGTGAGGAAAAACCCCGATAAAAACCTCACCCAGAAAAATTGCCCCGACCAGGGATCGAACCCGGGCCCGCGTGACAAGGCAGCACGCTACCTCGAGACCACAGCGGTGGACATCCATATAATATAACTGGTAGAATAATAGTTTCATATTTTTTCAGCTTAACGTTTTTTGAATGGAGTTGGGACATCAAAAGTCTCTGCAATGCATAATAGCATGCATTTCCAGAATTGAGCCTATGTTTAATTTCTTTGTGCATCTCATTCCTATTTGTGATTATTGTTCCTAGGTATTTGAATTCAGCCACTTCCTCAAAATTTCCCTCATTTGTCATTAGCTGTCCATTTCCATTATATACTGAATTTCTACGTGTGACCATATATTTAGTTTTACTGATATTTACTTCCAGTCCTAATTTCTTAGTGTTACTCAATAGTGTGTGCGTGTTGGCCTTTAGTATCTCCTCGCTATCGGCCAGTAGTACATCATCAGCATAAACTAACAGCTTATTAATACCATTCAGTTGTAAGCCTTCCTCATTCTCTAAAGATTTAATGGCATGCTCTAGTACAAAATTAAATAGTAGAGGAGATAGTGCATCTCCTTGCTTCAACCCATTCTGGATTTCAAAAGTGTCTGAAAACTGTTTGCCTACACGCACCCTAAATAATAATAATAATAGTAATAATAATTTATTATTATTATTCTGAAATTTTTAACACTAAAAAAAAACAATTTGACAGATAGAAGACTATTCAAAGTTAAGATGAGTTTTTTTTAATAGGGTGGTTTTTTATATTGTCATCATTACTAGTTCGTTTGTATTGATAGCGATTTTGTCTGCTCACATACAGTTTTGTTTATAATTGTAATTTAAAAAAAAACACTAAAAAAAAAAGAGAGCTGGTGGATTATTGGGTTCTGAGGAGGAAAATCTCATTCTGTAGCAATTCATCATTTTTAAGTTTAACTTTTCAGTTTTTTAAAAGCTAAAACTGGATATAACAATAGGCATATGCAACATAATAAATTAATGAGTCATTTTAACATCTTACCTCATATTTCATGTTTTATCAAACACGGTAACTATAGTTTTCAAATGATCTTGTCATTCATTTGAAAACTATAGTTACCGTGTTTGATAAAACATGAAATATGAGGTAAGATGTTAAAATGACTCATTAATTTATTAATTAAGAACCTCATAATGTGTTTCCCAATTTTAACTTTGAATATGCAACATAGTTTGACCGATTTTCCCCATCCCATCAGGTATTGTATTTGGTAAGTGGCAACCAAAGATATTGTGTCAATTGAAAGCTATAACACCATTTCCTCTTTCTTAGATACAGCAGAAAGATAAGTGAAAGATCAAATTGCTTGATCGATGTGGTAAGAGAAAATGAGCTCAAAAATAGATGTTACAGAAATGTGTCTGTTCTTTTATTACTAGATTCTAATTAAATCTAAACTAAAAACACAAAACTCAGCTGCTACATTTTAATGTAAGGGTATGATATTAAAGTTTTTCTGAACATTGAGTAAGTTCCTCTCTACATTCATTACGGATTGCAGAAAAAATCAGATGAATTCATCAATATTGTAAGTATGGTTACACATTTTATGAAGAGTTGGAGAAAATGTTTTTTATATCTCACCTTATAAAGTTGCATGTTTTCACGATACTGGTTTCAAAAGTAGATTTTACTTTCATCTTCAAACTCCAACTGTTGAAATTTTGCCATTAACACCATCTTCTGAACTGCCATCTGGTATCGATTTTATGAACTAGGAGATCAAATCGACACCAGATGGCAGTTCAGAAGATGGTGTTAACAGCAAAATTTCAACAATTGGATTTTGACTGAAGGTGAGAAAACACTTTCTTCAACTCATTCTTAAATTGTAAATCCTTCATAGTTTTACCTCCCATTTTGATTAAATGGTATCACATCCTTATATTTAATATGAGCACCTACTTTTATCCTGTATGTGTTTGCTACTTTTGAAGATCTAACTTAAAATTGGTAAAAGCTTAGAACTGATTGAACTAATGTATACTTACATTTTTGAAAAGTATACAGAATAAATAAACATACACAATAAATGGTAAAATTAAATGTTTCTTACCTCTCCTCATAAAAATCTTTTAAGTAGATCGCGATTTCGAGACCATAACGGTCTCATCTTTAGCACTTTTTTGGCGAATGATGTTATGTCGATCGGAAGAAACTCTTCTTCTTCCCTCTGTTGGTGAACTGATGAACCTCTGGATCAGGTCAAAATTTGTGGGAATTTCGAAGTTCATTAGTTTTCCTTTGTTTTTCTGAATGTGGATCTTTTCCCAAACATTCAGAAAAACAATGGAATACTATGAACTTCGAAATTCCCGCAAATTTTGACCTGATCCAGAGGTTCATCAGTCCACCAACAGAGGGAAGAAGAGTTTCTTCCGATTAACATAACATCAGTCGCCAAAAAAGTAATGAAGATGAGACCGTTATGGTCTCGAAACGCGATCTACTTAGAAGATTTATATGAGGAGAGGTAAGAAACATTTAATTTTACCATAAATTAAACCTCATATGATTAATTCCTGTAAAAGTTAAATATACATAATAAAGTACACTACTAAATTATTGTAATCAAATGGTAAAGAGAAAAATTTATGCCTGAACCGGGAATCGAACCCCGAACCTTCAGCTTTCCGTGCTGATGCTCTAACCATTGAGCTAATCCAGGCTTCCTTCCCATCCAAGCATAAATCCTTCCTTTACCTTACGGTCTTGGTCCCACATTCAAATGCTATGAATCATCATTCACAAATGCACAATGAATGGCTTCTACCTGAAGAAGACATGAAGGGACTCCACATAGCTATAGCATTATTTATTAAATTAATATTAAGAAGCTAAAGCTGTTACTATGATTGAAATAAGTATATTAAAGTACTTGGATGGGAAGGAAGCCTGGATTAGCTCAATGGCACGGAAAGCTGAAGGTTTGGGGTTTGATTCCCGGTTCAGGCATAAATTTTTCTCTTTACCATTTGATTACAATAATTTAGTAGTGTACTTTAATATACTTATTTCAATCATAGTAACAGCTTTAGCTTCTTAATATTAATTTAATACATAATAAATATTCCTTTAGTTCAGCATATAAGTTTGTAAAATTTATAGTGGACCCATAGACTTACATTGTATTTATAACGTTTTAAAAGAAAATATCTTTCATTTATTTAATTAAATATCTCCAATTTTTTTTATTCCTGAGTTATAATTTAAGGAATGATTGGGATGCCCACAAAAAAAAAAAACTGCAGATTTTTCATTAATCACTCAAATTAAATGTCTTTATTGTATGAAATAACTTACATTAATATAGGAAGTTGCTGTTCTTTCTCGAGGTAATGGTGGCTGCTGACCTCCTCCAGGTTCTGTGGATACAGGAAGAGACTGATCCGGGCCTGCCGGTTCTTGTCCCATTTCTGGTTCACGTCCAGGTCCTGGAAGTCCATTGCTTGCTTCTTTTGGTATACCTTCTGCACTGTTGTCTGAGGCAGCAAGTTTTGTGGCCTGTGCAGGTTCTCGAAGAATGCGTTCACAAGGAACAGTTGTTTTCGATCCAGCTGATGTTCCTGCCACTGAAATATGCATTTTATTATACTGTTATCTTATAAAAAAGACCATTAACATTGAGAAATAAGAAATCCCAAAAACTTATGATTATAAATAACTTTTTAGCATAAGCTATAAAAATCTATGAGAAACTTGGAAAATTATAATTTTTTTAATCCTTTGCTTCAAATTATTATTTTTCAATTATATCACCCACTGCATTTTTCATACTTCAGGTTTATTTTAAAATTATTATTTACACAGGTTTGAGGTATAGTGTCATTATTGAGGAAACTAAGAACTGCCGAAGATCTCATAGTACAACTTGCATTACCATGCTGAAGGGATCTATCTTCATTGTCAGTATCCAATTTCTGATTCATTCTCCTCTTCATTCAGAATTATCCTTTAATCTACAATACAATTCTACTTTGTTCTATCTAAACCTGTTGTACAAATTCCAAATTTTACTTTTTTGTTTTATTACTCAAAATTATAACCTATTGTCTGTCCAGCCTAAGAAACATACTTGACATTTAACATCTGAATATATTACTCCATGCAGCACGTGTTAAAGATCATGCGACCTCTGTCAGCTGTTTGTTACAAGCCAATAAATTAATGCACAACAACCATTTTAATATTAAATTAAAAGATTCTTACCTCTCCTCACATTATTCTGTTAAGTAGATCGCGATTTCAGGCCTATAGCAGGCCCATCTTCAGTACACTGTTGTTGACCGGTGTTATGTCGCTCGGAAGAACCACTTCTTCTTCCCTCTGTTGGTGGACCGATGAACCTCTTGATAAGGTCAAAATTTGCGGGAACTTCGAAGTTCATAAGTTTTCCTTTGTTTTTCTGAATGTGGATCTTTTCCCAAACTGTAAGTTCCTTAGGTGTCTCTATTTGTTTAATTAGACTAGCTTTTGATTCAATTCGATGTTTTTCGTACCAAGCATGAGCAGCTACTGCTGACTTTTCCAATTCTCCATTTTTGACATTTCTAAGATGTTCCTTCACCCTTGTTTTCAAATTTCTTTTCGAAAAAGAAAAGAAATTTGAAAACAAGGGTGAAGGAACATCTTAGAAATGTCAAAAATGGAGAATTGGAAAAGTCAGCAGTAGCTGCTCATGCTTGGTACGAAAAACATCGAATTGAATCAAAAGCTAGTCTAATTAAACAAATAGAGACACCTAAGGAACTTACAGTTTGGGAAAAGATCCACATTCAGAAAAACAAAGGAAAACTTATGAACTTCGAAGTTCCCGCAAATTTTGACCTTATCAAGAGGTTCATCGGTCCACCAACAGAGGGAAGAAGAAGTGGTTCTTCCGAGCGACATAACACCGGTCAACAACAGTGTACTGAAGATGGGCCTGCTATAGGCCTGAAATCGCGATCTACTTAACAGAATAATGTGAGGAGAGGTAAGAATCTTTTAATTTAATATTGAATTGAACCTCACAGTGATAATTCCTATAAAAAAAAGGTTAACCATTTTAATTTTAATTTTATTTTTTTTTTCCCCCAAATGCCCCAGGCGGTCTTTCGACATTCCTGGTTTCTCTCCTGACATGGCATACTTGTAACCCACTTCTGAGGTTGGGGCGCCTGAAAGGCAGGGTTACGTTGCACCGATGATATGATGGGTGATGATGATGATAATGGTGCTTCAGGAGAGTCCCTAATCCTAAGCTTAACCTAAGATGAATATGAATGATGATGATTGCAATGGCCATATGATTTCGGGGACCGTTTGGGCCTTAAAGTTTTCCTGACAATTTGTCTTACAAGTGAGGAAAAATCCCGATAAAAACCTCACCCAGAAAAACTGTCCCGACCGGGGATCGAACCTAGGCCCGCGGCGTGACAAGACAGCATGCTACTCTGAGACCACAGCGGTGGACTAATTTTTAATGTTGCAGGTTGTATTAACACATAAAATGGTATGTTGAAAACAAATTAAATTATAATTTTGTTTATTTTTTATTATTTCACTCACCTCATACTTCATAATTCATAGCAGACCCTGGGTTTCTTCACATCTTTTGTGACATTCTCAATGCTGCGTCACGTTCACAACTGACATCCAACGGCCTTCTATCCTGCAGACTGACCTCCGCGCCGTCTGGTGGCCGACCGAAGAATTTCCAAATCAGTCCTCTTTCTTTATAACCGGGTATTTCAAAATTCATAGTTGTATTTTCATTCTTGCATATGTAAATTTTTTCCCAAATTGTGAGTTCCTTCGGTTTTTCCAATTGTTTAAGTAATTTTGTTTTGGTTTCTATTCTATGTTTTTCTGACCAGGCATGTGCAGCTATTGCAGATTTTTCGGTTTCTCCATTTTTAAGATTTCTGAGGTGTTCTTTTAATCTTGTATTTAGATTCCTTTTTGTTTTTCCTATGTATATCTTTTCACAATCTTTACAATTAATTTGATAAATTCCTGATTTTTTGCAGTCTTCAATCTTTTCATTTTTGTTGGTTTTTATTAAATTACCTAAGCTGTAATCATTTTTAGGTGCTAATTTAATGTTGAATTTGTTGAAAATTTTTTGAAACTTGTCAAATACCAAAGGATGGTATGTGAACTTCTTGAATTTTTTGCCTATATTTTTATCTGTCTGAAGAGTACTTTCATTGATGACTTTTTGTTCTTTGAATTTATTTATTTTCTTGTGTATCATCTTCTTTTGAAAACCATTATCCTTAGCAATTTTTATGATGTGTTCTTTCTCTTTATTTTAATTTTCTTTGCTCATGAGGACATTCACAAGTATGTGTGTTAAACTATTAAATACTGCCTGTTTGTGTGAAAAATGGTTAAATCCAGTAGCTTTTATATAATTGTCGATGTGAGTTTCTTTTCTGTAGATTCCAAATTCTATTTTCTTTTTTTCTTCATTCCTAATCAATTTAAGGTCTAAAAATGGTATTTCATGATTATTTTCTATTTCCATTGTAAATTTGATTGTTTTATTTTGAATGTTTAACAGTTTAATGGCATCTTCTAATTGTTTCTCTTTTACCATTGCAATAGTAAAAGAGAAACAATTAGAAGATGCCATTAAACTGTTAAACATTCAAAATAAAACAATCAAATTTACAATGGAAATAGAAAATAATCATGAAATACCATTTTTAGACCTTAAATTGATTAGGAATGAAGAAAAAAAGAAAATAGAATTTGGAATCTACAGAAAAGAAACTCACATCGAAAATTATATAAAAGCTACTGGATTTAACCATTTTTCACACAAACAGGCAGTATTTAATAGTTTAACACGCAGACTTGTGAATGTCCCCATGAGCAAAGAAAATTAAAATAAAGAGAAAGAACACATCATAAAAATTGCTAAGGATAATGGTTTTCAAAAGAAGATGATACACAAGAAAATAAATAAATTCAAAGAACAAAAAGTCATCAATGAAAGTACTCTTCAGACAGATAAAAATATAGGCAAAAAAATTCAAGAAGTTCACATACCATCCTTTGGTATTTGACAAGTTTCAAAAAATTTTCAACAAATTCAACATTAAATTAGCACCTAAAAATGATTACAGCTTAGGTAATTTAATAAAAACCAACAAAAATGAAAAGATTGAAGACTGCTAAAAATCGGGAATTTATCAAATTAATTGTAAAGATTGTGAAAAAATATACATAGGAAAAACAAAAAGGAATCTAAATACAAGATTAAAAGAACACCTCAGAAATGTTAAAAATGGAGAAACCGAAAAATCTGCAATAGCTGCACATGCCTGGTCAGAAAAACATAGAATAGAAACCAAAACAAAATTACTTAAACAATTGGAAAAACCGAAGGAACTCACAATTTGGGAAAAAATTTACATATGCAAGAATGAAAATACAACTATGAATTTTGAAATACCCGGTTATAAAGAAAGAGGACTGATTTGGAAATTCTTCGGTCGGCCACCAGATGGCACGGAGGTCAGTCTGCAGGATAGAAGGCAGTTGGACGTCAGTTGTGAACGTGACGCAGCATTGAGAATGTCACAAAAGATGTGGTCTGCTATGAATTATGAGGTGAGTGAAATAATAAAAAATAAACAATATTAAAAAACCTCATAGTGTTATTTCCTATCTACATAACTTAATAAATTATAATTGTTAATATTAAACAAATTAATTCAAATCAAACCTTTAAATTAAAATAACTATACTTACAGTAATAAAAAAATAAAATGTATGCACCTTATAACGAACTGCACATTTCACAAAATCGTTCATCACTCTTGAAACAGGTTTAGGCCTTTTCCTCTTTTTGTTTGATGTTTTGATATTACCAGTTTCTTTTAATTCCCTGTGAATATGTACAACACTACTCTTTGACACAGCAGTATATTCTGCATTTAACTATATCGTTCACTACAGTGCCAGGATTATGCTCCATAAACTTGCAGTATATTCTGCAGTTAATTTAACTATATCGTTCACTACAGTGCCAGGATTATGCTCCATAAACTTGCAGTATATTCTGCAGTTAATTTAACTATATCGTTCACTACAGTGCCAGGATTATGCTCCATAAACTTGCAGTATATTCTGCAGTTAATTTAACTATATCGTTCACTAGTGCCAGGATTATGCTCCATGAACTTAACACCATCTGTTTTTCACCACTCTAACAATTTCCCTTCATATGTCTTTTTTTATAATTTTGATCACATATTTTATCACCGAGTTAAGTTACCATAAACTATACGACAGCCACCAAACTGGCATTCGACTTCCTGTCAAGAACTGATCAGTTTTAAACAATTGTGAATTTTTAGTTACTCTCCGACCTTCAAAGAAACATGTAGGTATATACTATATTCTGATCAACTGTAGTTAACGTAAATAGCTTTAAATAAATGATTATATTAATTGAGTATATGATCTATTTTTTTGCTTCCGCTGAACTGTGCTTTGGTCATGAACGAATCGCAGTAACTGCAGCAGTCATGTGCTTTGTGGATTACCCACCCATTTATTTTCCTCAAGTGTGTTTCTTAGACTAGACAGAGTACAGTAATATTCAGTTAAAAGCGAGGGCCTTCAAAGAAAAATACTTAAAAGAATTTTTAAAAAATTCTTTCTTCTTCTTTCCAAGTATTAGGCCAAGGCCTGTTACGATCCTATAGAAAATTTTCCCTCCAGCGTTTCATAGGACGGCCCAGTGATCTTCGTCCTCTTGGTATATAATTATAAATAGCTTTGGGGATCCGATTTGAAAATTAAAATTGTAAAACAGTAATACCCTGTTTTTACGTTCCCACATTTAACGTTTCACCGCCTTTTACAACATTCTTTAAAGGTCCTTTCTGTTTTCCTATATTCACAATGTATTAAAATCCTCAATTTTACGTTTCTGCAATTTTATTTTCACGCTATTTACATCAAATTATGTCATTTTTCAGCATTAAAGATTGAAGATATTCGATTTGTAGGATCGATTATCTTACTTCTCTACAATTGATACATAGCAGAACAAGTTCATTGAGCCAGCAAAGCTGGCTTCTGTACAATTGATAGAGAGCAAAGCAAGTTTAATGAGCCAACGAAGCTGGCTTTTGTACAATCGATAAAGAGCAGAGCAAAGGAAACAGAGAACATAGACACACCGAACGAAAACACACTCACAGACCTGAACCTGTTGCACAAACTATACATCGACTTCAATACCAAATAGAATGCAGAAGATGAAACATGATTTTGAAAGGCTTTCATAGTTTAAACCACTTGACGAAGTTTCTTAAACAGAAGTTTAATTTAGTTGAGGACGACTATTTCAGTTACTTATTTTAATATTTTAAAGCCAGTGTAGAGATGACATGTGGAAAATATGTCAGGTCTCACATGCATTATAAATGGTTTCCTCAATCAAGAGCAGCTGTTTATCATAGCTACCCAAATTCCTAAGATGCTGGGTGGGCATACAACTGGTTGAAATTCCACGATAATTTTTTTTTCCCCCCCAAGGAGACTCAAACTAGCAAATGTCCTTAACTCTGCATGAAGACATGATTCTTATGCCCTGTTCACTCTTAAAGTGATCCTCGTCATAACAAAACCATGTGATTTTTGGTCTGGACATCTTACCTCAATATTAATGTTGATTTGTTCTTGGACATGTTTCAAAACAATTCTCTGTTTTATCTTCAGCTTTCCCAGACTGGTTTTATTTATGTTGCATTATGTTGCACCACCTGGATGTCGATGTCAGCTCCATCCTGTGGTTGGCCAAAGAACCTCCAAACAAGGTCACCCTCCATCGGAATATCAAAATTCATAACTCTGTTTCTGTTCTTCTGAATATAAATTTTTTCCCAAATAGTCAGCTCGTTTGTATTTTCTAACTGTTTAATAATTTAGTGTCTGAATTTATATTATGTTTTTCAGACCAAACATGAGCAGCAACTGCAGATTTTTCAATTTCTCCATTTTTAATATTTCTTATGTGTTCTTTGGTTCTAATTTTTAGGTTTCTTTTTGTTTTCCCTATATATATCTTTTCACAACCCATGCATTCAATTTGATATATTCCTGACTTTTTATTTTTATCAGTTTTTTCATTTTTGTTGGTTTTTATTAGTTTATTTAACTGTAGTTATTTTTGGTGCTAATTTAATATTAAACTTCTCAAATATATTTTGAAATTTATTATGTACCCAGGGGTGATATGTGAATTTCCTATATTTTTCATAGGTGGTTCTTCTTTTTCAAGATTACTTCTGTTTATCATTTTTTGTTTTTTATACTTTTCTATCCTTTTATGTACCATTTTTTCATCAAACCCATTTTCTCTTGCTACTTTGATTATGTGTTTTTCTCATGTTTGAAATCTTCTTCGTTTAAGGGTAAGTTTACCAATCTATGAGTTAAACTATTAAATGCTGCAATTTATGTCCAATTGGATTGAACCCTGTTGATTTTATAAAATTTTCCGTATGAGTTTCTTTCCTATGAATCCTGAATTCAATTTTTCTTTTTCTTCGTTTCTGACCAATTTAAGATCCAAAAAAGGTATTTGTTTATTGTCTTCTATTTCTTGGTGAATTTAATGTTTGTACTCTGTAAATTTAATAGTTTTAGGGAATCTTCTACATGTTTTTCTTTAACAATACAAATTATATCATCAACATATCTACTCCAAAATTTAAACATTGTGGGATGTGCTTTGGTGATTTTACATTCAAAATCGCTCATAAAATAAATTTGCCAGGAAAGGTGATAATGGGTTTCCCATTGAGAGCCCTGATTTTTGTCTATAGAAATTCCCATTGAATGTAAAAAACATTTGGTCAATGCATAACGCAGTTAATTTCAAATAATCTTCTTTGATCTCTCTGTCTATGTTGTTTTTTCTTAACCAATTGTTCAATATCTCCAAAGTTTTTTGTTTCGGTACATTTGTGAATAGTGAAACTACATCAAACGAAACCAACCTATCTGTGGGTTCAATTTCCACTTTTTCTAATTTCTTAACTAATTCCAATGAATTTTCAATCTGCAGACTTTCAAAATTATTAATTCTTTTAAATTGATTATTCAGCCATTTCGAAATTTTGTAGGTTGGTGATCCAATTATGTTAATTATTGGCCTCATTTTGTTTCCCGGTTTGTGAATTTTTGGAAGTCCATGTATATTAGGGTTTCTTGGGTTGCTTACTTTTAATTGAAATTTTTCTTTCTTGGATAGAATTTTAACATTTTTAAAACAGTTTTCCACTTTTTTTATGGTTTTTGGTAGGGGGTCATTCTTAATTTTTTCATACTCTTTTTCTTTCAAAAGTTCTTCCATTCTATTTTGATAATCTTCTTTGTCCCAGAATTATAATTTGGTTACCCTTATCTGATTTTGTATATACAACATTTTTGTTATTTATTTCTTTGAGTGTTTTTAAATTCTCCTTACAAACTGGGTTTTTATTTGTATTCTTTATTTTATTCAAAATTTCTTCACATTTTTTTCTGATGATTATTTTTCTCTTCTGTAACAACCCTTCTATTGAATTTTCAATGTCCACTATGTATTCTTCATATTCTATTGGAATTAATCTATGCTGTTTTTAGACCGTTTTCTACCAATTTTGTCTCTTTTAGGTTAAAGGTTGCCTTTGAAAAATTTTTAAATAATTTCTGGTGGATCTGATTTTTCTTCATTTCTGGTTTTATTCTGATGTTTGATTTTATTTGATGTATTCTTCTTTCCTTTGATTTAGTTAACAAATTATTTATCTTTGTCTTTTGTTTCTCAATTTTCTTTTTCATGGTTATGTTCAAAAAAGTGAAAAATTTATTTTCTAGGTTTTCCCACATGATGTTTCCTAATATTTTAGACAATTTGATATGTAACAAATAAATTTCAATATCCAGATTACTGATCATTTCAAAGTGTTTATTCTTTTCTAGTTTTAGTAATTTGTTCTCCAAAATTTTTGTTGTTTGCTGTTATTGTTATGCTTAACGGTTTTTCTAATGAACATGGGAACCAATTCTAATTTTAGACATTGGTTGATGAATTTAATGTCTGCTAATCTTTTAAATTTCTTCTCTCTTAATTTTATAAACTTTTTGACTCATATTTTGTTTCGAAAAAATTGTTATTGAAATTGAGTATGGAGGACGCCCATCTTGTTTTTCGTAATTATAACACAAACACAATTTCTGGTTTTGTTTCTTCCTTGTAACTAAGAAGTTGTAATTAATATTAATTTTAGGAAGTTATATTTTGAGGTTATTTTAATTATATTATTTTGGTCTGGACATCTTACCTCAATATTAATGTTGATTTGTTCTTGGACATGTTTCAAAACAATTCTCTGTTTATCTTCAGCTTTCCCAGACTGGTTTTATTTATGTTGCATTATGTTGCACCACCTGGATGTCGATGTCAGCTCCATCCTGTGGTTGGCCAAAGAACCTCCAAACAAGGTCACCCTCCATCGGAATATCAAAATTCATAACTCTGTTTCTGTTCTTCTGAATATAAATTTTTTCCCAAATAGTCAGCTCGTTTGTATTTTCTAACTGTTTTAATAATTTAGTGTCTGAATTTATATTATGTTTTTCAGACCAAACATGAGCAGCAACTGCAGATTTTTCAATTTCTCCATTTTTAATATTTCTTATGTGTTCTTTGGTTCTATTTTTAGGTTTCTTTTTGTTTTCCCTATATATATCTTTTCACAACCCATGCATTCAATTTGATATATTCCTGACTTTTTATTTTTATCAGTTTTTTCATTTTTGTTGGTTTTTACTTAGTTTATTTAAACTGTAGTTATTTTTTGGTGCTAATTTAATATTAAACTTCTCAAATAGATTTTGAAATTATTATGTACCCAGGGGTGATATGTGAATTTCCTATATTTTTTCATAGGTGGTTCTTCTTTTTCAAGATTACTTCTGTTTATCATTTTTTGTTTTTTATATTTTCTATCCTTTATGTACATTTTTTCATCAAACCCATTTTCTTTGCTACTTTGATTATGTGTTTTTTCTCATGTTTGAAATCTTCTTCGTTTAAGGGTAAGTTTACCAATCTATGAGTTAAACTATTAAATGCTGGCTAATTTAGTCCAATTGGATTGAACCCTGTTGATTTTATAAATTTTCCGTATGAGTTTTTTTCTATGAATCCTGAATCAATTTTTTTTTTTCTTCGTTTCTGACCAATTAAGATCCAAAAAAGGTATTTGTTTATGTCTTCTATTTCTTTGGTGAATTAATGTTGTATCTGTAAATTTAATAGTTAGGGATCTTTACATTTTTCTTTAACAATACAATATATCATCAAAATATCTACTCCAAAATTTAAACATTGTGGGATGTGCTTTGGTGATACATTCAAAATCGCTCATAATAAATTCAGGAAAGTGATAATGTTTTCCATGAGAGCCCTGATTTTTGTCTATAGATTCCCATTGATTTTGAAAAAAACATTTGTCAATGCATAACTCAGTTAATTCAAAATACTTTCTTTGATCTCTCTGTCTGTGTTTTTTTTTTAACCATTGTTCAATATCTCCAAATTTTGTTTCGGTACATTTGTGAATAGGGAACTACATCAACGAAACCAACCTCTATGTGGGTTCAATTTCCACTTTTTCTAATTCTTAACTAATTCCAATGAATTTTAATCTGCGGACTTTCAAAATTATTATTCTTTTAAATTGATTATTAGCCATTTCGATTTGTAGGTTGGTGATCCAAATTGTTAATTTTGGGCCTCATTTTGTTTCCCGGTTTGTGAATTTTGGAAGTCATGTATATTAGGGTTTCTTGGGTTGCTTATTTTAATTGAATTTTCTTTTTGGATAGAATTTTTACCTTTTTAAAACAGTTTTCCACTTTTTTATGGTTTTTGGTAGGGGGTCATTCTTAATTTTTTCATACTCTTTTCTTCAAACGTTCTTCCATTCTATTTTGATAATCTTTTTTGTCCAGAATTATTAATTTGTTACCCTTATCTGATTTTGTATAACAACATTTTTGTTATTTATTTCTTTGCGTGTTTTAAATTCTCCTTACAAACTGTGTTTTTATTGTATTCTTTATTTATTCAAAATTTCTTCACATTTTTTTCTGATGATTTTTTTTTTGGTAACTAACCTTCTATTGAATTTTCAATGTCCACTATGTATTCTTCTATCTATTGGAATAATCTATTGCTGTTTTT